>CP097510.1:24093085-24236084 GCA_023547065.1 Musa troglodytarum
GGCTCTATTGAGAATGGTGGTCTGCTGCAGTCTTTCTTTGGCAAGGATGGGACAGGCTGCCTCCAACATGATACATTTGTTCAATTTCTTAGGGACTTACATGATGAGGTACTTCATGCCACTCATTGATCTGAAGTCATAATTATGACCTTTCTGTGGTTTTCTCTTCCATTTGAGTGTCTTATACATTTAGCTACTTAAAATTGTAATACTAATCCTTATATTTTGTAAATGGTTGTCCTATTATTATCTCAAGCTATCATTTGACCAGATGCTTTTAATGCATAAAATGTTAGTAGCTAAGCTCATTAGCCAAATGAGTGTGGAGGATAATGGGGTAGCAACAAAGAGATAGCTATCATAGTAGAATATTAATTTCAAACTGTCTTAGGTTATTATTGTGGCTGTTGTTTCTTGCATGACTAAAAGTTGGAAGTGAAAGCAAGATTGATTGGATTAGCTGCTTTCTTATGAAATTAACTCAACCATTTAATCTCACATTTAGAGTGGTAGTAGATCTAGTTTAGACAGCTGGCTGCATAATGTCATTACTAGTCAGGATTTTGCATCAGTATCCAAGTCAGGAGAAACTCACCTTGAACAATCTCCTTTGGCTGAGCCTTCTAGAATGGTCCAACCGGAACTTTTTGCACCAAAGGCTCATATCGAGAACTTAAGTCAAGAATCTAAATCAGGAGACAGTTTCATAAAAGTTGGACATTTCTGATAATGATCATTCTATGACAGATTCATAAGAATTTTTGCTTGAGCTTCTAACAGAAGGAACCTTCTTCTCTATTCAATATGGCTTCTTTCTACTTACTGCTTCTTGTCATGTGATCCAATGTCATGTAGTCTCCTATTCAACTCGGATGGTATAGTATGGAGACTTCATTCAACTCAAGCCTTATGTTGATGCCAGGTATGCAAGTGCTTGTCATTGCAGGTTGGCATGTGTGAGAAGGCAATTCTTAAAGAATTGGATCTTTTGGATACTTATTTTGAACATATTACTTGGACTAATTTGCAAAGCCAACTCCTAAAAGTTACTGCTATCAATTACGATTCAAAACTTATCATGGGTTTAGGCTTGACATCAGACTTTGGGATTGGAATTATGCTGGATTTCTGGATCAAGGCCTGAATAGATTCCTGTCTGATTACAATTGAAGTTGTTCATCTCCTTCCCCTGGCTTGTTCTACAGATTCTGCCTGATATTTGATATATTGAGGGTTTCAGTATGCCAGCACTTTTAGAATAAATAAATCAATATTTACATCTGTTATAAATCAATATTCACAATATTTTCATAGCTTCTATGTGTTTTGTCATCACTAGTTCTTGTTAAAGTAATCAATATATGTGCAACATAATAAATGATTAAACTGTTAGTTTCTGAGATATTCTAGGTCCTGAGCCTCGTTGTCTCATTTTAGTGATGGACTAGTCTTCCAAGATCTGCCTAGGATAGGAAGAGGCGTGGATAGGTTTGGAAGTTTGAAGGTCCAGTCTCATTCTCACTTTCCTTTTGTAAACAGGATTTTTAATACTGAAGTGTTTTGGCTATGTTTTATGAAGAGCCATAACCTGTTTAAAATTTTAGAATCTAAATCTTGAAGAGTATAGATTATTTAAATTCAATATTATTAATTCTGGAAATTTTGATTTCAGTTATTAAGATAAGTGTCCAGGCTTGTTGTTGCATCTGCTTGCATATTTATTATGTACTCACCGTTAGTGTTTTTAGTTTTTGGTCTAATATTTTAGTATTGTAGCTTGAAGTATCATCACAACCATTGGTTACAGAGTGATTTTATCAATATTCTAGGTTTGGATTCATCTACATGGCTCATGAAGGGCTTTAATGATACTTCCATAAGAAGTTGCCTGTACATAGCATTTGGATACATATCACAAACATTTTACTTTCTTTTGTAAATGGTTAACTGGTTTCTGAACTTCAATATCGTTTATCATTCACTTTACAAATTTATAAAGACTAATTATAATTGTCGGCTACTGCCTTTTGCTTCTTATAAAATTTATGCTGCTCAGATTGTGCGTTTGGAATTTGCCCATTATGACTTCAAGTCAAGGGGAACTATTTCAGCTAAGGATTTTGCGCTATCAATGGTTGCTTCAGCAGACATGAACCATATAAACAAGTTACTAGATCAAGTAGATGAATTGGATAATAACCCTTCTGTGAGAGATATTCATATTACCTTTGAGGTAAGACTATTCTCGTACTCCTTCAGATCTTAGCCTCTTGATCTTCTTGTTAACCTCAAAATTTCTCAATGTCCAGGAATTCAAGGCTTTTGCAGAACTACGTAAAAGATTGAAACCCTTGACTCTAGCTATCGTTAGTTATGGGAAAGTGAATGGCTTGTTGACAAAGCAGGACTTTATACGAGCAGCATCCCACGTAAGATCAACTCTTTTATCTTTGTGCACTTCTTTTATCTTCTAATTGTTGAAGATTATTAGCTGGTTTTTCAGCCGGTAGGAAAAGTGTGAGCCTTGTGGTAAATGCGATGCCCTTCTATATGAATTGTGTTTCAGGTAAAAACAAAATACATTGGATCATGGTACAGGTAATGCGTATGACACTGGTAGCTTTGAAAATGTTGGTGCCCTTCTATATGAATTTTGTTCATCTGATTTAACTTTTGTATTTTTTACTTAGTCGAACCTCTAAATGTATCACCAGAACTATTACCATTTGCATTTTTATTGTGAATCATCTGTGTATTCACTATACATATCTGATATGATTTATCTACGTGTTATCCAAAATAAGAATACATGGATATTACTTGTAGATATGCTTGCTGTCTTTAAACAAAGTCTTGTGCAACTGAAACATAGCCTTTTGTTCAGTGCAAACCTTGCTATTTGTAATATCAGGATTCCCTTTTTGTGTCTGCTTGTTGATAAAGTTGGGATATGGATATTAGTCTCACCTCTATTTAACTAATTCTTAGCCTATGGACAATACATTCCTCCGTTTATTTTTTTGACTGTTTTCCTGAACTATCTATATCTTTTCTTGGACTCGGTTACATTTGACCAGCAATAAGTGTTTGGTTGCTATGATGTATGCTTCTGGTTTTCCCGAGTGCTGATGAATGAGCTCATTTAGAATATGGTATCAATTGGATATTTTTTTTCTTTGTACCGGATGAGGGTTGTCAAATATGAAATTAAAGCAGCTGCCTTGGTGGTGATAGGTTTGTGGTGTCTCTTTGACTGAAAACGTGGTCGAGATAATCTTCCACATCTTCGACACAAATCGTGATGGGAGCTTAAGCTCCGAGGAGTTCTTGAGAGCCGTGCAACGACGAGAAACTGATATTCGCGAGCCTAGCTCAACAGGCATCATGGGGCTCTTGTCGTGCTGGCTGCACTGCAGAAGGCACTGCTCCTTGTCGCAACTGTTTGGTTAAAAGCGGACCCATGAACACGAGGGATGCAGTGTTCAGAGCCGACGGGCTTTATTAATGGGGAAGAAATCTTCGGATACACATGTTGTCATGTCGACAATGTGTTTGGTTGTTGTCCGGATCGAGGAGACTAGATGTCTTGATCCCTTTTGATGTTCCTTAGATTCCTTAATTAGAATATATGATTTGCACATAAGCTTGTAATTTTTCTTGGTTCCTTAACTCGTTTCATCGGACTCCTGAAGCGACACCAAATTGGCTTGGATATTTTGCTGGCAATTTTATGTGCAAATTTCCTCGATGTCAGTAATTGTTGATCAGTCTTTTAGTCGATGAGATTGCTGTTAAAACCGAACACAAGCCAAGTCAGCCAAATAAATCATGCCTTTTGTGATCCAACCCAGCTTGTTAGCAAGCACTTTCTTGGAGCCTTCTTCCTAGAAACGTAGAATCCAATTGCCTGTGCGATGGGCACAAATGCTTCGAGGATTAGTTTCTTCTTTGGCAACTCTAATGATTATTGACATTATCCTTAGTTTGATAAGGCAGGATTTAACACAGACCAATGTCACCAAGAAATACAATACAATGATAAATTAAATATCATTTGGCACTTGTCAATATGAGCCTCTACTGGTATTACGTTGTTGCAAAATACTTATAAAAGAGTTGGTAGAAGTGTCACCAAACACAAGATACAATCACAATCCACCATGTTGCCAATGACTTGATGCTATCTTCTTCTAAACTATGGAGAAACTATAAATTAATAGTTTGACCTCGACAGGATGAAGTTAATCCTGACCGATGTGCTCCACAAAGATCAGCCCAAATGTGCTTGACAAAGTGTTAAGAAGCAAAGCAACATTGAAAAGGATCAAACTTCATTCAGGTCGACTCAGTCTACAAGTAATTCATACTTTTATTTCTATAAAGTGCACCAATCAAAACAAAAGAACGGCACAAGACTTCATATGTTTTTTCTTATCATTCAATAACAGAGTACCCAACAATGATATCACTCGAATCTCTACAGCAAAAACTAGGAATACCTAATCATGTAAAGAAGCATATGTTATAGACCAGCGACCATCACAAGCATTAGTTCCCTCGATCCTTGTTAGCTTACATCTACTCCTGAAACTTTGGATGGATAGGCTTCTGTGAAAGGAAAAGTTTGTGATGGATGTCCTGGTACATTGTAAGAAGGAGAATTGGTCACTTTAATCGGGGCTTCTCGATGTCGAGTCTTTCTGAATTGAGAGAACTTTCAGAAAGTCCAATGCAAACCGTAAGACCATTGTCAAAATGATCTTCCTATAGTGTCACGACAAACAACCAGGAAAGTATAGAGTCATTAAGCTGGGTGGCAACACCTGAGATTCCATTGTTCCTCAAGCCATGGAACATACTTTTTCTGGTAAAGAGTTCAAGATGATGAACAAACAAGATTAAGAACATTAAGCGTTTTGAAGACAATGGGTTGAAATGTGACTTGAGATTAGTTACCTTGTCTAGAACTGCTACAACAAAGATGATCATCGTCCACATATGTTGCATCGAGACCAATCATCCAGGAACCTACTGATGTATCATCATGAGCATATGTCTGGAGAGATGCACTGCAAGATGGTGAGATTAAAAGTCAACTTTACATTGAAATAAATGCTTTTATCCTACTTCAGGACAGGCTTATGCTTCTTTCCAATGTGGGATGTCTGCACGGATTATGAAACACTCGCATAAATTAGCATTTGTCCTTCCACCATTGTGGACCTATAGTTCATTCTACTTGTGACTGCCTATAGAACATCCATGCTTCTACAAATGTAAAGAACAAAAATGAAAAATGACCAGTGCACAAGGATCCCGCTAATGCAAGTCTAGGGAGGATCAATGCAAAGAACAAATCTGAGTAAGAATTAATGCAAAGAACAAACCAAGAATATGCAAATCTGACTAACGTCAACATGGTGGCAGCTTCTGATTGTGATTGTGCAAGCAGAAAAGCAGAAGCCAGAAGGCAGCCTACCTTATCTCCAAGTCTTACACAACTGACATAATTCATTGAATAATGAAACATCCTAAACCAGCTCACGGCCAATAAATTGCAGATCAGCTTATGATGACATATGGATAAAATATGAAGCATGATGACTTCTAGTTTGCACAATCATAGCAACAATTTCAATAAAATACCAACAAAATTTAGGTATCCACACATGATCAGTTTTAGTTAACAAATTTACATACATTGTTAAATCTGCAGCTTCTCCACTTGCAACATGAATCTTGTGATCACTTAAATAAACAGATATAGGCTTTCAACATACAGAAGAACATAATAAGACAACTTCCTGCAACTGAAGTAAAAAAAGTACAATTCTTGATTTTTCCCTTAATTAGAAATTTAAGTTCTTATAGATAAAAGGAGTTGCATCAACAAAACTAGGATGTCCACCAAGTAATATCAAGTGAACAAAATAATAATATTTAAGCTAGTGAAAAAGAAAAGGTCACTGATTCCATGAACTCACCTGTTTATGTTGATGTAACGAGCTAAATTATTTGATAATATAGTAAGAGAACCAGCAGCATGACGGAAATACCTGAGCAGCAAAAAGCATTCATATAGAAATTTAATACCATAAAAGAAGCATTATGATAAGAAATTGTATTGTTGCATAAAATACAACTTAAATTTTTTGCCTAGTGAATCTAAAAGTATTAGCATGCAAAGCCCAAAATTGTATATTTACGTTCTGTGGTTGACTTATCCACAATATTTGACTCAATGAATTAGTAGTTATTCACTATTTCAGGTAGAAAATTGGCATATATTAGCAACAGCATAAACAAAGAGTTAAAAGCAAAAAATGCAAACAGTATAAAGGTACTCAGCTATTAGGATAGGAAATACTTGAAAGTTGAAATGGAGAAGAAAACAGAAAATAGACTGGGTTACTTTTTGTTCCAAGATAAGGACAAAACTGATTCTTCGAAGAGGAAATTGTACAACCAATTTATTTGAAGTTCATAGCTTATGTGATTTGACTTCCTATTGGATTTTTTTACAGAAATTAGACTCAGTTTGAACCATGGTATGCAATTTCGAATGATACCGCCCGGTACGGGCGGTACATACCGATTCGAGAGGATACCGGTACGCAGACCGCCCGCTACTGAGCGGTACGAGTATTTTGGCTGGTACCGAGGTGTACCGACTGGTACTGACTCAGTTTGAACCATGGTATGCAATTTCGATTAATACCGCCCGGTACGGGCGATACATACCGATTCGAGAGGATAGTGGTACGCGGACCGCCCGCTACCGAGCGATACGAGTATTTTGGTTGGTACCAAGGTGTACCGACTGGTACTGAGATGTACTGACCGATATTGAGGCGTACCGACAAGTACCGCCCCAGATTTCGACCGTTACCGAGATATATCGATCGGTACGACCTAGTGTGGTACCATCGGTATACCCTAGCGTACCAATGGTACATATCAGTACAAATCGTACCGAGCAAACCTCGAAACTCTGGTACGATATGAAATTTCAATCCTTGGTTTGAACAATACTTTGATCTATATTAGTATCATCACTGACCAATCCGATATTTGCCAAATTTCTGCATCTTATAGACAGAAATCAGTCAGGGAATCAACTTAAAATCAATCAAACTCAACTGAACTTGGCTAATTTGGACCCATCTAACACCCACAAAAGTTAGAAAAGAAAAAAAGGAAGTGTATGAGTAGAATGGAAAAAAGGAGAAGACTGCATAAAGACCAAAGGAGTGCATGCTGAGAAAAATACACACTTAATAAGTATTCTGTTGTTTAAGCACATGGCTTTATTAAAAATATTATTTCAATTGTTCCAATCCTCAATGAAAAGCTTTCAGGCCTGTATAGGACTTGAGGTAATCATATTAGATTAGCCACATTCTGAAGAGAGGGTCTTGAATGTCACTGCAAACAAGTTCCACAATTTGCTAGTTTAACCAGATATTTCTCTCTCTCTCTCTCTCTCTCTCTTCTTTCTCCAATTGGCAGGAACCTCATGCACTATACCTGATTGAAGCTTCAAATAATATTTGCAGTTTGATGAGAAGGTGTTGTTTATGACTAAAGCTTGTAGAATCATGTCCATAGTAAGAGCATGTCCATGTTTTCTGGAAACCAACTACAAGAATTCAATTTCTTTAGTTTGATAACCAGACCTCTCTTTCATCTTCAACATAAATCCATTGATAAATTCAAATTTCATATATACAAACAGATAGATGTACTATAAATTTTAGTACTTCAAAGCAAAAACTGAAATTTTGGATATGAAATGTGTATCGGTCGATTATCCGAACAGAACAGATAGGATGTACAATAAATTTTAGTACTTCTAAGCAAGGTTCGAAATTTTATATCGTACCAACGTATCGAGCTTTGCTCGGTATGGCACGGTACAGGCATACTGAGTGATACATCAGGGTGTACGCTCGATATATATATAATATATAAATATAAAAAATCAATATATAAATATAAAAATAATATAAAAAAGAAAAAGGAGGTGTACGTTGCCTCGGCGATGTCGCCTCTTAGTCTTCTCCTCGTTGCATCAGACGAGGAGAAGAACGCAGTCTTCTCCTCATCTGTAGTGTTCAGCGAAGACCTCGAAGGCTGCAGATGTCTCTGGCCTTTGGCGAAGAACACGACAAAGAAGAAGCCGAGCCGTTGCTTCTTCGTTACCTCCTAGATTGGGATCATCGAGGGAGGGCGACATCGGATCGGGAAGTGTCGAGGTTCTCCCGATTCTCCCTCTTCTCCTTCTCCCTCAACACTTCTTCTTCCCTCACCGCAATCATGCTGATATCGCCCGGTAGCGAGCAACGACAGTCAAAATCGATCGTTATCGACCTGTTTTGGGTGGTAACGGTCGAAATATCGCCCGTTACCGCCTGATATAGCCCCATATCGTCCAATACGAGGCTAGATCAATGCCGCATGCAACCGACTGCTATCACCGATATAGCCCCATATCGCCCAATACGAGGCTTAGATCAATGTATCGCCTTTCGCATGCCGGTTCGGCGGACCAATACGCACACCCGGTATGGACAATATCATTCGAAATTAAAATCTTTGCTTCAAAGCAAAAAATGAAATTTTGGATACCAAATGTGTGTATCGGTCGATTATCTGAACAGAACAGGTCCAAAACATGCAGGCAAACTGAAACATATTGGACCACAGTGCCATTCCACTAGAGGGAAAATGCAAGGAGGAAAGAAGGAAGAAGAATAAAGAGGAAGGAAGAAGAAAGGAGGAAATGAAGATGAAGAAGAGAAGTAAAAGAGAAGGATAATTACTGAAGATGACGTGTAGTGGGCTGCAGGTGATGCATGGACAGGCATCAAGTTGAGCAGAGGTAGGGCAATGGCATGAAGAGGACACAGGCTCATGGGGAGTCATGAGGACTAAGACAAAACACCTAATGTCTTTAGAAAAACAACCCTGCTGTTTTAAGAAAAGGAAACAAAATGCTGGAAATGGGTGGTCTAAGGTCTGGGTTCATGCTCGAACCAGTATATGAGTCGACAAGGATCAATCCAAGTGAAATTGGATTCCCTGCTTCAAAGCAAGGTTTCAATATCAGTCACTCCTCTTGGTATCAACCATGTTTACTGTTTTGATCAAGGACTCATAAAAGACTACCAAATTGATATTTATTTTTAATTATTTTTTCCCATGATACTGGGCAACATAAGCCAACATACCATCCAGAATACTAATATCATACTAGTCTAGTATCAAAACAATAATTAAATCGTTACTTTAAAACATTATTTTTTTGTACAAAGGCAATAACTTTGAATTTAACCAAGTTTTGCTGAAATAGCAATAGAATGATATAACAAATGCACTTACGACTTTGCTTCTCCAAATTTCCACCACTCAGGTTCATACCACTGTCTTCCCCTGAATATAGAAAGATGGACAAATGTTAAAAGTATATAAATTTTACATGCTCAAGATGAGATTGATTTACCCTAATAAATGCAAATTTAGTTCTATCAGACATACTCTAACGGAGGCCTGTGAGGAGAAAAGATATACGTAACCTAAATTTGTTGCATCAACAAAGTCTTTAGGAAGTGAGATTTGTAAAGAATGATCCACAAGTGGTCATGAGAATTGCACATGAAAACTAAACTAAGAAGAATGCAATGGCACAAAAGCCAATGTGCACAAGCTAATCAATATTGAAAATTATTATGAATACTCAACTTCTAGCATGAATGAGTTGGAAAAATGTTCATATATAATGAATTCAATTAAACAGTTGACACATTCGCTAGTGGTTATTCTGGAAGATAATGTCGAATGAGAGAAAGTGCACTGGTAGCACTAGGGTATTGGAGAATTTCAGAATTTATCACAAAATAAGTAACATATTGATAGATGCTTTCTTTTGTCTTTTTCTTTTTTAAGATTTCCTGTTTCTGCCACTGATCTTTATTAATTCTCTTTATCCTTTTCCCTCTCCAGTCTAGTGTCCTGAACACTTTCCAAAAATGCAATTCTATAGGTCAATCATGATAACAGCATCAATTATTCCCATGTACCTCATGTTCTATAGATATAGTTACATTACAAAATACAAACATATTATAAGAGCTTTTACTCTTGACCTTTTGAATTTACATAAACCTTGTTATTATGAGGTCACCATGAGAAAATGAACTACTAACTACTATGAATGAGGATTTTATCACAGATCCTCAATTGTAAATTATGTCAATTTGCTAATTCAAGTTATGTACCCTGTCCATAAGGTTTTGCAACTCTGAATGACAAAAAGTATGATTGCAAGTGCTGGCCTTGCTAGGATTTTTATCTGAATGATAAACTATTATTTTGCAATTATGAACAGAAATTTGAATTCTGATTTTGACTAGAACACAAGAAGTAGGTGATTTAGGTAGCCTTGTAGATCAATGGGTTTCTATTTTGGTTATTCAAATAATCACTGCCAAGATGGTTGAATTGATCATGCTTCATATTTCAATTCCCTTTGAAATGAAGATTGTGGTAAACATCGAACACAAATTTTTAAGCGTCAACTAAAAATAGTTAATATATTCTTAGGCATAAACAAGACCAATTACAGCATGATCATACCCTTGCCAAGTTTTAACCACATGTACTTGACAAATTACACAATTAAAGCTATAAAGCATGGATAAAAATAATGATACATTAATAATGGCACATACGGAATATGCTGATATGTATAACTTTTTAAAAATTATTTTCCATGTTAAACACTGACTACATGTAATTTGCAACTCACATGATTAAAGCTATGAAAAATGCATGCAGATAATCGATATTGATATGACATATAGAGATTGAGTCAATATGCACAACTTTATTTCTTTAGTTCTTTTCCTTGGTATACATTTTGACTACATGTACTTTGCAGATAAAACAATTAAAGTTATGAAGTACTTCAAGAATGTACAGAAGATGAAAAATAATAATAATGAATGAACTAAGATCATAACTCATGATCTGATGCTTAATAGCAACAGCACCAAACAATGTCTAACTCAAGGATTGAAATTTCGTACCGTACCGGAGTTTCAAGGTTTGCTCAATACGGTACGTATCGATATGTACCATTGGTAAGCTAGGGCATACCGATGGTACCATGCTAGGCCGTACCGATCAGTATATCTCGATAATGGTGAAATCTAGGGAGGTACTAGTCGGTACGCCTCGGTATCGGTCGGTATATCTCGATACCGGTCGGTACGCCTCGGTACCAGCCAAAATACTCATACCGCTCGGTAGCGGGCGGTCCGCGTACTGGTATCCTCTCGGACCGATACGTACCGCCTGGTATCATTCGAAATTACATACTATGGTCTAACTATACATTCATGTTATTGTATCTAAAAACATCAACATTCATGAAAAAATAAACTGCTCCCAATCAGTGTCCATGAGTTATCCTAAAAATATTTGATATCTGGCATGAATCTAAGAAGTATTATAGGTACATAGTACCTGATACAAATTTCAAGGAATCTGAATTACATCTAATCTTTTATGTATATTCTCATTCTGAGTTGTCATCACTGAAAAGGACATTGATTTGTTGAGTTTCACCACCTAACGAAATTAAACAAAATTTTAAACAAGCAGTCTGTGTAATACACTTGTTCTCGCATTAAAATAATTACCTAGGTTAGAAACTAAAGAAAAAAAGTCAAATATAGGAAATATTACAGATTGAAAAAACTGTGTCAATGGTGTTATAGATATTATAAATAATTCATTATATGGCCTTGATGCACACAACTCCTTTCCAAAACCAATTTTCTAGTAATTAGTAGAAGATATATAGCTACACAGTCTTCTGGATTCTGGAATATCATAAAGAAAAAATAAATATTGGATCACTATAGTAAACCAATAAGGTTAACAATTTATCAATGCAATCAAAATATGTTATCATCCATTAAAACTGAAGGGGAGCATAATTTTTGCAGTATATGAAGAATTTACAGATATCATCAATAATATTGTTCAAAAGTTGAAGAATATACTCTTCACTTATGACAACACCAGACTTCATGCAACCCATGTACAAGCCATGGCCTCCACGGCGGCTTTCAAGAATCTCAATTAATCCATCTGATAGACACAAACAGGAGCAAACATTAAAATGTTCATTTAAACTAATGGCAAAAAAAATATGAATTTTTAATCACCAAATAAAATTGGAGTATAATATATTAATAGCTTACTTAGATCAAGATTAATATTATCATCAACTTTAACATAGAACTCAGCATCCCATGATTCAACTGCTGAACTGAAGAAGAATTTAGCTTTTCTAGGCAACTCTTCTGCAGCTTCCTCATGACTTTCCTAAAGACAAATAAAATACTCTTAGGGATATAAGAGTAATGACAAATGTAACTTAAGAAATCTAAAATGAGAGTAATGCACTAAAATGTAGTCTGATTACTACCATATATAAATTATCAGAAGTTCACATAGCAGATTTTCTTCATTCATCGGTAATTTAGTTGTGAATGTAGTAGTCTAAAGCAGAAAAGGAAAATCTGGTAGGATAATTCAAAAACCAGATTCCTTTGAAAAAAAAAGATTTCATTTATGCTACAAATGTTACTGATGTGTGCTAGACAACAGCTATTGTGATAAGCATACACCAGTTTATAAGAAACTCAAGTTTATGTTAACCAATCTCCAGATGAATTTATTTTTAGTAATAGTAACTACTCAATTCTCCAAATGATCTTAGCAAAAACATTTTGCAACATTAAGCATAAGAGCACATAGATATGTCATTGAAGTTGATATGGTCAATGTTCATCACCCAATTGTTAGGTGAGAGTTGATGCATGGGCACCAACCTGTCAGAAAATGATAAAACAATCCAGCAAATCTCGCCACATCACCAAAAATTAGATCAAAAAATATTCTATGAATCAAGAATGACTTAGATAATGTTTCCCTAACCGCTTACGATTAAGGATCCCAAGATATAAACAGGGGTTCCACAAGGTACAGAGAGGCTCTCTCTCTCTCTCTCTCTCTCTCTCTCTCTCTCTTCTCTTCTTCTTCTTCTTCATGGCAGTCCAGGTGAGATTGTTCCATAATTCGGATTGATAACTGACCACCAAACCTACAGAAGTTATTTTTGAAATTTTTGTTCTCAAACACAGATTATTATGCATGATTGAACCATGACAGACGCATGCCAAATATTAATCAAAAGGAAAAGGTGAACATGACAGAATCTTTTCTAGTCAAGAGTTGTTAAGAATATAAGGCTGTATAGCACAGAGGAACATATAGAAACTGAAGACAGGTTATTTGTTAAATTAGAGGAAGATATTCAAATACTTCATTCATGCGCATTAACGTTATCTCAAAGAAAGAACTTCGGTTTAAGTATCCTTTACAAAATGATCCATTCATGAGCATAACAAAAGATCATAACTTACAAGAATCAAGAAATCCTTTGTCCGGCGATTTTCATCATCAATATTACGGTCTAAGCTATCACCTCGATTAGCACTGCAAATATAAAGTTTGTGTTGCAAAATAAGATATATAGCAAAATCCCCAGAACAACATGACTGCATACACACAGAAGCACCTCGATTATCACTCATAGCCTAAGCATCTTGCCAGAGAAAATTATAAGGTTGTAAATCAGAATCACAAGAACAATCAACATATCAAGGAAATCTATAACTTAAGAACTTTGGAAAAGACCTTCGACCAATTACAAATCGGATGACAACACCCCTTTCCTCAAGCTTCCTCAAGGCATCGCCTGCAAAGGCACAAAATAGTACTTCACTAAAACATACACCGGAAAGCTAAATTGTAAAATTCTTATTAGTCACTGCTGTGTGAGCATCAAGATCCATGTCCTACAAGATAGTATGCACTGAAAAGTATGCTTCAACCCTTAAAGATACTTTCACTAAAAAACAATTGGAACTTTAACGCCCAAAACCATGATACATGGAGCTCAAAGATAAACAGTATCAGAGAAAGGGCATATGGATGTCAGGTCATGATGGAATGTATAGCCTCTTATTTATGCTAGTAGCAGTCACAAGTTTCACGGCAGGAATCTTGAGGGGGCGTAGTCGATTAAAAAAGCTTTAGGCATCCAATTGAAACCATCCATTAAAAAGATGTCAGTTAGTGCATTTAGTGTAAAAGACACTAAATAACCTGTCAGTTAGTGCATCCAATTGAAACCATCCATTAAAAAAGCTTTAAGACACTATGATTTAATTGTCGATTACATCGAAGAAAAGCAAAACTATACTAATAGTTCTTGGAAATACTCCAACAACAAACCTCTAGGCATCCAAGAACCCCTGAATATGTTCCTCTTGATGCGGCTCCCAAATCCTGTATAAACTCCAACAACTGCGAGAAGCTTCTTCTCGGAAGAAGTCACATTCCCCCTCAAATATCCCTGACTCTTCGCCAACGTCAAGTCCATCTCAGCCTCCACAGTCTTCCGCCCAATTTCTCTGTACATTGACAGAACATTTCGCCAAAAATTTAGCTTCACAACAATAGAGTCATTCAAAAGAAGAAGAAAACGAAGAATACTGAAAGATCCAAATCGGTGAATCAATTACTTGCATCCAAGATTCAGCAATTTATCTTCGACAGTAAGGACCTTCGGCAGCTGGAATATATTTAGAGCAAGATGAAGATCAAATCTCTGTTCTATGTTCATAATTTCTCAGATCTCAAGGACGCAAAACCAACCGACGCATACATGGCCGGAATTCTTCTGAAGCAGATCTGACAACAGCAACCGGTTCTCCGCGTCTTGCCACAATCTGAATTCAAACGAAGAAGAAGAAATCCGTCAAAACACGTCGGATCAACTGAATCGAAGAAAAAGGAAGCCGAGTAGCTGCTGCGGAGAAGACAAGAACGGACCGGCCGGCGACGTAGAGCCAGGCGAGGCAAGACAAGAATCCCATGACGAGAGGGCCTCTGCTCGATTGCGAAGCAGATGAAGACGAGGAGGATTTGGGGTGGTGCGATCTCCAACGCCGCTCCTGCTTCATGGCGCTCGCCAGCGTCTCTCCGCCACGGATCGGGAGGCGATCGCCAGTCTCCATCGTTCGCCGGCAGAGAACTGAGACGAGACCGAAAGTAAGTTGGGTTTGCCCGCCCCGGGGAAACGCGAGACGAAACGGGTGGTGGAGTTGGGTCAGCTTTCGTTGTCCGAGGGCTGCAACTTGTGCTGGGTTCAACTTGAACTCCCTTAGGAATCGGGCCGAATTGGGCTGGATTTGTTTGGACCGGGTTGGCAAATCAAATTCCAAGTAACCAAATTTTGGAATCATGATTAAACTGCTTCTAATTCAATTTAAAACATAATCAAGATATAAAATTACATTAAAGCATGCATGATTTACTTAAGCCAGACAAAACTATATATATATATATATATTTATATTATTTATTTATTTAGATTCGAGATCAGTTTTGTTGAATTTATGAGCAATCTATCTAATAAGAGCAAAACTACATATATATTCCACTAAGATATCCTTCATATTAATTCACTATAAAAAATTGCTCTTAAAAATGATAAGCAAAATTGATTTGAGTGTTAGAAAGATCAAGTCAAGAGAGTCACTCAATTCTAGTCTAGAGCGCGCACCTAAGTTCATATTTACGTTGAAAAAATGTTTTATTTTTAAAAAGAAATTAAAATAACAACCGATAATAGTCTCTAGTATTAGTTGACTTTAGTTTATCTAATTATAAAAAAATAATATTTGGACGGATATGATCTCAAACTCAAACCTGAGATCTATTAAATATGAAACGTCATTAAGGACCACGATATGTTGTCCTGTTCTAAATATCATATTACTATTTTATTTACAAGGTAAATATATTTTTTCTAAGCTTTGCAATGGCAAATAACACAAAAAGGTAAAAAGAAAACCCAAATAACCAGAACAGGAAGATATGATATAAAAATCTATTTTTTATATGACGTAACAAACTAAAACAAAAATAATAAAGGGATACTTTAAAAAAAAATCCCCTAAATCGCTTGACAGAACCCTTGGTTTAAAAGTTAAGATGAGCTGATTTGATTCATCTTTTGTTAATTTGGATCTAAATATTGTTTAATTGAATAATTATGTATATATTATATTTTTTTTGTTGAATTATAAAAAATTGAGTTGAATTCAATAATTTTATAATATTATACTCGTAAAATATAATCGAGATGAAATTACGTCAAATTTGACCAATACAAACTTATTTATAAAAAAAATACAAAAAAGCCAATTGAGTAGCCATTATATCATGTTTTTTTTCCTTCGATTACTTTGCCCTAGCGGACGGAGTTCGTCGCTTCTCCCACTCTTGCGGCTCGAGGTGGCACCTCGGTGCGACGAAACTGGCGGTATGTCTTCTCCTCCTCTTCTCCTTCTCCACCTACCATAGCAGCTTACAGTGGCAGCTATCGTCCGTGACAGTCATAATTGCTACTGACCTTGCCTGCATCTCCTTCTCTGTCTCTCTTCTTTCGGGTTCTTGCGGTTCTACTTCTTGTTCATCCTCCTCTTCGTCGTTACGGGGGCGAATTTCTGATAATTGGCTGGATACGGTGGATCCCGATCGGGATTGACCGATTTTGTGTAATGTAGCCCAGAATTTGGCCGAAGTTGTGGTGTTTTGCGAGCCTTGGTTAGGGTTTTTCCATCCTTACCCAACGAGTGAGTCCAGAAGTGCAATGAAGATGTCTAAAACTGAATTTGAACAACTCTAGGTGCCTCTCACTCTTTACTAGGTCGTAGATTCCATCAACCGTTGCTTGTATGTTCAGATGTAGAATCTAGATTCAGAACACGTTTATAATAGACAAACGACTGAGATATTTGTTTTAAGGGGAAGTGGAACTTTATAGTGAACTGAAAATGCTTTTCTAATTACCAAGTTATGCAGATCAAGATCTTGTAGGTTGAAAGATGAAGCATTGTGATGAAATATCTCTATGTTTTCCATTTCTGTGATTCCAGAATGGCAGATGATAACGATGTAAAATTCTGCATATAGCTGATAGTTATTTTAGGGGGGAAAGGAATATATTAAGTGAAGGTTGATACCATGAGTCACATACAGATTAGGGATATAGTTAAAGGATAGAACTGCCGATTTGCCTAAAATGATTATGCCTTTTTTCTCTGATAAAATTCCATCTTAAATCCTTTATGGTGCTGTTTACAACTTCGCATGTGATTCTGAATAACAGGTTCTATGCCTGAATAAAGGGTGAGTGTTGTGTTAGGCTACTGACAACTTTTGTAGAACTTTTCCTAATTTACTTCGAGGAAATTCCTGTCATTTAGTAGTCTAAAAAAGAATCTCAAATTGGAAGCTGCAGTCAAAAGAGCTGGTTTGACTATCATTAGCCGTTTCCACTTTACATTTGCAGCCTCTCTAATTTGTCAATTGAAGCAGCATAACAACATCTAGCCTTTTAGTACAATCATATGTTTTCATCTTTTTCATTATTAACTTTATTTCATAGTGGACGCTTGAGAAGTAGGTTTCTCTATGAACTTCTTTTCAAGTGTAACTATTTGTTGGATGATTGATTCAATCATTCACAAAAAGAATCAACGTTGGTTTTATTTATCGTTTCTTTAACAATTTTAGTTATAAACATATCCACTATATTGTTCTAGTTGAGAGAAGAACCTCTTGTTAGTTTAGCAATGCCCAAAAAAGTCTGTGCCAGCTTTCCTCAGGTTCAAAGAGTCAGTTTTCTCCTTTACGCACTATGAAGGTGCTGCCAAGTTCTGTAAATCAAAGAGACCTAACTCCTAAGTGTGTTCGTTGTACTTCAAATTTTTTGAATGAGTTTAAGATGGAAGATATATTGCTACTTTGTACCCATTTGAGATCCCATCATTTCCATAAGATGGCATTAATTTCTTTTGTTAATGAAACAAAGGCAGAGACATCTTTTAATCTCTTTTTTTGAAGGAAATGAGATCAAAACCAGTAGGGAGATTATAAACTTTGCAGAATTTTTAAGAATATAACACCAGAACAAAGGTTATTGTGCTCCTTATTGGGATATCACTTCTTTAAGGAAGCTGATGCAATGCTCCTTTGACAGTTTCTTTGTCTGTTAACGACACTTCTGCCATTTCATTAACATTGTAGAGCTACATGTATATTAGTTTCTATTGTGGAGTTATTGTTGCTAATTAACTTCTTGAAGTGACTTAATTTTGGTTTCTTTTAATTTTTGTGAATGCAGGAACAGTAGGTTTATTTTAGTTTGGTAGCATACAGTAGGATGGATTTCTTTGCTGGTGAATGTATCTTAAGGCATCCTGTTTATAAGAGTTAGCAAAATAGGATTTGATATTTTCTGGTTAAAAGCATGAACAACAATCGTCTTGGTCCTGATGTCCCTCTCAGGAAGTTGATGCTATTGGCTTCCAGAAATGATTCAGAACTACAATTTATGTCTGAAGTATCTAGAAAAGGAAAAGATATGGAGTCACTTCCTGATAATAAGATATGCAATATTGTGTTCCATCCAGGAAATCTGAGCCGGCAGATTGGGCACCTGCCACCTACAGATTCAACATTGCCACTTCTTGGACTTTCACCTTCATTAGGGGCTTCTCAGTCCAGAAGTCAAGGATTTCCTTATGACAATCAGTTTATTTCTTCAAGACCCACCAACGCACAATCTCACTTTGGTGACCACCCAGTTTGTAGTATGAATGGTACATTAGGAAGCATATATATGAAAGGTGCAACTTTTATGGAATCTGCAAATAATAGTTCTGATTCCTTTGCACTCCAACAAAAAGGACAATTTGTTATGGCAAATGTAACTGCTCCACAAGTTCTTGTTTCAACTGATGCAAGAAGCTCCACTGCTGGTATTGGCAGGCAAACAGAATTAAGTAATATGCAGTCATACGTTGGGATGAATCTGGGCCATATTAATCAAAACATAAGTTGCACAGAGGCATATCTGACTGCTCGGGGATCATATACTGGCACGAACTTAGGATATGAGAACTGTGATTTTACAAGTAAACCACTTTCATGCTCTATGCCTTCTCCATGTTTACAATCAGTTGAACCATCCAAAATGAAGATGTCTAATGAGTGTTCTGATTTGGACGGGGAAAGCCTTGTTAAGGATTTCAAAGAAAGTGAACTAACTAGAACAAGCTGTTGCCAATATACAGATATTGCTGATGATGGTAGTCCCACAAAAGACACTCCAAATTCTGCAGAATCATATTCAGTCAATAAGGGAAAAGAAGATCGTGGTTCTCAACAGAATCCTAAGACCTACATAACACAAAGTAATCATCTTAACCACCTAAATTTTAGCAATAAAGAGCAGAACCGGAAAGTCATGAATCACACATCTGTTCCTGTAGATTCTTCTAATCGTGAAAAAAAAAGACATTTATAAGATGATGATTCAAAACGTATTTCTGTGGCTTATGAATAGTTTTGAAACAATAGTTCTAATGGTTCAGTTTTGAAACAATTATTTCTAATGGTTTCTGAAACAATAGTTTTGAAAGATACTGATGATTCAAAACACAAGAATAAAAATTATTCCCTAGAGAGCCAAATTTCAGCAGTTGAGTTTTCTGATGATCTGCCTTCTCATAATTCAGATGAACAGATCAAGTCTGTTGCTGAAAAGAATTCTTCAGTTCATACTGAAAAGCTGTGGGATGGGTCACTTCAGCTAAACACTTCTACAACTGTGTCTACAGTTGCCTTCTTTAAGAGGTTCCTTAATTTACTTGAATCTTGTCTTACTGTAGCATATGAATATATTTACATATACATTCAACGATTTGATTACTTTCCATGGATTGTCATGTCTACTCAACTCATTTATTTATGCTAGCATAGTCTGAAGTTTTTCTTAGAGTTTGTACAGAGTTTAACAGCTAGTTTTGGTTGATGTGGTAAATTTTGGAGTGATATACTGACTTGAAATGCAAAAAGTCATCAGAGAGGGTATGCATTAGTTGTTATGATGCTAGTTTATAGGCTCTTGTGATTAATGTTTTTAAAAGCGCTAGACGCCAAGGTCCCAAAACGTCTGAGATGCTAGGCACCCACTCGAGCAAAGCAAAACACTCCGAAATATTAAAATTTAAAAAATATATATTATGATTGATAAATATGATCATAAAAATAAAAAATGACATATCAAATTGAAATTATATAAACAATGACACATCTATGCAATGGTTTCATATCAATGTGATATATGTGGCTAAATGGAAATATGCTAAACAGGTTTTTAACCAATGTTAAACAGTTCTAACCGATGCTGAACAGTTCTAAAGAGTGGATCAATATGGTGCTAAACAGTTTTAACCAATGCTAAACAGTTTTAAAGAGGGAACTGAGAAGAGGAGCAATCGTTGGTTGTGGAGGAAGATGGGGGAAGGAGAGGGCGGTGGATGAAGCTATGGATGAAGGTGGCGACGGATGGAGTTGTGGACAAAGGTAACGACATGCTGATGACGGATGTAAAGTTTCACTTCGGATTTGTCACACTGGGTCAGACATGTGTTGTGGTCAGTTAATTGGTTCAATTGAACCAACTTGTTTTCTCAATCAAACCAAGTTTGAAACTAGACTCAACTTCACTTGGGTGCTCGCCCGAGTCGCCCAGTGCCTAGGTTTAAGCGAGTGCCGAGCAATGCCATTGAAATGCCTTGCCCGGAGGTTTTGCGAGTTGCTCAGACCTTGCCTTGCCCGATTGCATAAGCGAGCGCCCAAGTGTCTTTTGAAAACACTGCATGTGACCCATATCATCATCACTCTGGACTTTTCTTTATCAATTCAGAGTTGGCTGAGGTTTTTAGTTTCATCTTATGGAAGAGATGAAATATTTATGTGGACTGGCATGGGTCTGCAAGAGTTGCATTTGAGCTGGTATGGACTATGAGCCAAGCTGGCCCTATGTTAGTCTGAGTTCATTTTGGTACCATGTCAATAAGGAATGTGCTGGATAGCATGAATTGCAATGGCCAAACACATGCATTCCATTGGTTGGCTATGGATCAATTCTGCTAATCAAGATCCCTGTTGGGAGGATTTGTCAAAATACATTGATGGCTATCAGATGTCTACCTATGAAATTGGTCCTAGAACACTCAAGAGAAGCCTAAGCTGGTGAGAGATCTGCATGAGAACCTAAAATACTAGTTGATGGCTTGAAGGATTTCATCATGTTGGTTACAATAAAATATAATGCAACAAAGGAAAGTTTGTATAGAATTACCAGAATCCGGGTAGAGCGCAGGAGGAAATGGCAATATTATTTTAAGGAGACAAATACATGTGAATGCTAATTATCCAAGCACCACAAGGAGAAAAAAGTTTATATGTAGTCATCTACAAAGGATGTTGTATGTACCATGTAATTCTAGTATATAAGTAGTACATAGAAAATCTGTTCAAAGTTCAACAAAAGATTAGTAAAGAAACCTTGTTGGGAATGATGAGAGGAGGTAACTTGGCTAATCTCTAGATTTCTGTAACCATGTACGGGCATTCAGTCTGATGTCATGGATTGTACACAGCCTAAACAAATGAAAAAAATTGCCTATTATATTGCTGCATGGAAGTTTGTTGCATTGATACCTTTTACAGGCAAAGAGAGGTTAACTAAGAAGGATATGAAGGTTTGCAGCCTCAGATGTTCCATAACCACTAAACTTTCAAATATATGACAATGGTGTCTAATAAAGATAAAAACAAAACCTTAAGTTATGCTTCTGACACCACATCAGGCCACAAACACAGAACTAATGAATAACCAAGGAAGCAGCACAAGAATATGCAGGTACCTGAAAAGTAGCATTGTTAATGTTGATTTCACAATCATCTTAATGTGCACAATGGTTGCTGGCAGTCTGCTGCCATAAAATTGTTCCAGTTCTGCTACACCTTAAAGGAAGAGGAACATAAAACTTTAGTGACCATTCATATCAGTAATTTGATGGTTAAGTAATAAAGTATAAAATAAGTTTTGATTCACCATATTTAATAAGGACCTCTAACCTCAGAGATAAGCACTCCCATTTAACAGGAGCAAAACTACATTTCATCACGTACCATCTTTCATTCTGCAATCAGATGTAAACTGAAGTCAGGTCTTAAGGGAGTGAAGCCTTGTGTTAGAAGAGGTCATATTATAGGTACTTTATGATAAACTTAACATGGAATTTGTATTTTATGTTGGTTTACTATCTAGACCTCAAATATTTTATTGATTTGCTAACTTGTCACACTAGAGTCCCTTTTATGCTATGCACAAAGTTGATTGATGGAACTAAAAGATATCCGTGGAGGCTTGTTGCTCTTAAGTAATTAGATTCCCTTAAACCATATGCATGTCCAAAAACAATTAAGAAGTCAGGTGAATGTGGGTGTGCCTCTCAAAGTATCATATAAGTTTAATCATAATCATTGCTGAAGGTAATCTTAGTTATTAGACAATGCACAATTCAGGAAAGCAAACCGTTGAGTAACATGAATGCTATCAGTGAGATGAATTATGAACGTTAATTGTTCTCAAATATTCAAATCAAATAACATAACTTCTTCCTCTGACTCTTTTTACTCTATTTTGGAGAGTAGCCTTTCTTCATTTCAACTACAAATAAAAATAAGTTGCTTTGAAAACAAAGTCAATCAAATTTTAGTAAAGCCAGGACTTGCAGAATGCAGTGTTTTTACAGCATCATTGCCAATTTCGAAGATTAAATTATTATGTTTTGAAATCCCTGTTAAAATTCCTCTAGTACACTCTTTAATAATGAACTTGAGAAGGGATTGAGGCAGTTAACTGTGCAAGTTTACGTATATGTTTTGCTACCAATGATTAATCCGAACCGACTTCAGAGACTTGGTTTTCATGTATAAATCAGAGCCTACCAAAATTAGGAGAGTTTAAAGTTAAGGCACATCAAGAGAAGAGTTAAATTAATAAGTGATTGTGGTCTTAGTAGTTCAAATATGCAGTGATTTTCAGATCATTGTGTATTATTTTTTTATTTGTTTTACAAAATTTGCTCTTTGGTGGAGGCATATTTGGGACTGATAGAGTCTATGACTATAGTTTCAGAATTGCTGGTCGTGTTCAAATGTGATTGGAGATTTAGTATATTTTGGCCCATAATTTTGAAGGATTTGAACATATTTTATATAAGATTAAGGTTCAAGAACTCACCTTACAAATTAATTGGATTTGTATGTTAGACTTAAGATAACATAGGAGGTTTGACTTCCAAAGAACGAGTTCTGGTGAAGTCAGAGCATATTGAAGGCATCGTTCCACCATTAGAATAATTCGAAATGACTAAAATTTGAAGTTATAAGATGATATTGTCTACTTTTATCAAATTACTTATTATGGAATGAACTGAAAGATTCTGCATTATCTTCAGGCTATTGACTTACCCAACAGTTGGTAGGCCTAGAAAAATCTAGTATTCTGCCAGATTATTGAAATGATAGCTCTTTGTTCTTTAGGAAGTTCATCTAAATCAGCACAACCTTATGATTCTAAATCTTTAATCAATTAACATGCCTACTGATTAAGTTAAAAATTTTAGAAAACATTTTAATTTTTTAATAGCTCGAGTACCCAAAAATATGGGTGATTGTGTTGCCTCATATTCAAATTCAATCAATCAAACCAGTTTTAGAAGATTTAGAAAGGTCCAATGAAGATTAAATTCAATGTATAATGAAACATTTTGAAATTCTTTTTTATGGGAATTCTGATGAGTCATTTATATATTTAATCCAATTTGAATAACAAAATAAGTCTTATTTTTCAGGACTTAATTGTGGTGTCCAATACCGCATCGCATCGGCAATGAGAGTTGCTCGACGCAGATGCAGGTCTGAAAATTTAGTTGTGACACCAGCGTGCAAGAGCTGCATTTAATTTCGTAAATTCCTCCAAAAATACTTGAAAATAAAAAAAAGAGTTAGGATAGGGTTTTTAAGTTAGAAATAAATATAGTAATACAATAAGTTTAGCAAAATCAATGTAAATTAGGTAAGAATAGTATCACATATCTTTTTTCGGACTTTAAGGACTAGTCTTGTGTAAGGTTGGTATTTCAGTCCATTCCAGATTATCCTTCTGTAAATATTGAAATATCTATAGAAAAATCATTTGAATTGTTAGACGATTTTGTTACAATATAAACTCTAAAATTCAAATGAATTAAATAATCATATATGTAGATATACCTGATTGCTAATTCTATCATCAAAATGAACGACGTCCTTCCACGGGTGGTGGATCGGGGTCCTCGATCCTATACATCTGCATATCAATATGATATGTTTGTTGGACCCAATCATGAAATCGATCCCACGACATAGTGTATTGATACACCGTATGCCATTGGTGCATCAATGTGGTGATGATCGTAGGCTGAACATCATGATTCACATTTGTGCGTGGCAACAAACGAGGTATATATTGGTGTCTGTCTGAGCTACTACTTTCACCATCGACCGCTGTTCGTGATCATGTCGTTGCCGGAGAAGTATGACCAACTATCACCATATCGCTTGGTCATATGATTCTTCATAATACGATGGCGTGAATACGATGAGCTTCGTTGTGTCTACATCATGTAAGCTCGTCGATCTGCTCAAATTCATCCACTGGTTTTCCCTTCCCCTTCCCCTTCCGCGCATAAACTTGATGCGAACCTTGTCGAGTTCCATGATCTGAATCTTGGGTGGCATGTGTAAAATATTGCTCCTCGGTCCATGCACCACCCTCAAGTTGTGTAGACGAGACCAACGATTGTTCGGCATCGCCGCCATTATCCGTCGAGGCACTACTGTTCGTGTTGCTGTCATGTCTCTGGATCGAGCGAGTTGCTGAATGCGATTGTGAATGTGTCTCGTCACCTGACTCGATTCTTTCCAACGACGATCGATGCTACGCCTTCCCTTTGCCTTTGCGTTGGGCGGGACGATGATTGTTGGGTGTCTATAGTTCCTCGAGCAATTTGACTCGATGAACTCCCCGCCATGTTGTGATCGAGGGGACTTGTCACTGTTGATGTTGTGCTTCTTCTTCTTCTATTGCCTCGGTGATAAAACGCTGAAGGACGCCGAGGATCTCCCGCCTCATCAAGTAGAGGATCCTCGTTCTCTCGCCGCTTCAACCCAATCTAACATCGCCTGATCTTCATTGTAGAATCGAGGTCAATGGGATCAATATCCGGTTCCTTCCGGCTCCTTATCCATTTCGACATCGTAACTTTAGTCGCATGTTATAATGGACATATACTAGTTTCTCTAACCGTCTATATGAGAGTTTGTTGCGGATCTTCGTGTGAATCAATGCAAATGTTGACCAATTACGTTCACAACCGCTAGATGTTGTCGTCTGTGAAAGTACACGAACGACAACCTTCCTTAAATGTGGTGCATCCCCTCCAAATTGTAGCCACCACTCGACTGCAAAAAATATAAATAAAAATTTATTAGTATAACAAATAATTAACATCAAATATAATTGATAATTGATAATTGATAATCAATATATATAACTTTTCCTTACCAGGATCCATAGTGTAACGACACGATACTGCTACAACATCGGAGAATGAACCAACTGTTTCTCGAAATAATCGACCCTCCATAATAGCATCAGCTGCATCGGTAGTGTTTGGCGAGAGCCGATATATAACATTTCGTAGTGCTGTTAGTAAATCATGTTGTGTTCCGAGAGCATACCGATATTGAATTGTCGGGTTCAGATAATACGCTGCAAGACATAATTTTGTTAGTATAATTTTTTATTATATAAAAAATAAAAAATTAATTTATTCTGAATATGAATTTACCTGCATTATGGATATCCTGATCCATATGAACTGCGATCCGACGATCGATGATCCGTATATATTGGTCAGCTTTAAAATCATCTTTGAATGCTTTCCTGACCTCTCTTGCTAAAATCAGTATATATTTCAGAAACGACATCTGTGGACGCTTGTCTATATCAACCTTTCAGAGAATAACATAAAGTGGTTCCACACCTTTTATGAATTCTGCTGTGGTCTCCCAAAATCTAGAGGAAAGAATGGAGTTTCTATTTTCTTTCCATTAATCTCGAATATCTTGAATCAGACCACTCTTGTGAGGTGACCATTGCCTTCAAGCCATGCCTTTTTTGCTGTAATGACTTTAATGCAATATAATTGGTAGCAAACCGAGTGACTCCAGGTCGGAGTATCTCACCGTTTACATACTTTTGCATTAAAGCGTGGACCCAATGATGATTATATATAAACTTTGTAATTGATTGTGCTCGAGCTATACAATTCTTGATCGCGTCCAACTCACCAATATCCTTCAGTATTAGATCTATGCAATGAGCTGCACATGGAGTCCAAAACAGTGTTTTTCTTTTTTTCATTAATTGCAAACCGGCCTTCTTGAAATTTGCTCCGTTGTTTGCTATTATTCGACAACATACATCGTGGTCCCATCTCCTCTACTATAGTGTCCATCAAACTTTCAATGTAGTTTGCATCTTGGATTTTATCAGAAGCATTAATTGACTTATGAAAAATCACTCTTCTGTTGCAATAAACAAGAAAGTTGATGATACTCATTCTTGTTGTTCCTGTTCAACTATCACACATCAGTGTCACCCCATATTCGTCCCATTGCCTCTTAGAGGATTTGATCCAATCTTTCGCCGCCATCTCCTCATCTAAGTACACTGTAAATCTCCTTCGGTGTTGGAGGTTGGATACCCGAGCCAGACTTTTGAATAGAAGAGATCATGTTCTGATAATATGGACCTTGGGCTGTGTTGGCTGGAATCCTATGGAAGTTGAACCATTTTGAAATTGCCTTCCCAATATCTCGCTTTTTTTCCTTTGTGTATGCATCATCAATCCGTGTCTGTTTCGCTGTTTGTGGGGGATAGACTTGCGGATCAATATCAATAATATCTGGTGCAGACCTCCTGCCAAGACCTCTCATAAAACCACGAAGTCCACTATGCCTCATGCTACTAGTTCGGCCTAACTTAGGAGGAGCAGTTGGGTGTCTTATGCTAGTCGACCTCTGGATTCCACTGCCACTGCCGTGCTCTAATTGTGAGTCAGGTCGTCGATGCCTCATTGCTTCATCGACCATATACTGATGCTCCAATGATGCACGAATTCCAATTGTGAGATTCGGATCGGCTTCATCGCCGCAACCCTCATACTGATCATAAACCGTTCTGTGTAGCTCTCCTATATTCTTCATCAATTCTTGCCTTCTTTTTTAATGTATCTTCCTTTGCTTGTTGTAGCTTGCTTTTAAAAAATTTACGAATCTCCGTCGGAACCTTCTTGCATTTTACAACGTTCGGATACCCGCCTGCCAAATACATCTTCACCCGAGTTATTCCTCCACCCTTGCCAATGTAATCACAATAATTACATTGTCAATGATGACGGTTCCCATCTAATTTTTTGGCATGAGACCAAGCGTCATCATGTTGTTGTTCGTTTGATGTCATGCTTCTACCAAATTTAAATCAAATAAATATATTGAATTGATCATATATTGATAAAAAATCACTAATCACAGCATTAAATAACATTAATAAAACCTAATTAAACCTATTTTACGATCATAAATATGTGAAACACATAAAAAAAGCATTAGATACGTAATTTTAATCCAATATAGTTCAAATTATGATGAAATCATCATTAGATACACTAATTATATGATTAACAATTAATTGCCAATTAATTACTTCTCTTTCAACACTATAAACATGTTAAATACCCTAATAGGTATTAAAAATATTAAATTAACCTAAAATTGATCAAATTTCGATTAAATCATCACTAAAATGACTAATCACAGCATTAAATAACTTTAATAAAACCTAATTAAACCTATTTTACCATCATAAATATGTGAAACACATAAAAGAAACATTAGATACGTAATTTTAATCTAATATAGTTCAAATTATGATAAAATAATCATTAGATACACTAATTACATGATTAACAGTTAATTGTCAATTAATTAATTCTTTTTCAACACTATAAACATGTTAAATACCATAATAGATATTAAAAACATTAAATTGACCTAAAATCGATCAAATTTCGATTAAATCATCACTAAAATGACTAATCACAGCATTAAATAACTTTAATAAAACCTAATTAAACCTATTTTACCATCATAAATATCTTTCAATATTTAATATGCATGAAATATAAATATTTGACCTAATAAGCTTCTAATTTCAAATTAATCAATACTAAACACACTAATCATAATATTAAATATCTTAATTACTCTCTAATTAAAGAAAAAAATACATACCTCTTGATTAGAAAGTCCTTCCTCTTAATCTTCCCAAATTAGCTTCAATTCAATTCACAAATCGATGTTTTGTAAAGTTTAGAAGAGTTTGAGATTGTGTAAAAGAGTAGGAGAATGAAATGGAGTGAAATTGAGGGAAAGAGGTGCTTAAAAAGACATGAGAAAGGGCTCCAACGGTCAATTTGACCGTTGGAGTACTGTTACCAGTCGGTAACGGTCGAAATCGACCGTTACCGAGCTGTGCCGGGCGGTAACGGTCGAAATTTCGACCGTTACCGCCCGATATATCTCCGTATCGACCGATACGGGAGATACCAGGCGTACCGCCCGGTAGAGGGCGGTCCGCGTACCGGTATCCTGTCGGACCGGTACGTACCGCCCGTACCGGGCGGTACAGCTCGAAACTGCATATCCTGATTATTAGACATCTTTATTTGGAGCAGAATATTTAAAATAGTTTGGCTGAGTTATACAAACAATGTAGTTTTAGCTTTAATGGCTGGTTACTTAACTGCTTGTGTTATGCAAAACTAGTTGCTACCAGAGGCAAATTGTTTATAGATCATATTTTCAATGGAATTCAATGCTTTAGAACAATTTGTCTTTATTTTAAATTAGTTCCAGTTGCTTAAATCCACTCTGGAAATTAGATTGGATCTCTCCAAAGGTTCAAGAAACTGAAAAGTATAAGATCTGAAGTCTAATTTGAGATCAATAGCCATCAGCCATCAAATTAAAAATTTCAAGTTTAAGAACAAACTTAATGCACTGAAAAGTTAATCAAATTTGTTCTGGAGGTTGTGTAAACATCATAGTTTTATACACAACATTTAATTGGATTATTGTGCTAAAGTTTAGGTGCTCAGGAATTGGTTTGAATTAAGGATTGGAATATACTGGCATGGGAGCATGCTAATACTTCTCTGGCATGGTATGATTTCATACCTTCAATCAACATGCCCTTGTACCAGCCAGCACAAGGTAAAACGTAGCTTACCATTTGTTGGCATCTATGACACAAATTGTCATGGTGCCTGATGACCATTTTAGATCATTACATTTTGGCATGACACTCCTCTCAAGCAATATAGGAAGGAGAAGTGGGTTTATTTATCAGCTTCTTTGGTCCAAGTTAATCTAGTTAGAAATTAGAACTTTGCATTAGGTTCCAGAAAATAACCAATATGATTAATTATGATACTTTTATAATTTATTTTGTTCCTTATGTTAGATCCCTTGTATTCTATGCAGTCTGCTGGTTGGCAAGGGAAATTTGTTGACTTGCCACTTGGAAATTATTTCAAGGGCCATTGTAACACAGAATTGTGTTGGAATGAAAAGCTTGATATGTAGGCCCTCTCAATTATTAAAAGGAATTAATTTAAGGATTCTCGTACATTTAATTTTTTTAAATATGAAAGTTTACAGATCTGCAACCTGGCATTCATGCTTGAACATTCTTCCCAACCTTTAGTTAAAATTACTACTTAAGAAGTTGGCCAGAAACAAACTGATCAAAAAGTTCTTTGAATCGTCTGAGTTACTTGATCATTGCTCCAAAGATCCGCCCTAGTTTTGCAAGTTTATCAAAAATCTGTCAATTCCAGCCCTTCTTCAATTCTCTAGAGGCATTAAAATTCAACATTGTGCACTTACCTTTGATTCATTTCATATGAACTGGAGATCTGATCAAATTGGTAAAACACAACCATTACATTGTTTGCCTGATTGATTATTTGATTACTTGTTGTCTTTTAAAGTTTGCCGGATATTATGGGTTGAGTAACTCTGTCAATATTTGGTGAACATGTGCAACTTAAAGTTTGAACTTCACTTTTGTCATATTGAAGGGTTAAAAATATTTAAATCAAAGATGCTTAAGAAATAAAAATTGATAGGTTTTACAGATTGATATCAATTTTTCAAAAATAATTTCACTCACGCCCAACATTTATTCTGCAGTTGTAACTGCACTAAATTCAACTAGTCTCCCTCTTTTGTGAAACAAAATGAGCTAACTTTAACAAGTGCTATGAGTAATGAAAATCTTATAGATCTTAATGCTTTATGTAGCCTTCAGGCTCCCTTAAAGGATCAGAAATACCACCATGAAAATCAATTTTTGCTTAACATTGAAACTTGATATCAAGGGCCATGCCAATTAATTAGATAAGTCAGAAATCTGAGAGCCATTTTATTTTTTAAAAAGTCTATTAATATATACAAAGAGAAATTATCAACTTTAATGCCCCATGATAGTATATTTGTCTCAAAGATACAGTTACAGGCATATTATAACATCAAGAAGTATGTGCTCCTTTAAATGTATTGTTCATAAGCATGTTCTGAAAAAAAAGGAGAGAGCAACTGTGTGTTTTTCGAACATAGTTATATGGTATAAATCACCAATCATCTCCCTTCATTTAAGCCCATAAAGGTACTGTCAAGAGTCAACAAATTCTATTGGAATCAAGTTGTTCTTGGTGCCTACTTCTCAATGGTCCATGCAAGTTACTTTTAAGCTTTTTGGGATCTATGTTATCTTCGTCTAGTATATTACTTTTCTAAATCCATAAGAGCAAGCCATGTGACTCTTAAAGTCACCAATGCAAGTAATCTGAAGATGGAGTGGATCATAGTCATTGGCGGGCATTAAATTTGAACTTATTTCAGAGTTCTATGCAGCAACTAAAAGGAATTATGATCAGTGAATTGTAACCAAAATGTGTGTTCACACATGATAGTGCAAGAGAGGGGTCTTTGTTATACCAGACAATTTTAGATGGAGAAAAAGATATCCAAAAAACAGAACTTTTACATGGCGGCTGAAATCATGCCCTCATTGTCCCTAGAACTAGAAGAATCTTAAGTTCCTTTTTGCTTTGAGTTTTATTTCAAATTAATGACCTTTTACATATAATCCCTATTTTTCTCTCGTTGATTATAAAAATCTCTTTCCTTTGCTTTATTTGTTGCAATTTGAAACATTGATTTCTCATTAAATGTAGAAAAAGACTTTGCAATTGCAATCTGCTACTGTTAATCCGCTGCCTTCAATGAGAGACTGTCAAAATTTTGTGAATAGTTATTTGCTTCTGTTATATCTTTTTAAAATTTATGACAGTTAATTATAATATTCTAACCATCTTCGTTTCTTCCATCTCTTCTTCCTCCATTGTTTTCATTGCTGCCTCATGTGACTTGCTTCGTTATCAGTATCACTTCAACTACATTTCCATTGCTTTCCCACCTCACATGTATGCACCATCTTCAGCAATGCTGTCTGTCCTCCTCGACCTCAACTATTACCACCTGGCCACCTCCTCTGTAGCCACTAGTTGCTGGTTCTCCTGTGCTATCTTGCATAATTGAACCTTTGTGGTTCATTCAAAAAAAATTGTGCTGAAAGTTTTGTTCATTATTTGTCAAATAGCAATGCACAAAGCATCTGTAAGTCGTTATCTAACAAATAAATAATATCAACAGAAAATGGTTCTACAAGAGCATGATAAACTACTAATTTGATCAAAAGTGACTTTGTATCGGACCTAGGAATGCAAGTTGCATTAGTGTTACACCCAAAGAACCTTAAAAGCAAAATCCTTGCAACAGTTGTGGTGGCCATAATTGGTTGTAGATATTAGCTCTTAGCTTCTCAGAAGTTTTATATGCTTCTTGGTATTAAACCATGCTATGTGCAATTTTTGTGATAGGTAAATACAAAATATGGTCGAGACCTAGAAGTCTAGTAACATGTATAGAAAGGTATATAAAAGTCGAATCATTGAGTTGTTAATCACTGGTATCCTCATGTTTTGATCTTTAGTCACAAGCTTTTCAGGATACTCTTAAACACGGAAATTCAAACTCAGAAAATTATTCAAGAACTTCCTTTACAAACCAAACTAATCAGCATGAAGCATTTTCAAAGAAGTTATTATCTCCATATAAATTAAATGTGAAAAGAGTATGTCAAGGTGGTTTACTTTATAAAACTAATGGCTCTGCAAGTGCATGGCATGGAGACTGTGCGGAGTGTACGTGTGCTGCATAACAGCATATACCATGCTGGCCAAGGACCACTGATTGGATTGATCAGTTGATATTTGTTGTTCTCTTCATACTCGGTATTGCACAAATTTAGTGAAAATCTCAGTGGAGCATTCAGTCAGCACATTTTTCACCTCGAATATTTTGTGAAGAAAAGTGTTCCATGCACTTTTCCATGTTATTTTTTCTCACTGCTCCTTTTTTGTAGTGGTGAGAAGGCTCAAGATATAAGATGGTGCGACCTTTTGGAAGTTAAAGGAAAAGTGAGACTGCAGGCATTTGAAAAATTTATTCAGGAGCTTCCTCGATCTCGAACACGTGCTTTAATGGTGGGATTTTTTTTTTTTGACTAATCAGTAAATGATGAGAGCTGGCTTGCAAAATGATCTGTATAATCTACCTAATTTGCTAAATTTAGTGTGACTATGATAAAGTTTGTGCAAGTTACTAATTTAGAAATAAGAAACATTTTGTTATAAGCTCCATAATGACTATATTCATGCATTGTATATACATGCATTTATGTAGGAGTTTCTTGGTTTTGTGATTACTCTCATTCATAGATCATGTAGCTAATGCATGGAATTTAAAATGAGTATGCCTGGTAAAGTAATCTTTCATTTAAGTGATTGATAAGGAAAATCAAATTCCTTAAACAACATACTATTATATTTGCAGGTTTGTGTTGAAAATTTATAGATCAATTATCTAATTTGCATATTTCTAGACCTATTTGCAATTTGATCCTCAAGGTCATGATATTACCACCATCAAGCCATGCTTGGAAAGAATAAGCCAGTGAAAACTTAAAAGTGTTTTCTGCGATGATGATTTTTTGTCTAATCAAGGACTTTTAAATTTCTCTAATTAATTATTCTATCTGGTAAATGCTGATATCAGTCTGCATTCTTCAATATGTCATGTGCTTCAGGTGATTTCCCTATGTTGGAAAGCTGGGTCTTCCATATCTGGCCTGACAGGTATGAAGGAGGTAATGCCAAAAACCTTTATCAGGAATTTAGTTTTTCATTAGCAATTTTGACCATATTAAATTGTTGGTACTGCAACGTTTTATCTGATTACAGGTTGCTAAAGTTTACCAAGAGAATGGGAGGGTAGGGTTTGCACAGATCTGTCCAGGCATTGATCTTTATGTCTGCCCTCGAAGTGAGACCATAATAACAATACTTGCAAAATTTGGTTTCTTCAAGGGCATGGCAGCAGTTGAAGAAGATCAGAATTCTCTAATTGGTTGTGTTGTATGGCGTAGAGGCTTTCAGTCTTTGGATTCTGCTTCAAAAGCATCAGATAGAAAAGTAACTTCTTTAGTAGAGAAGCCACTTAGCTCATCTGAGATTCTAGAAACAAATTCTCCAGTACTAAAAAAGCAGGATGAACATAGTAAACAAACTCTCCTAGGCACAAGACAACATGATGGTATGCAGTGCCAACACTTACCCGAAACTAGGTCCAATAATGCTGACAATGCAAGTCATTTGAGAACTGAAAGCAAGTCAAGAGAAAGTTCATCTGTTGATTGTAGTTCAAAATCAGTTAGTGTCCTGCATATTGCCTCCTCACTGCCTTGTAACTCTCCTATTGTTCCAGTTCAAATTTCTCCTCCACAAATGCAGGAATTGAGGTCTAAGGAATGCTTAAAGAGTCCTCTATTGTGTGCTGTCGAAGGAAGACAAACTGTTCTTGGTTCAGAACCAGCAAGATCACTTCTCTTGCAATCATCTCAAATGCTCCCAGAAAGTCATCAGGGGAACGTTACATGCAGCGAAAATTCAACTTATCCTAGTAGTTATCCTGATACTCTTATGCAGTCAGCTCCTTCAATGCCTTGTGGTTCTATTCCTGCTCGACTACAAACAACACTAAAGCCTTTCTCAAGTTCTCGAGAGGACCCTACATCAAGCGTTTCAAATGATGGAAATTATATAATGCGCTTCAAACAATCAGAAGCTCCTGCAATGAGTTCTGAACCAAGCCAAACCACTCTTCCTGGACCACCTCCTTTGCCACCAGAAGTTCTCAAGAGAATCATTCAAGCTAGAGCAGCTGCTGTGGCTAAGGTTAGTACATCTGAAAGTACACACTTAAGCCTCTCCTTAACTCTCTTTTATTCATGGATTGCTGCCTCGCATCCAGCCTCTCTTTTATTCATGGATTGTGCACATCTAAAAGTACATACTTGAGCTTCTCCTTAGCTCTCCTTAACTCTCTTTTGCAGGAAACTAATGAAGGTGTTGTCATGATTGAAATCCCTGTTGGGCATGTTTCTGAACCAAAGAAATTTTCCATGGTTATTGGGCCAAGTCCTGCTCTTCCTGGACCACCTTCGTCACTGCCACAATCTTTGAGTGTCTGTCCAAGCCCTGTCGATGTGGATGATTTACCAGAATTCGACTTCAGTTCAACATCCAAATTTATAGAATCCCCAGGAAACAAATATCCTTGGTCCAGTTATCATATCACAGAAGTTCATCCATTCAATAAGCAACTCCCAAGTGATATGGGCCATAATTTAACACCTCGTGGATCAACTACTATGCAGCCTATAGAAGCTAGTCAAAGACATCAGTTTCCGGGAGAGGCAACAAACTACTATCAAGAGAATCCCAAACGAACAAAATTTCAGAAGCCCATTGTAGATAACAAGGTTGCAGTCAGGACTTCACTGTCATGTGACCAACCATCTTTAGATGCTGATCAGGGTTCAGTTGACCCAAGATATAGTAGCAGTTCTCTAAGAAAGTATTGCTGGGATGATGATGATGATGATGATATGCCTGAGTGGTGTCCCCCAGATCTAGAACATTTTGACCGAAACCAAACATCCACTGCTGTCAATCTGTCATCCCCTGTGCATAATCGGGAACTGGAATTTGCAAGGCGACGTTCCTTCATCTCTCCACTCTCAACATCTTCATGCCCCACAGGAAGCCACGGTCTTCCTCGTGGTTACCTGCATGGAATACAAGGTTTTTCTCCCCTCAACCACAATCCCACTGCACCAGTTCATACGAGATCAGCTGCTGGATTTGATCATTCTATTCAAAGGACACCTTTAGTGCAACATGTAACCAATTTGTCCGGCTGTCAGACTAGCATGAGCAACAAGATACCTTCAGATATTGGCAATAGGTTTCGAAGGCCTTGATGATTGTCGACTCAGGTTCACATGGCTGAAAATCCACCTGTCAAGCTCTATTTTACGTACATATTTAACTTGTAGAAATTAAGAGATCTAAATTGTGCAGACATGTGAGGATGTGTTGTGCTGAAAGCCTTGTAGAGTTGGTAATGCTGTTAAAGTTGTTTTAGGATCTTTCTGAGCCTGGCTATAGTTATATATATCATTAGATGTTATCTGAAAGGCTCCTTTGAGATTGTTCCAAACAGCAGCCTACATGTGCACATATGCATCTTTTGTCTGTGGTTGCAAAGAACATACCTTTTGCAATAATTTGCAAATGAAGTTCTCTCAAATAAAATCTCTGATGTGATTATCACTGCCATTTGTGTTCTAGCATCTTTTTGTCTTTTTTATAGCGAGAACATTGATGAAATTGAAGGGATTTGCTGATACAGACAGATTGGGAGAAGGAAAATGGCTTCTCCCTTGAGTGCAATTCCAAATTTTTGGTTAGTGGCTTGAGAATCTCTTTCCAAGTATTGCTAGTGTTCAAATGAATGAAGCTGTTGGCATCCTGCATCTGATTTGTTCATTGTATTGCTAGGGTTCCTCTGCATCTCAAGTTGTAAGACTGCTCACCTATTACTGCTGGCTCAAGGCACCCCCAAAGGAAGCTAACACACATGGATATATGGCAATCCTCTACTTGTCCATTTTCTCTACTAGACATCTGAGCCATTGATATGATAAGAGAATCGTTTAACATGATTAAAATGTGCTTATGAGACCTTGAATGTGATAATTAGAAGAGGTCAGTACAAACTATTGAGACCTAAAAAGATCTCAGTAGAAATTATATATATATATATATATATATATATATATATATATATATATATATATATATATCAAAGTAGAGACGTACAGAGACTAGTACGGGTTTTTCTTCCCTTCTCTTTCCTTCCGCGATGTCGAGAGTGTTGGTCACTGTTTTGGCTGAGTGTGATTTCTCCATCGACGGGGAGATGATGGCCAAGGGCGTGTTGCTGTTGCTGGTGTCTAGTCCGCCTCTGTCTCCGCCGCTACGGGAGGGGCTCCGCATGAACAGGCGGCGCGGCTTCGCCGCCTTCTCCTACGTGGCCTGCGCCCCGGTGTGTCCCCTCTTTTTGTCTTGTTCGATTTGGAATTCCTTTGCGTTGTGCCCGAATGGTTCGTTTCTTAATGCTCCTTTTCTATGGATCCTTAGAAATGGGTTTGTGTTGTTGTTAGTTGAACATAAATCTTTATTAGTTCTGTTGTTGCCGTCAATCTCTTCCAAATGCAGAAACGCCGGACCTTCTCTTTGTTCTCGGTTCCAAGACATTTTCCTTATCGTGGGTGTGCGCTCTTGCGTGGTGCTACAGAGTTGAAGCTCGTCCGCAATTTGATCTGGCTTCACAATAGATTTATGGCAACGATTGTGTGAATTCAAGTCTCAAGTTATGATCTTGTTTATGATTTTGTAAAAACACCAACAATTAACCGAGGCTGAAAGGGAAGGGAATCTTTCTACTGTTTAGAACAATTGAATCGTTTCTGCTGATAGAAATACAATAAATATAGGTTGATCTTTTCTCTAGTTGTTGTCAAAAGATACCGGTGTTTTCTAATCAGACACTACTGAGAAACTATTGCTTAGTTAAAGTTACTGGAAAGGTGTAAAAAGATACCAAAAGGTGGATGATAGAAGTGGAATTTTCACTCTATAAGTGAGCTGGCTTATCTTGTCTTCCTGGCACAAATTTTTTTTGCTTATGATAGGGTTAAAGATTAAGAACTCCCATGTTCTAATATTTGAACAGATTTGGAGTAGGCGCAGATGCTGTATGATGTTGATGAATGCATTTGCATTAAAAAAAAAAAAAAGGGAAATAAAATGTGATTTGAAGCTTATTGGTTTAGCATTGTCACATGTTATTCTCAACAAAATCATAACATAACAATGTTTCTTATTGGTTTAGCATTGTCCGTTCTCCTATGTTGATCATCTCATTTACAATTTGTTCTGTTGCACCTGTTGCAGTGCTTCTGGTTTCATTCATCAAAGCTGCTCTATCCTCGTACGGTTTCCCCTGTGCTGATGTTATTACTCTTTTGAGGTATGCTATAGCTTCTGTAATTTTTGCCCTGAGTAGTGACTTGAGCACCTTAAGCTTTGTAAAATGAATATTACAAATCACCTAGTGCAAGTAACACAGTAGGTTTATAATATCATTGAAGGTTGATCTGAAACCCTACTCAATAAAGGTAGAAATGATAAGAAACTAATTGATAATAGGATGACATTGACTGGGTTTTACTAGGTAATGGTGGCAAAACTGCAGTTAAATCTAGCTGAAAGGAATATATGAAGTAAAAGTGAGAAAGTCGAAGAAAACAGTGAAGCAGGCAGAAATCATGGAAGTGGCTAAGCCTTTGATGGGTGCTTAAAAGCATATTTTAGACAGAAGAATCTTTATTATTTTCCTTCTGAGAGACTTATGATCCCTCTATTTTACAAAGATTAACTATACACCTTTTTACTCATCCTAGGCCCACCAAACCTTCAACAAATCCTTAAGTAATGTATTTTAATAGCCTTGAACTGCTCATCAATTGAACTCCTATTCCAATTCAAATAATCTTAAAAGTGCAATGTGTTGGACCTTCACTAACACTAAACAGTATTTGTTAAAAAGTTTCTTAAAAAGTGCATAAAATAGAGAAAATTGAACTTAAAACCACATATGATTCAGTTCTAACTTCTAAGCATGTATGGAACTTGAGCCAACCCTTTCTGGAAATGGTTGCCTCATTTATCATTTAGACTGCCACATCTTAGTTGGATATAGATGTAGGACAGGTTCTTTTCGGGTTTTAGTTGTGGCCTGGTAAAAGTTCATTCTTGTCAAAACTGATATGATTTTTCCTTTTTTGTGTTTTTTATGTGTTCTTATCATTTTAATTTTATTTTAGCATCTTCATGGCAAAGAGCCCGCTTGTGGATACAGCTTGGTTTAAGAAAGTTATTAAGCTATAAGGTTATGATCTTGGACAGAGATGGGGGATTGTTAAGTTTCTGAAAAAGGTAAACTCGTTTCATTCCCCGTTATATACATCCATGCATTATATTTCATCCAAGATGGAATACTTGCTTTTCATTAGATACTTCAGTCTCTGGAGAACTAGTCGTTTAAATTCTTGATTTTGATAAAAACCAAGTCATTTGGAGGTCCAGGATTTCATAGCATAGCGTTTAATGGTTCCCCTTGACATGCATGCTTTTAAGGTTTAACACAGGTTCTCAATAAAGCAGCTCGAGTGCAATTAACTGTTCTTGGTGAAGAAAAAGCAGCTCGGGTGCAATTTATTGTTATTGGTGTAGATCTAACGAGGTTCTCAATAAAGCAGCTGCAGCTCGGATGCAATTAATTGTTATTGACACTGATTTAAAAAGTACTGTGTCAAAAGATGTCAATGTCTAAAAATGATCGTAGCATTAGGTGCTTACCCAAGCGCTAGCGAAATAAGATACTAAAATATAAAAATATATAATATAATTAATAAATATAATTATTTAAATAAAAATATGATATTAAATTAAAAAAAATTAAAGTACAAAATCACAATGTTACGCTAACAAAAGATTTTCGAATTCAAAATAATAAAAGTTTACATCAAAGTCATTCATCATAATCAATATTATTATCATTTTTAAACAAATCATCTTCATTGAATTCGACATCTTCCTCTTGTTTTTTCTCTTTAACAAAATATGTTTTATTATCTGTCTTCAACAATAGTAAAAGCCAAGTTTGATGCTATTGCACTCATTTTTCTCTTTGTCAACTATCTTGTATATGTTTGTAATTCTTCAACACCTGAAGTTCTTACCACATCTCCTCATGTCAATTTATCATCTTCAAATACAAGTTCATCTTTGACATCTTGTAAGTTGACACTCATTTCTCCCACCAATCATTTATTTGAATCATCAATATCTTGTAATGAGATTTTATCAATTCTATGTTGTAAATTATGATGAGCTTTCAAAGTTTGATTATACTTTATGTAAATAAGATCATGTAATCGTTGATGTTCCAATCGATTTCTTTTCTTTGAGTGAATCTATCTTATCATATAATTTAAAAATATATTAATATATTTATCCAAATAAATAAATTAATTGAAACAAAAATATATAGTAATCCTAACATGCTTAAAGACACTCTAGTTTCGCTCATAACCTAAAGCAATACATATCAAAGTATTTTAATAATAAATTACTGTAGGTTCGAGATGAAATTTTCAAATAAACTCCACCATTCAACTATAAAATTTATGTTATTATTAGCAATAATATAGTAACATACTATAAATGAAAATAATTATATTATTAATACATAGAGACATAGTTGTCCTGGATCTAATTGTCATTCGAATTTCAAAAAGATCTTCGACATTTTTATATAGAGATAATTCATGAATAATCTTATCTTGTATCTCAAAACTTGGAACTAATCTTGTAACACACTGATATAATTCATCTAAAACTTCTACATCAATCCCAATAGATTTAATCTTATAAAAGAATTCAAGGTTCAAATAATATCATGTTGCATGTAAGCAACGATAAAGTTGACAATTTCATCTTTCGTCAATGATTGTAAAAATTTTATCATATTTTTCTTCATTTTCATTAAAAGACCTTTTAATTGTCTCATTTGCTCTATTCATAGCCTCATAAATATATCTCATTATAAGCTTATTTTTATTATTTACCAATCAAAGAACTCGAATAAGAGGGTCCATTATATTTAATATATAAACTATATGATTATAAAAAGATGACATTAAGATGATATCAGTGACCTTCTTGTCTTTTGCTTCTTTTGCCCATTTGTTTGTCAATTTCTTAAAGGTAAATATGTTTCTCATATTATGTTTTTGGCGATGCACGCTCTGTAATGTTAAGAATAAAATAGCAAATCGGGTGACATCATATCTCACTAATTCTTTGTTGGTCGTGAATTCTCTCATTATATTCAAAACTCCAATATGATTATAGAAAATTCTAATAACAAAAATTATTTTTTTAAAAGTTTTCTTGATGTTAGGGATCTTTTCAATATCCTCTAACATTAAGTCAATATAATGTGTCATATATGGAGTCCAATATAAGTATTGTATTTTTGTTTCAAGTAATTTACCAGAGACAAAGGATAATAAAAATGATATGACTTAAGAGTTTAACACATTTAATTGAAGATAATATAGTTAAAAATTAAAAAAATTTCAAAAGATAGAATATTATTAGCTAACACATAATTGCTTCTATTGTTGGTTATGACTTAAACGATATTTTGTTCTTCAATTCTTCAACGAACTTGTTAAGCAAATCATATATCTTATCTCAAGACTTCACAAAATTGAAGCATCTATTGACTTTATAAACATAGTCTCTAAAAAACAGTTAACTATAAAATTAATTATACTCATATGTCTCCTGTTAGTCCAAGCATCTAACATAATAGAGTAATCATGTCTGGTCCATGATTCTTTATAGCCGTTTAGTAAGTCATTTATATAATTTAATTCTTTTTTTAACAATGAAACTTGTATCTCATAATAACTTAGAGATTTTAATCCCGTACTATATCTTCCAATAGCTTTAATCATTTTCTTAAACCATTTAAACGAGTTGTACTAAGGGGAAGATCAACCTAATAGAAGAAGCGAGCAATGTCTTTGAATTGTTCTTCCTCTTATTTCTTTATCATAAGCATCACTTATCTTTGTTTATCTGAATTTTGAGCCTCTTGCTTGCCTTCGTTGCTTTTGTGATCTTCAAAAAAATATAAATCCATCGGTCCTTTTTTACTCTTCTTAGTACATATAACTTCTTTTCCTTTTTTTGTATATTTTTTTCCCACTTGGGTTAATACTCATAGAATAATCTTCTTCTTCATCCCTGAGATATTCAATATTATCCTCTGGTAAATTCCCATAAGATTCATTCTTTTATATCTTTTTTTCATTCACATAAATCAGCAACCTTTTATCTCATGTGGACACTTCTTACGAGCTGTTGTATTATTGAAATTTTCTATTATATGTTGTTTTGTAAAAAAAATTATATTTAGTAGTCTTATCGTAGAATATGTAAGTCACTACATTAGGATTTTTCGAATCCTTTAGATAATTATACTTCAATGCATGATCTTTTTTTTATGTCATTAGAGAATATATTGAGTTGCTCTATACACTTATCATTTATCCTGAAACCAACAATAATTTTAAATAAATAAAAATTAATAGTATTAAAATTAAAATAATATATTATTAATCTAATAAATAAAAAAATACTATTACTAGTATACACTTAATAGTATATTGTTAATATCATAATGTAAGTATATAAAGTCAGTCGATGTGAGAAGAGTGTGAGAAAGAGTAAGATCGATGATCTTGTTGAGAAGCGGACAATAGTACAGCGATAGCAGCGATGGCGATAGTGGCAATGGCGATGTGTGTAATGGTGGCGGTGACAACAATGACAAGCAATGATAGTGGCGGCGGCGAGAAGGCAATGACAGCGGAGAGGCGGTGGCACTGGAGAGAAAATATCGATAGATAATCTGGCGAGGGTTAGGGTTGGGTAGGTCACAAGAGAGATATTGAGAGACTGATATCGGTGCTTTAGTTAGTTCGATTCCAAATGTTAATTTGGTCCTCTTTGAAATGTGTCGCTTGGACATTAAACAAGACGCTTAGGCCTCATCTCGTCTTGCCCGAGTACCTATTGAAATCATTGGTTAATGGTGAAGATCTAATGAGATTCTCGACGAAGCAGCTCGGGTGCAATTAACTGTTCTTGGTGAAGATCTAATGAGGTTCTCGACAAAGCAGGTCGAGTGCAATTCAATTAACTGTTCTTGGTAAAGATCTATTGAGGTTCTCAATAGCTCTGGTGCAATTAACTGTTCTCGGTGAAGATCTAAGGAGGTTCTCAACAAAGCAGCTCGGATGCAATTAATTGTTGTTAAAGATCTAACAAGGTTCAGGTGCAATTAACTGTTCTTGGATAGGTGTAAATTCTTTATTTATATGATCGGTGCCTTCCGAAACAATTGATATTTATGTATGAGAAACAGTACACTAGCAAAATATTGGCGGTCGAGGACGTCTGCAGGCAACTTTTTTGCTTTTATTGTGTATCTGATTGCATTTTTTTTCCCTTCTGCTGACCGTAAAATTAAATCGATGATCTTGAGACTTCGACTATAGTTAATTGTGGTATTTCGATCTTGGTTGATTCAACCGTAAAGCAAACTATGTTATGAAATTTAATTTACAACAATTTTCTCAATTATAAATAATGTAGGTTTTCTACTCAACCTTTGATCACAGAAAGATCTTAGCCTTGCCATTTATGTTTGTTTATCCGACCTGCATATTGAAAAAAAAACCTTAACTTTAATCATTGACCGGTCTAATTTCATTATTGAATCAAATATGTTAAAATCGAAATGAATCGATTGACCTGAGTTTTGGATAACCTGCATAAATCAATCAGAACTTGATGAACCTGGATAGTCAAATCATAAAAACCCAAAAACATATCATTAACCAATCCAAGTCAATTATTAGATTGGATGCATTAAAAGCCAAAATGAATTGATCGACTAAACCGACTTTTGGATACATAAACCTCTCCGATTTTATAATATAATAAAAAATTATTTAAATATATTAACATGAATCTTATTTAGTGTTTATTAGTTGATATTATAATTCTTATACTATCTTACTTTTAAAATTGGTCTTCATATTTTAAAATTTTATTATATGGACTTTTAAGTTATTTAATATATTTTAAAAATATTTTTTAATCAAACAAACAATCCTACCTGTTGACCCATAGCCTAATGACCCAAGACTCAACTAGGGTTTCCCGATTTGGTTCAATGTACATCAATCTCGAGCCAAAATAACTCCCAAGATTGATGAATTTGGCATTAAGATGCTCTGACAAATCCAACAGATGAATCGTGTTGTCATGCACCAAAGATGAAGCAATCGAATCGACAACACATCATGAGATAAATCTTGGACGCGTAGGCTATGCAAGACATGGGAAGGACAACACTCGGGAAGAAAGCAGCAGCCGTCGAACAGGAAAATGGAATGAACTATTAACTACTGATCCAGTATTCTACCAACGCAAATAAGTCAAACCACAAGCAAAGACTAGTCTAAACGCCCAAATCCCACGAAACATGTTCTTAGCAAAAGAAAAGCAAAACTGAGCTCCGCTATAAGCTACTAGTTCCTGCCTGTGGAAAATCTAAAACTTGCCTCAATGAATGAGGCTATCGTTCAGTGACAACGCTGCCAAACTAATCAGCCGGTGCGTTAGCCTGCTGCTGCTGTGCAACACTCCTCAGAACTTCCATCGCTTCTGCAACTTTTGCTCTCAGAGCATCTGGCGATTCCAGCAGATGCAGGACTTCGGTTTGGTCCATCTCGAGCAGCATTCCTGCAACTTTGGCTGCATCAATGGGTTCAAGTTGCTTAACAAGTGGGTACAGACTATCACCGAGCATCTGCACAGGAAGAACGTGTGAACCATAATCGGTCGACCAGAGAGTTGATTCATTGCACTTGTAAATACGAGGACATGTTAACCAGAAAAGGACACATCGGTGAGAAACATACCAGCCTTTGTTGCTCGGGAGGAGCATTTGCAAGGGCTGAAGGCAATGCAGCGATGGGAATAGGTTGTGGCATGGTAACATCTTGCATAGGCAAACCTCCCATCTCATTAGGATTGAGCATACCACCAACCGCACCAGGTGTTTGCACATCAGGCACGTTGCCGCCAGGAGGGTAGCTGTGGGCACGAAACTTAGGAACCATCTGTTATAAATAAAGAAATAAATAAATAAAAAGTTAGATCAATACTAATATTGCATCACATTGAACATTCTATAAAGCTAATCTCAGATAAAACCAAGATGAGAACATATAATTATGCCCTTCAAATTTTAACTCTAACCCCTTCTGAATCTTTCACCCTAGAATTCTTTCTACTGTCAACCAATTGCAATTTGCTGTGGTTGTTAATAATAGTTAAGCCCACCAAATGGTAACCATGACTGTAAGAAGGCACAGAAAGCTTTAGAACCAAGCAAGATGATCGAGGACCTGTTGCAGAGTTAATGGTTGGTGCACCCTCTGTCCTTTTTGGACAAGGGCTGCTGAGAAATTTGGCATAGGTGCTTCTGCAGGCTGTACTCCAGGGATGAGCCGTGGCTGAAATCTAAATCCTGGCTGTAGAGGAAATTTTATAAGTTCTAGAATGATTTAAGCAATAAAAAAAATTAATAAAGCATGCACAGTAACTTATAAAGCAGTAACATGCAGATTCAATAAACAAAATAACTAAATGCAGCGCACCACAAACAACACATTTCATAACAATGTACTTGAAATGCACAAAAAAGATCACTGATGGGCTAGCATTTCAGTTATGACATATCGTTCATGTGCTTTAGGTGCAGGCAATCATACAAGTATTTGACTTACTGTCATACTGCATGCCACGCCATTCATCATGTAAGTCCATGACAGATGACATCAGCAACCAAGAGTTCAGAAAAGATAAGGTAAATTCTATATTCCACATATAAATAATATAATAATTAAGATTGAATAAAAAATAAAAGAATGCAAAAGTATGTATTACAATTACACCTGAATCTTACCAGTGATTATTCTAATCTTTATAAGGGAGCTCCAAAGCTAAGACTGAAATAATAGCTTCTGTACACTAGTTCGCTTACACATGCAATGGACATACCACTTCACATTTCCTTTTCAGTAATGAGCAACAGCAAGCTACAACTACCAAAACTTCTTCCACTATAATATTAAAGAAATATAATAATGAGCAAAAGGATAACAAGCATTATAAACAGTTATTTTCCATTATGACAGTTGTGATAAAGCATGTATATCAACCAATATCCAGAATGATTACTGGCCATCAAATATGATAATACCTTGAATGATATGCTACATGGCATGTTTGAATATTTTGGCCAAATATAAGCTTCAACAGTTCAAACAGAGATTGAAGGACATGGAGATAATTGTAAGAGTTTCCACCTTAATATTGAGCATCACAAAAGCCAGGATATTATATGTCTAATATTGTCCTCGACAGTCAATTGACCAACTAGTATTGCAGTAAACGGCATCCAAGAAACAGGATTTTTTATGATAAAACAATTGAATCAAAAATAAGAACCAAATAGATACCTGTGGTGGAAAAAGGGTAGGAGGTGGTTGACCATAAAATATTTGTTGCCCAAGGCCAGGAGCACCAGGGGGGTACATGGGAACTCGGGGACCAACACTTGGGCCTGGGCCCATTGCTACAGGTCGCACTTGTGAAAAGCGTGCCTATATATTAGACAAAAAAGTTATTGAAAACAAAACATAACATAAATGCAAGCAAAATTTCAGAATTTTGTTATGGCGAAACACATTGCTACAAAGAGACATGACTATAAAAGAGACAATTTCGTTATGACATAATCCATTTCAGCCAATGGACCATCAGAAAGGTACTTTGCCAACACAAGTTACACTGTTCATCATTTCCTGGTTGGATTGAGTAAAAGAGGACAAAAAAGCAAATGATTATAGGGTGTAACCTAAAGGCTAATTGTAAAGCACTTCCTCTACTTTTGCAAAATTAACACCTAAGTAGACTTGATATGTAACAAGTAGGATATGAAGCTTCAAGAAGCTTGTTGATATCCTTTCACTTCAAACCTTTCTCAAGTTTCTACAATGTCCCATAAGCTAGACATGAAACATCAGTTGAAGGTACCACACTAAAACCTAGCTGACCACATGACCATTGTAGTTGCTTAAAATAACTTGATTATGACCTCAAAAAATGGTTGGGATAAAGTAGATACCTGCAAACTAGCTCTTCTATCTTCTTTCCGTTGTGCAGGTGCAACATAAAGTGGCTTCCCGCGAACCATCTTTCCCTTCATATCTTTAAGCTAAAAAAAATGAAAAAATTTCCATTTATGAATGTCCCAAAAGATTTTTAGAAGAGAGTGCATGTGTGAGAGAGAGAGAGATTACAGCTCGATTTGCTTCTTCAGGTGCAGAGAAAGCAACAAAGCCAAAACCTTTACTCATACCATCAGGGTTCCGCATAATCTGTAACATATATATACATCACAAGAAAGCCATTATGACTAAATCAAGAAAATTAGAAGAACTTATTGTGCCAAAACTAGACATCCAGTACCTTGCAAGAAGTAATTGTACCAAAATCAGAAAATAGTTCTTTCAGCTCATCATCCCCAACGCTATCATCTAAGTTCTTCAAATATAAGTTGAGTCCTTGATCCTTGTCCACTGTCTCCTTCGCACTCTGATAATAACTTTTTTTCAGTACTAATTCTCTTTCGGGTTTCTTCAGTGCCTTTCCAACATACCACTCCTTATCATCAAATTTCTGCCCATTGAGTTCTTGAACTGCTCGAGCAGCATCATCCGGAATCTCAAAATTGACAAACCCAAAACACTTTGATTTTCCATCCTCCTCCCTCATAACAATGGCACTTGTAATTTTCCCATACTCGCCAAAGATATTTTCTAGATCTTCATTTGTAGTCGACTCTGAGAGGTTTTTGACAAAGACATTAGAAAACTTTGTCTTGTCTAAGGAGTTCTGTCTTTCTTTTTTGCGAATAAAGGGTCCAACAAAAACTGGTTTATTATTTAAAAGCATTCCATTCATCTCATTGATTGCATTCTGAGCTGCCTCCTCTTGTTCAAATTGAACAAAACCATAGCCTTTTGACTGTCCAGATGCATCTTTTGCAATCGTGCAGGAAACAATTCTACCAAATGCCGAAAAGATATCAAACAGTTGTCCATTGCATATCGGTTTATCTAGATTCTGGAAAAAACAAAAATAACAACTTATGTGTGTACAAAGCGAACTTGCAAGTGTCAAAAAAAAAAAGAGTAACATAAATTATCCATAATCTAATTGGAAACTGACATCTTCACCACAGAAAATTAAACAATGCATTACCTTAACAAATATATTTGCTGCCCCACTTCTATGCATGCTATGATCCTGGTTTGAATCCATAATGCGAATAGGCTTATTGTTAAGAGGCTTAAAGTTCAGCACCTCCAATGCCGTTGCAGCTATCAATCATAAAAAAAAATCAGATAAAAAAAGACATTCTTAGACATCATTTGGCTACTGCTCCAAAAGAAACATTTTGATTCTCGTGGTATTATGATGAAGAATTTTCATTCCATCAATAATACAGCCAACACAATATTTGTGTCCAGAGAGTTTCCATTTATTAAAAGCCCTTGATGTCCAAGAAGAGAATTCCAATACTAATAGCAATGAAATAGTAAATTGTTCAAAGTCAGAGGAGGTTTAAGTAAATGACTTATGTGAAAACATGTGTTGATTTATTATAGGAAATCACTTTAGTTATTTTAAATATTCCACAACAAATACTGGGCCATTGAATATAATACTACTTCATAGACTTGATGCAAGAATGGATTTGATATCTTGCAGAAAAGATAGAAATAAATACAAAAAAGTAATTTGGGAACATTAAACAAATAATTTAAAAACATCCCAACATTTGAATCCTAGATAATTATGAGATTTCAAGAGATTTCTTTTTTTCGAATTAGTTTCTCTTTCTTGGTTCATGATCTCTTGACATAGTGGATATCCACCAAAGAGAAATAAGTGTTTGGTATGGTAGAAGGGGTGTCACCAAAGCTTGTCTCCAATCAAGTTAATATCCAAATAATTCCCCACAGCTGTTGAATAGAGGTACATTAGGAAGATCATCTCTTGCATAGGTATGGCCTTCTATAAAAGCCGACACAATAAACATTTGTGCTTCTATACCAGCAGCTAAACCAGGAAAATCAAGGGGCTAACATCAGCACCCACTGGCTGGAGCTCACCACCACCAAAGGTCCAACAAAGCCTATGGTGAGCATAAGGGAATCAGACAAGGGGAGATGTTACAATGCAATACTCAGCACTGGCGCACTCTGCATGACGAATTTCCTACCCATACTTATCAGGCGACATGTTCCATGCTGTTGTAATTACCAAATATTTTCATTTATTTCCTAAACTAGATATTCCTCAAATAGTATCTTTCCCTTGGTAGAATAATTTATTTCCTAAATAAGTATATCCTAAATTCGAAATAAATTACCACCATTAAAATTGTTAGTTAATTTGATAAGTTAGTTTGGACTGATATTATTAATTATTTACATATTAATTACCAACAGTTTAAAATTAGAGTTATGTTATGCATGGTTCCCCCTCATCAAACCCTCTCCCATTCACTCTAACGCTAAGGTAGATGGGAAGAAACTAATGATGAGGAGCAAACCATTCAATCCAGGTTGATTGGGCCAGAATCGACATGATCCAATCTAGAATCACCTAAGACCAGCTCAGTTTAGCCTAAACCAGTCCATAAATAACCTGAACCAGTTCAAACCATTCAAAACCATTCCATTATCACCAAGAACTTGCCTGACTTGAGTGAACCTATTTAATTTGGTTCAGCCCAAAGGGGCTGAGTGTCGGGCCTCAACAGTCCATAGGCATCGAGTGGAGTCGAGCCACGTGTTGGACCTCATGGTGCAAAGGGATTGGTCGTGCAGGGCTTGACCCAATTGGGTCTAGTCCACCCAGTCAGACTCAAGTTGAGTCTAGTCCAGGCCAAACCCAGGTAGACCAAGGCCGGGCTAGCCACACTAGACCCAAGAGTGGTCCAATAGTTAGATTTTTGTTTTTTATACAAAAATGAGTAACTAGTTATCCAAATTAAATAAATCTACATTGCATAATTAATCAATTAATTAAAATCTCATTAACAAGAACTACAATTAAAATAAATGACATGATACAAATTAAATATAACCTATGAATAAAATGTTATAAATCTTATAAAATAATGTGAATGCTAAACATAGATTTTTCAAAGAACTAAAATTAATTAATTTCGAAATACAAAGATTCTACCAAGTATCAACACAAACTAAATGCTTAAAAAACAAAAGAAAAGTAGGAGAACTTACAGTTCTCCTTAGGGATGATCACCTGCCCTTTCTCCTTGCTCCTTGTTGGTAGACTCTTCTTGTCCCAGTAAAATAAATGAGTGAGAAGGGTTTGAGCAACTTAAATAGGGGAAAAGGGGTAAAACCATATATGGAATAACTATATTTTTTATTTTAAAATAATTTATATTTAAGTAATTAATAACATCATTCCAATTTTACTTATTCAAATTAAGAAACAATCATAATGGCTACAAGTTATTTCCAACCTAGGATATGCTTATTTAGGAACTAAATTATTCAAATAAGAAAAATACTATTAGAAAAATTTCTGACTTAGAAAATAATTAAAAATATCCAATGGTTATGGTCACTGCTGGGTTTCATAGTACTCCCCAGTCGATAGAAACCAAAAAAGGGATTCCAAGACTTTCTAATTTGCCCAATCCTCTAAACCCATTCGAGATCATATAAACTAATATAGGAGCTTTCATCAGTAGAGACACTAGGACAATATTATTATTCATGAGGATTGTATCTTTTTTACTCTTCTTATTAGAAAAATTAAAAAATAATACAAATCCAAGTCCTTGCATCTCTCCTATAGTGTTTTTTTTCATATTTTTCAACAACAATATTGGTTTATATTAAAATACTATTAGAAGAATTTTTTATTTAGGAAATAATTGAAAACATCCAATGATTATGGTCACTCCTAGCCTCCTAGGTTTTATAGTACTTATGTCGATAGAAACCAAAAATGGAGTCCCAAGATTTCCTAATTTGCTCAATCCTCTAAACCCATTGGAGATCATATAAACTAGAATAGGAGCTTTGATCGACAGAGACACTAGGACAATATTATTATTTACAAGGAAAATATCTTTTTTGCCCTTCTTCTTCGAAAATTAAAAAATAAGTACAAATCAAAGTCATTGCATCTCTCCTGTGTTTTTCATATTTTTCAACAACAATATTGGTTTAATTTAAAAGCTTTAATCCCTACTCAAAAGTTGTAACGTTATAATCTCATCGTGCATACAATTTTTCACAAAATTCGTCATCCAGAGCTGACTGTTTATATGTTACATGTTTCATATTAATACATAATGCTCATTAATACATGGTCCTCATCCACAAAATTCGTAACACTTAGATGCTTTACATGGCATGTTCCTTATTAATACATAAAACACAAATACCAACTACCTAAACAAGCAGTCAATGAGACCTTTCATCCAACTACCTAAATAAACATCATCTCAGCTCAATATGAAAAGAATCCTCCTATTGTACTATGATCTAAAAAAGATAATAAGCACAAATGCCCAGTAGAGGAATTCAAAGGACAATAAATAACAACATACGAAATAAATGCATAACATTTATGAAAATATGTTCATAATAAATGTTCATGCATACAAGACGAATAAGCAAAGTACCAACAATAGGGAATTCGAAAGTAACAACTCAGAAAGATGACAATAATATATCATTTAATAATGCATCATAATCATCCAATGATACACCATCATCGACAATAGTGCCGAACAAATGGACATCCAAACTCTCAGAATCATACAGTAGTGTTTTCAAAAGTGCTGGGTGCTAAAAGGTACCAAAATCGCAAAATGCCCAAAGCACTAGGCACCTGCTCCAGCGAAGTGAAGAGCTCCAGAATATTAAAATTTAAAAATATATATTACAATTGATAAATATGATCATAAAAATAAAAATGGTGCTAAACAGTTCTAAAGTGTCGATCAATATGGTGCTAACCAATTCTAACCAATGCTAAATAAAGAATTAAGAAGTGGTGTACCCAACGGTTGTCGAAGAAGGTAGAGGGAAGGAGAGGGTGACAAACGAAGCTGTGGATAAGGCGACAACAATGGACAAATCTGCAAACAAAGGCGATGACGATGAATGAAACTATGGATAAAGGCGGCGGACATAGGGTTACACTTTGAACATAAACTTTTAGTTGGGAGGTGGGGGGTGGGAGGGTTGTGTTAGGGTACATTAGTTGGTTCAATCGAATCAGGCACAAATCCAAACCCAACTTCACTTGGGTGCTAGCTCGAGGTGCCCGATGCCTGGGCCTAGATGTGCGCCTAAGCAATGCTTCATTGAAACACTATACTCAGAGGCTTTGCGAGGCACCTAGGCCTCGCCTTGCCTCGCCTCAGTAGAGTGCCTTTTGAAAACACTGATCTACAAATGTTAGGGATCCATAATGCCCTTTAAACTAGAGTGGTCTCACACTAGTCATGATGGAGACATCTAATCATGACAAAGTCATGATGGTAAGACACATGATGCTCACTAAACACAAGACCATCTAGTTGCCTCATTTGATGATCAGCTAATTCAGAAGAAAATCGATCTATCAGTACTAGTCTATCTGCCCATCATCGATAGGGATAATATCCATAATCAACATGATAAAATTCATGGTATCATACAATGTGCACTATATAATATCATACAAGAATGCAAACCAACATAATACCAACACTAGTAGAGTATCATCCAATAACAAGCAAGTATGTGAATGTAAAATAGAATAATATCTTAACCAACTTAAGAGATTCATCATTCATATTATTAGGATAACAACAATAAACAACTCAAGGTCAAATAGAAGTTGACTTGAGTATATCCAAGAACCAGTTAAGAATGCCTATGTTATTAGATTAGATAAATTCAGCATAATTTAACTATTGAACCCATCTTGACTTTTCTAGACTAATAAATCCAGATGAGCAAATTATGCTAGTTCAAACTAGTCTCACTCAGTATGCATCCCATTAACACTTATTATGACTGTTAAATAACTCTAGCTTAAATGATACATTCATATTAAATTGGGTAATTAATCATTTGATTGTGTTACTAATCATTTTGATTCCCTTCGCATTGTTTGTTAGTGCGATATAATATACATAATGACTACAAGGTATCCTGAAAACAATTTCCTCTTAAATTCTCATTAAAGATCTCATCTACATGTATAATTACTAATAGTGATATATGCACATCACCTATGACCACATAGATGAATATGTGCATACATGCATGACACATGAATAATGTTATTGGAAATTACACTTTAGGTACATACCATGTACTACCAGGCCAAGTGTAGGAAATGTAAGTTGTGCTGAAAATGGAGATTGGATGATTCACATGGTTATGGTCCAGCATTTATTTGGCCAACTCTTTCATGTACAATAAGTTTATTCAGATAGAACATGGGAAAAGGTCTTGTATTAAATGAGGATTAACAAGTGCATGACGTTATTGCTAATAAGTCAGGCACAAAATGAGTCACTCACATTAGGCTCATTAAATATCACTTAAATTCCACTTGACTGTCAGAGGGCCACTATATAACCATCACATATTTTGATAGGTTAGTCACAAAACAATAGATTGACTAGCAATCTAGTTATACATGCCATGGAATAAATATGTTGTTACACTCTAATCATTATGCTCCTTCCCAAACTATCTAGTTTGAGTAAGAAATTAGCAACAGAGCAATGACCTAAAGGTAACGGTTGGGTTGAGGCTAGGCCATGGCAGAAACGGTTCATGCAAGCTATGGCCTTAAATATGCAGAGGGGCCCATGGCTTGCAGGCTGGTTAGAATATTACTACCATATCCTATAGCCCTATGGCCAGAAGACTTATGGCATGTGGGTCTTGACTTATGGTGAATTACAACAAGATTTCATCTTTCTGATCACTAATTGGCCTACGATTGGAGGAAAGCTCCAAAATTGTAACAGTGGATTCAAGTTTGTCAGTGTAGCAGAACTGAAGCATGGACATAGATTTACTCCAAATGTCGAGTCATTATCATGAGCTATCTCCTACTCTAGGATATCGCCTTGGCAGTCAGTAAACTTACGAATATGTAGAGCAGTCATCATTTGAGACATCTGAAATTACTCATAGGATGTTAAGCATAGGGCATGCATATGTTACAACAACGCAAAAGATGTGGTGATTTTGATTGTGCAATCACTTGTTTTGTCTATTCATTGGATTATGCAGATGACAACACCAAAAGGTTTTGCAACCTGAACTAAGATATGCCTCTGAGTTGTTTGTCCACACTAGACGTATGCAAATGTGGATTAATCTCCAACTGGTTCATATCCAAATTCATTTCAAGGATTGGTTAGTGGATCAGTTAGAGCATGAGCTATTAAATGCATTGGGGTGACAATGAAATTCCAATAGTGATGCCTTATGACCATGATTCTACCAGTGACCTAGTTAACCATTGCACATGAAGGGCAAGGAACATGTACCACAATTGAAACATGTTAATCAGATTAGAAGAATTAACTACCATTTTCTTATACATAGATATTATCGCTCATTGTTATTTCCTTTTCCTTCTCAGAGAATTTGGTAAATAACAAATGACATGCATTTTCTACTACACACATATAGATACAAGTAAAAAGATTGGAATCATCTGCTGGAAAATTGAGCCACAATCATAATAGAAAATTTGCTATAGATATTGTTAGGGGAAACAACTTTTAGTGACCCGGGGCGCGCAGCGCGAATCCGAGCAGGGAGTGCGTCTCGATGCAGTTCGGGCCGTCGATGGCTCCTGCTACTTTGTCGGAGCTCTCGAAAGCGACTGCGCGCTCCTCGGCCGTCGGGGACAAGACTGCGGCAAAGCGGGTCGGATACTCCGCCCGAAACCCCTCAGCGCCTTAAGTCGGTGGTGGCCCGTGGGCGAAGTTCCCAGAGAAAGTGCGGGGGTGTCAGAGTCTACTCACCTCTCGGAGCGTTTACGTGGAGCGAGGTTGGAGAAAGAGATCCGCTCCCGGATCTGAGATCGATCTTACTGTTCGGCTTAAATAGGTTGGGCCCGGAGGCACGCTGCGTATGCTGCGGGTGGCGTCACGGGCGACCTCGCGGTCGATTACCCGTGGTCAGCGGCGGGTAGTTAAGAGCGTCTTTGAGAGAAGCGTCGAGGCCGGTCAAATCGCGGGTGTTATGGGCGCGGGAGAGGCGATGGCGTCATCGAGTGTCACGGCCAGAAGGCGATGTCTCGTCGTACTTAATACCCCTATCACTACCCCTCAAAGGCCACTCGCGCCAATTTGGAGGGTGTTGCTCGGTAGAACCCGTTGCCGATCGAGATCTCGCGGCGGTTCCACCGTGTCGCGTCATAATTGACCAATCCTTTGCAGGATAGGGTCGAGAAACCTCAAGACCCGTAGTTACATTCACCAACCGCTGCTCGATATAGTGCCGAGCCACCGCCAAGGCCTAGGATGCCGGCGATCGAGCCGCCGCCAAGATCATGTACCAAAGGGGGTCGAGGAACCTCAAGACCCGTAGCCATAGTCACCGAACCGCCGCCCGGTATAGTGCCGAGCCACCGCCAAGGCCTAGGATGCCGGCGATCGAGCCGCCGCCAACAGGTCGTTACCCGACGCTCGATAGCCGCTGAACTGGGGGGGTGAGCACCGCGCGCCGCGACGCGAAAAAATCGCCGCGAATAGATAGGCCGCCCGCGGGTGGCCAGTGGTCGAAATTACGACACGGTGAAAAATCATGATAGAATCGCCGTCGATGTGTGTGGCAGTGGCCTAAGAAACAGATAGCCGAATCGCTGCTCGATGTGAGAGACGCCGATTCTCGCGCCGACGCCTAAGTCGGGGTTAAGACGCCGAAGGTCCTCCTCGCTGACCGATGGTACAAGGGGTCGAGGTCCGCCACGCACGAGAAACAGATAGCCGAACCGCTGCTCGGGATAAAAGAAGGGGTCGAGGAGACGCCCGATTCTCCTTGCCAAGCCGACGTCCGAAGTCGTGGGTCGACGCGCAAGGTCCTCCTCGCCATCGACTCATTTTGGTGCAAGGGGTCGAGGTCACGACACGACCCGAGAAATAATAGCCAACCGCTGCTCGATAAAAGAAGGGGGTCGAGGAGACGCCGATTCTCCTTGCTGCCGACGCCCGAAGTCGTGTTAAGACGCGCAAGGTCCTCCTCGCCATCGACCCGCCATTTTGGTGCAAGGGGTCGAGGTCACGCACACGACCCGAGAGACCATGATAGCCAACCGCTGCTCGATAAATGGGAGCCGTCGAGACGCGAGCCGCTGCCAAGACCGAAAGTCGTAGCCGACGCCGCAAGGTCCTCGCCGCCAAGGCCGAACGCGGGTCGGTCACGCCAAGACCTAGAAGACATAGCCGAATCGCCGCTCGGGATAAATGTGGCCGAGCGCCGCCAAGGCCCGTAAGACCGCTGGTCGAGCCGCCAAGACCGAAAGCCGTAATAGCCGACCGCTGCGCCGATGGGGGCCGAGGCGCCGCCAAGGCCTGTAATGCCGCGGGTCGAGCCGCCGCCAAGACCTAGAAGACTAATAGCCGACCGCCGTCGATGGGGCGGGGGCCGAGGCGCCGCCAAGGCCTGCCGCTGGTCGAGCCGCCAAGACCTAGAAAACCGAACCGCCGCGTGCGCTCAAAAACGGCTCGCGATAGTGCGTTGCCGGAATCGGTGGATACCGCGCGCGGGATAAGTTTCTTACCCGGGGGTGTACACGCCGCCTCTTCATTAATATGACGCCGCGCTCGATCGCCTGATGTGATGCTATTGGGCGATGGCGTCATGTCGCCGCCGCCTCGGAGGCGAAAGGTCGAGGCCCCTTTTCTATAAGTAGGAGCTCCGCCTCTCTATCACTTTATCGAGTTTCCATCTCTTGTCCTCGCCGTCGTCCTCCTTCAAGTTTTCTCCATAGGCTCCTGCCTTTTAACTTCTTTCACCGATTTCTTCCATTATAGGTTAGTGTGCGATGGGTCTTCCTTCCACTTCCTCTTCCTCCGCTTCTTCCTCCTCCTCCCCATCGGGCCATAACCCGCTGCCGCTCCCTTCGCCTCCTCCTTCCACCCATCCTGGATGCGGAAGCGGCGCGCGCGTTAGAGGCCTTAATGTGGCCGCACGACCAAGACTCCATCTTGGATGAGCGACGGTGGGGATACTCGGCGCACGCATCCCGAGGCGCTCAACCTCCCGCCGGGCGGGACAGCGGGCTTTGACCGTTCCTCAAGGGCTTTGCCTCGACCGCCGATGCCCTAGAGGCCGGCCCGCGCCTTCCCCGCACTCCAATCATCGTATCTGATCTCCCCGTGGCGATTTCGCCTTCCCGCATAACTCCCAACTCGGCGGTATTTGGTGGCTTTCCGGGAATGCCATTACGCTAACATCGCCCGACCCGCAACCTCTTCCTCTCGCCGCCTCTTCAAGGGGTGGGGGCTACCGCCGCATCGACCGGTGGTTCCGGTTAGCGGCGCCCCACCAATAACAAAGGGTGGAAGAGGCGCTTCTTTTTGTCCAGGCCAAGAGGACTGGGGTTTTGGGGTTCGGTGGTCGCTGGCGACCATCGATAACACCGCCTGCCGAGTGCCGAGGAGCGCGCCACCTGAGTACCGAGGTAATCCTCCTTCCTCAAGCCATCCAAACATGCTGAGCAGTTGGTCGGTGGAGGCCGACTAAGTCCGCGCCTCGGGTAGGCCGTCGTTGTTTCGCTTTCTTTTGGATTGCCCATACTCTATCTTCTCGACATATCCGTTGTTCTTTGCAGGATGGTGAACTCCGCGTCCTTCCACGACTCGGTGCTCCGAGGGGACCATCTCCGCGCTCCGGCGGTCTCAAAGCGGGCGGGGGGCGGCTCCCCTCGCACCGTTGCTGAGGGGCGCCCGAAGAAAAGGGCGAAGGCCAAGGACGTGGTGGACTCGAGACGCCACGCCGTGTGCGGCCGGCGCCCGAACGACCGGTGCCACCACTCCCGCCGAGAGTGCCGGTCCCAGCCAGGCGGCCGGGAAGGGCCCCCGGCCCCATGCAGACTGCGGGTCACGCCGGGGAAGGATCACCGCCTTTCCCGAATGATGGGGAGGTCCTTCGAGGCCGCGGAGCGACCCTCTCGTGGCCCGGTGGCATGGTCCGTCCCGGGGACAAGGTGTGGGTCGGGAGAGCCCTCGCCGCTACCTCCGGGCGCCCATCCCGACATGGCTCGATCAGCTGCCGCCAAGTCCGCCAAGTCGGTGTTGTGGGTAAGCACCGCTTTGTGTGTATCCTCTTGGCCGAGCTCGCTTTGTCACTTTCAGGCGTTCTTTTTTCCTTGTGCAGAATCTCCACTACACCACGGCCCTCCTCGACCGGTGCATGACTCGGCCGCTGGTGCATGGTTCGGCGAGCGCAACTTGGAGTTGCACCGCCAGCTCGAGGAAGCCCGAGCGGGGTCGACCCGAGGCGTTGTCGCCGCCGGGCGGCGCGACATGGGCGCGAAGTTGCGCGTCGACCGCTGAGCTCGAGGCCGCCGCGGCGATGCAGGCTGCGGCTCCTCCGACGTTGAAGCCGAGAACCGCCCGGATGGAGGAGGCCGGATTGGCCGCCAAGCCGACCTCGAGGGAGGCCGAGCCAAGGTCACGGGGAAGCCCTTGCCGCGCGGAAGGGAGTCGGCCGAGAAGGACCGGAGGCGCGACGCCTACAAGAAGTCGGAGGGCTTCCTCCTCGGCCTGGACCGGACGGGCCGTGTATCGTACGAGTATGGGTACAAAGTTGCCCTGGCCCGGTTCCGAGCATGTCCTCCAGGCTCAACGGTCGAGGAGAATCCCTTCGTTTCATGCCCCGAAGATCATGGGGTCGACATGCCTGGCGAGGTTCCCTTCGACGACAGCCTTCCCGAAGCTGCGGCCTGAAGACCTCTTTTCTTATTTTTGGAGGGCTTTCCCTTACTTTTTGTAATACTTCTTCCCCACTAGGGGCCCATTTTGTAATCCAAAACTCTTTGGTAATACAAACTTGCTTTCTCAATACAATCTCCAACTTCTTTCTAATGGCCTGAGTCTGGTATTGACTTACTTCCGTTTTGTCCTTAGACAAAATATTTCTTAAGGTTGTGGACGCCCAAGTCCCTGAATTGCGCTGCCATAGTCGCGAGCCTAACGTTCTCGGACTACTTGGATTACTCCAGGGGCCTTCCCACTTGGGTGCAAGCTTGCCCTCGAGTGAGAGCTGGTCGCCATCGCCTTGCGTAGGACTAAGTCGCCCATCCCGAGGGGTCGAGGGCGCACCTTCTTGTTGTAACTCCCGCCACACTTCGCTGTACGCCAAAGATTTTTACGCAGCGTTAGCCCCGCGTCTTCTAGCAGTCTAGGCCAGCCCCGAACTCCCCGGGCCGAGGTGGACTCTCGTAGTTCTCCACCCGGAATGTTGGGAACGCGGCGGTAGGACCGCTTCCACGCCGAATGCGCATCGTAGGGGACTCGCCTGCCGCCTTCGGGTAGTCCGCAGAGACCATAGGATGTTCGGGAGCTCGCCGACCCACCGATCGGGCTTCCAGTCCTTTCCTAAGTCCATCCAAAGATAGATCGGTTGGTCACCTCGCGAGCCCGCTGGTCCGGGGGCCACCGAGCTAAACCTCACCGATGTGATAAGTTACGCAGAACTCCAAAACCGAGTGCCGGGCGAATCGGGTTCCGTTATCGGTGATGATAACGCTGGGCGACCGAATCGGTCACAATGTTCTTCCATACGAACTGCTCACCTGCTCGGCCGTGATGGTTGCCGCTGTGGCTCGCTTCCACCCACTTGGTGAAATAGTCTATCCCCACGACGGGCGGGGCCCGGGAACGCCCCAAGAGGTCCATTCTATCGAGCGAAGGGCCAGCGCAATCCATGGAGGCGAGCGGGACCGCAGGGAGCCGCGGGCGCGGCTCGGCCGCAGTGTCGCACCGCCGCACGAAAGCCTTGGCGCCTCTGGCACAGAGGCCGCACAGCCCCCGGCGCAGATTTTGAAGGCCGTAGTTCGCCGCCATATGCTCCCCACAAATCCCGCCGTGGACCTCGGGCGAGAATCACTCCGCCATCGGGATCTAAGCATCGTAGTAGGGGTGGAAAACGACCTTTGTAGAGTCGGCCCGATTTCGCAGCACCACGCTCGAAGTTCGGCGGAGCCGCGCTGACCTCATCCGTGGCGGGATCCTCGCGTTGTACTTCAAGATTTCGAATCCACGCTTGGTGGGGTGGTCGGGACTCGGATCCCGATCTCCATGATGGCGACCGATCGGTGTGTCGCCTCTTCGACCGGATGTTCCTCCGGTCGGCCCCGAGGCCAATTTCGCGAGTGGTCCGCCCGCTGCTCGGGACTCGCACCCCGGACAGAGTGAAGCGTGGAAAGTTAGAGGTTTGGGCTTTTACCTCGGTCGTATCCGACATGGTCGAGTCCCGCGCTCGACATTTCCACCAACTTGCTCGGCGACAAGTTGGGAATCCGTGAGAATGTGGATTGCTCCTAGTTGCATTTCGCCGCCAAACGGAGGTTCGCCAACTACCGTATTCGGCCTCATTGTTCGTGGCCGCAAAACCGGCGAGGGAACGCCGAAAGCGTGTCCGTCGATCCTCCGCACGAGTCCGGCGCCGCTCCCCGAGCCGGATGACCCATCCACGCAGATCCAGCCTCTGCGGATTTGCTCAACGCCGCTCGGTGGTGTCAACTCCGAGATGAAGTCGCCAAGGCCTCGGGCCTTGATGGTCGTTTCTCGGCTTGTAGCGCAGGTCGAACTCGGATAGCTCCACCGACCACTTTAGGAGACGCCCGCCACGCCAAACTTGGAAAGAACTTGACGCAGGGGTTGGTCGGCCAAGACTTCAATCGTATGGGCTTGGAAGTAGGGCGAGCTTCCGAGCCGCTAGGATGAGTGCCAATGCCGCCTTTCAATGGGAGGATAGCGCTCCGGCCCACGCAAAGACGTGGCTGGTGTAGTAAACCGGGCGTTGCGCCTCGGGGGCTTCTTTCACAAGCACCGAGCTCACTGCATGCTGAGATGCCGCCAGGTAGAGGGTAAGTTTCTCTGGCGCAGACACCGAGGTAAGTCGGGGTAGCTCGGATAAGTGCAGCCGTGAAGGCTTCCTCGCATTCTCGCCGCCCATTGAAGTTCTTTGGGTCCTTGAGGACCGGAAGAAAGGAAGGCACTTATCCTCGACCGACGTAAACCGACAGAGCGGCCATCCTTCCGTTAAGGCATCGAAGCTCCTTAACTGTGCTTAGAGGTCTCATGTCAGTGAGAGCTCGGATCTTCTCGGGGTTGGCATCAATTCCTCTCTCGTGTATGATGAACCCGAGGAACTTGCCCGATGTCACGCCAAAGACGCACTTGGCCGGATTAAGGCGCATCCCATACCTTCTCAGTGTGGCGAAGGTTTCCCGCAAGTCGTCAAGGTGTGCAGCCCTGCTCGCTTTTCACGATCATATCGCCAACGAGACCTCCATGTTCCGCCTCTATTTGCCGGGCGAACACCTTGTTCACCATCCTTTGGTAGGTGGCGCCTGCATTCTTTAACCCGAATGGCATAACTTTGTAGAAGTAGGCGAGGAGGACAATGACAAGATTGCTGTGTTCGGACACTGGGAAAGGTCCGAAAAGCCTCCACCGTGACGGTGGGAAGTGATGGAACCCGACTCGGCGGGTAAAGCCAGCGTCGCTAAATATATTCCAATAGCGATCTATAGTTGCGGCGGGATCGTCCCTCGGGTTCGAGGTCGCGGGACCTCCGCCGAGGTGCCACCGGAAACGACCTTTCGCCCACGCGTCGTTAAGGCGCGAGTAGTCCTTCGGCAGGGGGCCCTCCTTCTAGCGCCAATCTGTTAGGGGAAACAACTTTTTACCGTGACCCCGGGGCGCACGGCGCGGAATCCGGAAACCGGGTCGCCTCGTGCAGTTCGGGCCGTCGATGGCTCTCGCCGCACTGTCGAGCTCTCGAAAGCGGCTGCGCTCCTCGGCCGTCGGGACAAGACTCGGCAAGGCGGGTCGGATGCTCGCCCGACCCTCCGACGCCAAGTCGATGGTGGCCCGTGGGCAAGTTCCCAGAGAGAATGCGGGTGTCCGAGTCTACTCACCTCTCGAGCGTTTACGTGGAGCGAGGGTTCAGAGGAAAGAGATCCCGCTCCCCAGATCTCAGATCCCAGTCTTACCTGTTCGGCTTAAATAGGTTGGACGGAGGGCCTGCTTCCGACTGTCTGCAGGTGGCGTACGGGCCTGACCTCGCAGGTCGGTGCCGTGGTCAACTGGGCGGGTAGTTGGGGCGATGCTGAGGAGAAGCGACGTCGGGCGGTCAAATCGCGGGTGTTATGGGGCGCAGGAGGGGCGATGACGTCATCCGAGTGTACGACCGAAGACCTGATGTCTCGTCATACTTAATACCCCTATCAGATATCATTATGCTTCATATGCTAATTTAAGCATTGAAAATAGCACTTTTGGATGACAAGGAACCCTTTTTATTTCAACAACCATCTACATCATAGAACAAATGAGATGGAAGGAAGGAAATCTCTAGAAAAGATCACTATCAGGCTTATGACATGGAAAAGAAAAGAAATAGAACCCTACCACAATCCTCAAGGCAATGCATGGTCCCCCATCACATTCCTTCCTCTTTCCTCCTAAATTTGTTAGATAAGTGAGGACGGACAAATAAAAACATGAGTTCTGTTTTATTCTCAAGGAACAGTACTCTCCCCTCATTCCACATCCCAAAAGCCATCGGTATTCAGTAACTGAACCCATCACACATCCCATCCTTTCCTAAGTTCCAAATTTAAAACTACTATTTTACCCTTAAACCATGGGGTTATAACAAAAGCTCTTCAGGCATTTACTTCCCCATAAATCAATATATCACTTGTTCAAAGCATGACCTAAGAAAGAAGTTAAGATTCCATTTTTGTAAATTTTGTTGCTTGGTCATTGATTCTATCTAATTGAAATGCATATTTGTCGAACAGCATAAATGGATAGATAAGTGCAACAAGTACTTCATAGGTTTGACTCGACAGCCATTTTATATGTTTTAGAAAATGAACCGAGACATGGTCGCTCAGGTTTATAGTCTGAATTATGCTTGAGAAAATCCTTGAATAAGAAGCCAGATTTTGATGGCATTGATAAACGAAATAGTATTTATGGTTTTGATTAGCAATTAGCAGCCAGCACGAAGCCCATGCTTGTGAAAGAAGCTTGTTCTGCTTTACAAGTGTATGCCTCCTTGAACACAAAAGATTTTGCTAAAAAGCATATGTAGCATAGTTCCCAGAGTATTTTGTAGGAATGCATTATTTCACTTTATTCAGGAATCCTTGTATGATATGAATAGTAGAAGAATATTATTGACTTTGATTTTTTTTTTCTTCATACAGATCAAGATAGTTTAAGAGCCACTAGCATACAAAAAACCATTTTTTCACTCTATTGATGTACCAAATGCACCACTCCTTCAATTGAATTAGTAGGAAAAATATGCTTGCTTCTTGACAGGAGACCAACGTCAAGTGACATTTTTCAATCAGTTTGATCAAACAAGGATAAGAATCCTCGTTAAAATTGGGCTTAACTAATGAACAAGAAGGGAAAAGAACGAAAATAGTATGATACTTACTAAGTTTCCAAAACTAACATAAATGGGCAGCTCAAATACATCAAATTAATTGTTTCCAAAACTGACATAATTGGGCAGTTCAAACACATCAACTTCGACTCCTAAAACCAATTACGGGAAAAGGCACACAAAGGACATAAAAACAAGAAAAAACAATGAACCGACTCACCGTCGACAGGGTTGCTGTAGTTGGCATAAGCGTAGCCAAGCGATCGGCATGTTCCGAGGTCACGGCAAACCCGGACGGTCACCACCGGGCCGATTTGACTGAACAGATCGAACACCTGCGTTTCTGTCACGCTCGCCTGCAGGTCCCCCACGTACAGCGACGTGGACGGGAACTGGTTTCCCGGACCCGGCCACCCCGCCTCCGCCGTTGCTAACGTTCCGTTCGGCGCCTGCTGCTGCATTAGAGCCTGCGCCATCTTGCGAACCCGACATAACCTTTTTTTTTTTTTTTTTGTATTTTCTCTCTCTTTCCTCCCCAACGACGATGACAAACCTTCTCTTTTTTCTAGGGTTTTGACTGACAGATGCGGGAACAAGAATCTTGGATCGGGGAGAGATCTCTGCTCCTTTTAGGGGTTTTCCGGGCTATTTTGGGTTTTTTCTTGATTGGAGGAGGTGAAAGGGGATGCGAAATGATATATATATATGATATATATATATATATATATATATATATATATATATATATATATATATATATATATATATATATATATATATATATATATATATATATATATATATATATAACACTATACCACGTATAAAACTCTTAAAAAAAGATAAAAAATGATAATTTCGATCCTGACTATCTAAAGATATTAATTTTATAAAAAATAATTTGAGTGAAAGTTTTACTATCATTTTGGATAACGTTTTTAATGGTACCAATGGCGATGATTTTCATCTCTTATACCGTCTTTTTTTTTCTGTTTCATTATCCTTCCAAACGATTTATTCAATTGTTACATCGATGTTTATCTTCATCTTTTGTATCGTCTCATTTTTCTAATATCTTCAATTTCGTGTAAGGCTAATAGCTCTTTGTTGATAATAAAATTTAAAATTATCTTTTTATTTTTTAGTACTATTTACACACGCAACAATACATATGATATCTTTCATTCATATAATCAATAATGTGAGAAGAAATAATGTTATATATATATATATATATATATTTGTACGTATAGAGATGTCAATATAATTTTTTAAAATATAAGGATCGAAATACTAAATATAACTTAACTATTATAGTGAAACATTAGACGTGTTATCAAAGAAAAAACCTTAAGAGACGAGCCTTGTGAGATTATGACCATTGGATTTCCGCTATGATCGTTTGATTTTAAGCTTTGCTTGTACGATTTCTCGTGTTCATCCTAGAGGTAATATAATTAAATTTTGAATCTGATTGGATTAGGAATCAAACCAAATCTGATTGAATTGTAAATCGGTTTTGCTCTGTAATTCGATTATATATATATATATATATATATATATATATATATATATATATATATATATATATATAAGAGTATCTTTAAGTGATAGTCAAATCTAAATATAAATGATGGATGTATTTTATTTGTTTATAAAAATCTTTTATAATGCTATTGTGTGCAGGGATGTATCAAAAAATAAAGAATAAATTTGATGATAATATAAATTATTAATGTCAAATTTTGTTGTTTAACATGTTTATGAATATTGGAGAGTTTGGATTAATGCAGTTTATTTTGTTATGGTCGAACAACTTTTCGCCGTGGCCTCGGGGCCGTTGCGGTTGGGTTCGGGTCCGAATGCGCAGGGGTCGCCTCATCGATCTCCAGGCAGGAAGCCGACGTTGGGTCGGGAGAAGCTGATCATCCGCTTTCGCCAGTGGCTTGCCTTCCATCTCGGCGCTACCACGCAGATGCCTCTTGGTTTCGCACACATGTGCTCTGGCTGGGTTTCCATCCCGACCCCTTCGGACGCCAAGTCGTTAGCCTGATGGGAGGAGTAGAGTGTTTCATAGAGAGAAAGAGGTAGAGAGAGAGATCCTTTGGTCACGCCGATGTCTCGAGGTCAATGCCGCTTCCACCTCGCGATGGGAACCCTGCTCGCCATGCAATGATGGAGCTCTGCCGCCATGCAACATGGGAGCTCTGGGTGCCGCCATGCAAATGAGGGGAGAGTGGCTAAGAGAGTCTTCTTCCCCTCCTCCTCTTCTTCTCCTCCCGAGGCCGGTTCATGCCCCTCCTCCTTTACTTCTTCTAAACGAGGTCTTATAGGAAGATTATTGTTGGTGATGTGGCCTCTCAGGGTCGCATCGATGGCGCGGCTTCTGGCCTCCCGCGAACCGGGGAAGAGCAGAGGGAGAGGACGTTTGTCGGCCAACCCTCGCGACAGTCAGCCGCAGGAGGGGCTGAGACGCCACCATGACGGGAACCACAGGGGCCGGGGTCACGTCACATTTAATACTCATAACACTACCCTCAAAAGTCACTTCCCGCGTGACTGACTCGAGGGTCTGAGGTGGTGTTCTGGGAAACCCATTGCACATAGGTGGTCGGCCGAGACCTCTCTGGCCTGAGCCGCTTCGAGATAAGGGGGTCGAGGCACCGCCACACCATGAACACCGCGCCGAGATCGAGCCGAAGCCAAGATGTACACCAATGGTCGGCACGAGATACGAACACCGAATGCAGCCGATGAGGTCGAGCCGCCGCCAAGACCCAAAAGACCAATGGTCAAGGCGCCGCCAAGACCATGAACACCAACCGCTGCCGATGAGGGGTCGAGCCGCCACCTGACCTCGACCAATGGTCAAGATGCCGCCACATGAACACCAAGGCCGATGAGGGGTCGAGCCGCCGCCAAGACGTAAGACCAATGGTCGACGCCGCCAGACCATGAACAGAACCGCAGGATGAGAGCCGCCGCCACACCGAAGACCGCGGTCAGGCGCGCCAAGACCATGAACATTTAACCGCCATTCGATGAGTCGGCTCGCCACATCAAGACCAATGGTCGACGCCGCCAAGACCATGAACACCGAACGTAGTTCGATGAGCACCGCCGCCAAGACCTAAGACTAATGGTCGCGCCGCTCCATGAACACCGAACCGCCAGATGATCGATCAATCACCAATGGAGGCGCCGCCAAGACCATGAACACCAAACTCGATGATCGAGCCGCAAGACTAAGACCGGCGGGTTGATAGGTTATGACGACATCGTGTCTTCGGGTACACTCGATGACGCCATCGCCTCCCGCGCCCCATAACACCCGCGATTTGACCGCCGACGCCGCTTCTCTCAAGACGCCCCAACTACCCGCCTGGGCTGACCACGCACCGACTGCGAGGTCGTGCCCAGACGCCACCCGCAGCATGGCAGCCCTCCGTCCAACCTATTTAAGCCAATGTAAGACGATGGAGATCTTTTCTCCGAACCCTCGCTCCACGAAACGCCGAGAGGTGAGTAGACTCGACACCCCGCAATTCTTCTCTGGGAACTCACGCCACCACCGATTTGGCGCTGAGGGGTCGCGGAGCATCCGACCCGCTTTTTGTCCCCGACGCCGAGGAGCGCCGAGAGCTCGACGCGCGAGCAGAGCCATCGACGCCCGAACTGCATCGGATCTACCCCCGGGTCACGAAAGTTGTTTCCTAAATCGGGCGCTAGAAGGAGGGCCCTTCGCTGGCGGACTACCGCCCGCCTTAACGACATGGACGAAAGGTCGCTCCGGCACTCTACGAGGTCCCGCACCAACCCCGAGGGACGATCCCGCCGCAACTATAGATCGCCATCGAATATATTTAGCGACGCGGCTCTACCCGCGCCGAGCCTGTTCCACATTTCACCCACCGGTGGAGGCTTTTCAGACTTTCCCAATGTGTCCGACCGCAAGTACCGCCTGTGCCGCTCCCCGCTACTCCGTGAGGCGCAGAGCCGAACCTCCAAAGGCCGAACCTCTTCCGCATCATGAGGCGATACCGCCGCACCATCTTTCCGCTCCCACCGGTTCAGACGAACCCGGCTCTTGAAAACTCGACGCCCCCAACTCGAGGCGTGTCTTCGCACGACGACCTATTTCGCTCAGATCCGCCCATCGCACGCTCGGAGGAGGTGCAAAGGACGCCCAAGTCCAAAGAGGAACAGAGGGAAGTGTCCCAGGAGTCCCCGCCACCGACATACGGAATACCTGGGCCCCTTGAACTTCCGCCTCCATCGACCTTTATGATGGAGTCGTGATCCACCGATCACGCCGCTTCCGGCTCAAATGGCCTCTATGGAACTTCTGACGCCTTGATGCGTATGCCTCACCACGTTGAAAGGATCCGCCTGCATGGTACAAGACTAAAAAGCTGCCCGGTGACATCCTTTGAACACCGCCAAGGACTTCGAGCCACGCTGGCGCTTATGCGCCAAAGCCCGCCGCGCCTCCTCCCGGGTTTGAAGCGTATGGAGGACGAACCTCTCCCACTTCGCGGCGTTCACCACGAGGTACGGAGTTTGCTCACCCATCGCTATGCAGCATTCATGATGGGCTCCACCGCCGAGGTTCTCCGTCCTCGGTGGAGCGAATTCACGCCCATCGCGAGAAATGTTTCGGGCAAGTCAATACGCGGCGCCGAACTCGATGTCGGAAGGAAGGAAGAACGACCAGGGGGCCTCCTAATCCATCCCGACGGATCGACAACCAAAGCGGAGTCCCCACACCATGGGCGCCGCATGGGCCGCCGACCCATACGCGCGAGCCGCCACCTCCTCAAGGCGCTCTGACGAAATATTCCTCCAAATAAGGAGCTGGGAATGTGCCGCCTGAAGGAAGGGCCGGGCGATACCGGCCGATAGCATCGTATTGCCGCCATCGCAAATGGAACGACATGAGCAATGCTACGAGCCAAGCGCAAATTGAAGAGCCGATCCAAGAGGTCACTCGATCAATACCTCCAAAGATCCGCGGCACCATCCTCGCGCCCGGCGTCTTGGCCGAGCAACACATCGACGTGATCACCGGGACCCGGCCGAGGACATAGCGCCGTCGGGGCTTACGCCCGAGCTGGCGACGGAATATCACCTCCTCCGAGCCGAGATCACATTCCTCGGGGATATGGGAGCAACAGCATGACGATGCGCGTGGTGTCCGACTGCCAACGCACGTGTCCGACGATTATGGTCGACACCGCAGCCGCCGACATCCTCTACTTCGAGGCCTTTCAAGTTAGCTGGCGAAGCCCCGCCTTCAGACTCTGCACTCACCGCCATCGGCGACTGATTCTCGCGTGCGGTAGAATCCTACCATTGACCTCCGATTCCCCAAGGCCAAAATCGCTGTACTTTTCCGTGGTCGACTCCCATCGATACAACGCCATCCGGGCCGACCCACCTCAACAGCCGAGGGCCGTCTATCCACATACCACCGACGGTTCCCACCGCCGGAGTCGGGAGGTGCGGAGATCCTCAGAGTCCGACGGTGTTACTTGACGGCGACTCCCGGTAAGAGGAAAGGCCGAACACCTCGAAGACCACGCGACGCAATACCGACCGAGCATCCCGAGCCGACAAACCCGGCGCATTATTCCACAGAAGATGACCGCCCCGACGGATCGCCCGACTGATAATCAAGAGCGCGCACCATCGCCTCCTCCAGAAAGCGATTCGCTGATACCGCCGACTCGAATCGACGCCGGTCGCCAACACCATCTACACATTTCTCGATCGCGGTGAGACAGACTCGCCGCCCTCGAGCGCCAACAAGTCGTGGCGTATGAAGTCGATGTCTGGCTCGACTTCATCGAGGAGGTCCAGACTGGTCGCCCAATGTAGTCCTCAAGAAGCCTAATGGAAGCCGGAGGATGTGTTGACTACACCGATCTAAATCGCTTGCCCGGGATTGCTTCTACCTAGGATCGACTAACCGTCGACTCAACCGCTGGTACGCCCGCTTCTCCTTCATGGACGCCTATTCCTAAGCATAACCAGATCCGGATGGCCCGAGGATCGGCAACATACAGCCTTTCCACACACCCCAAGGAGCCTACTTACAAAGTTATGCCATTCGTTAAAGAATGCAGCGCCACCTACCAAAGGATGGTGAACAAGGTGTTCGCCCGCAAATAGGGCGAAACATGGAGGTCTACGTTGACGATATGATCGTGAAAAGTCGAACAGGCTGCACACCTCGACGACTTGCGGAAACCTTCGCCACCGAGAAGGTATGGATGCGCCTAATCCGGCCGGGCGCTGACATCGCAAGTTCCGTTCATCATACACGAGAGGAATTGATGCCAACCCCGAGAAGATCCGAGCTCACCGACATGAGATCTCCGAGCACGCTTAAGGAGCTTCAATGCCTTAACGGATAGCGCTCTGTCTGCTCCCGCCGGATAAGTGCCTTCCTTTCTTCCGAGTCCTCAAAGACCAAAGAACTTCCAATGGACGGCAGTCGCGAGGAAGCCTTCGCTCAAGCAAAGACTTATCCGAGCTACCCGACTTACCCTGTCCCGCGAGAAACTTACCCTCTATCGCGGCATCTCAAAGCATGCAGTGAGCTCGGTGCTTGTGAAAGAAGCCCCCGAGGCGCAACACCGGCGATTACACCACCCACGTGCCGCGTGGACCGAGCGCTTATCCTCCCATCAAAGGTTGGCATTGGCACTCATTCTAGCGCCCTGAAGCTACGCCCTACTTCCAAGCCCATACGATTGAGGTATCGACCGACCAACCCCGCACAAGTTCTTTCCAAGTTTGACGAGCGTATGCCTAAAGTGGCTCGTGGAGCTATCCGAGTTCGACCGCTACAAGCCGAGAACAGCCATCAAGGCCCGTGCCTTGGCCGATTTCATCTCGGAGTTGACACCACCGGCGTAGCGAGCAAATCCACCGAGACCGGATGTCGACGTGGATGGGTCATCCACCTCAGGAGCCACGACTCATTCTCGAGGATCCCGACGACACGCCGAGCCGCTCTCCGCGGCTGCCAAACAATGAGGCCGAATACGAGGCGCGCTGGCAGTGCCTCCGCTGCCGAGATGCAACTAGGAGCAATCCACATTCTCACGATTCCCAACTTGTCGCCGAGCAAGTTGGTGGAGAGTATCGCGCGACTCACCATGTCCAGATACCGACCGAGGTAAAGCCCAAACCTCTAACTTTCCACGCTCACTGGCCCAGTGGTGCCCAGTCCTAACGAGCGCGCATCACCGCCAAATTGGCCTGAGCCGACCTGCAGGAACATCCCGAGGTCGAAGAGTCGACACACCTGGCCGGCGCCATCATGGAGATCGGGGATCCCGAGTCCCGACCACCCCACCAACGGATTCGTGAAGCATACAAACGCGAGGATCTCGCCACGATGAGGTCAAGCGCGCCCGCCGAACTCAAAGCGCAACGCGAAATCGCGACCGACTTACAAAGGTCGCTTTCCCACCCCTACTACGATGCTTAGATCCCGGCGAGGCGGAGTGATTCTCGCCGAGGTCCACCGGATTTGTGGGGAGGGCGGGCGCCGAACTCGCCTTCAAAATATCGCGTGGCTATTATCGCCTACGCCGCACCGACGCTTTCGTGGCGCGGCGACTTGCAAGCCGCGCGCCGCAGCCCTCGCGTCCCGCCGCCCATGGATTGCGCTCGCCCTTCGCCAATGGGGAATGGACCTCAGCCGCCTCTGCCCGCCACGGAGGCACATCATCGTGGGGATAGACTATTTCACCAAGTGGGTGGAAGCCGAGCCTCGCAATTATCACACCAACGGGTCGAATCAGATGGAAGAACATTGTGACCCGATTCGGTCCTAACGTTATCATCACCGATAACGAACCCGGGCCACAAAGACTGGCTGAGTTCGCGAACTTATCACATCCAATGAGGTTTAGCTCGCGGCCCACCCTGCCAACGCTCGCCGAGGTGACCAACCGATCTATCCGATGGACTTAGGAAAAGGACTCGAAGCCCGACGAGCCGGGTCGACGAGCTCCCGAACATCCTATGGTCTCGCGACTACCTCAAGACGGCCGCGAGTCCCCACAGCCTTGCATTCGGCGTGGAAGCGCCTCTACCGCCGAGTTGGTCATCCCAACATTCCGGTGGAGAACTACGAGGAGTCCACCTCGCCCAGTGGAGTTCGGGCCGCCTAGACTCGCTAGAAGAACGCAGGACTAACGCACGTAAAAATGCCGCGCATAAATGTATGTGGCCAGAGTTACAACAAGAAGGTGCGCCGACTTCTGGATGGGCGATTTAGTCTCACGCAAGGCGTAAGCGACCTCGCCACTCAAGGGGCAAGCTTGCACCCAAGTGGGAAGGCCCTACCGAGTAATCCAAGTAGTCCCCGCCGCGACTATGATCAAGCAGCCCCGAGGACTTGGAACGCCCACAACCTTAAGAAATATTTTGTCTAAGGACAAAACGGAAGTAAGTCAATACCAGACTCAGGCCATTAGAAAGAAGTTGGAGATTGTATTGAGAAAGCAAGTTTGTATTGCCAAAGAGTTTTGGATTACAAAATGGGCCCCTAGTGGGGAAGAAGTATTACAAAAAGTAAGGGAAAACCCTCCAAAAATAAGAAAAGAGGTCTTCAGGCCGCAGCTCCGGAAGGTCGCTGCCGAAGGGAACCTCGCCAGCATGTCGACCCCATGATCTTCGGGCATGAAACGGCGGGATTCTCTCGACCGCTGAGCCCGGAGGACATGCTCGAACCGGCCAGTGGCAACTTTGTACCCATACTCATACGATACACGGCCCGTCCGGCCCAGCCGAGGAGGAAGCCCTCCGACTTCTTGTAGGCGCGATCGCCTCTGGCCCTTCTCTCGCCGACTTTCTTCCACGCGCAAGGGCTTCGGCGCCTTCGCCTCCTCGAGGTCGCTTGGCGCTAATCTCCGGCCTCTCCATCCGGAGGCGTTCTCCAGCCTTCAACGTCCGAGGAGCTTCGCAGCCCGCCTTGCCGCCGAGGCGCCTCGAGCTCGGCGGCGGTCGACGCGCAACTTCCGCGCCCATGTCCGCCACGCTCGGCAAGAAAGAATCGCCGGTCCCGACCGCTGGCTTCTCGAGCCGGCGCGCAACCTGTTGCGCCGCCAAAGCCATGCACCAAGCGATCGAGTCATGCACCTTGGCCGAGGAGGGCCGTGGTGTAGTGGAGATTCTGCACAAGGAAAAAGACGCTGAAAGTGACAAAGAGCTCAGCCAAGAGGATACACACAAACGGCGCTTACCCACAACACCGACTTGGCGGACTTGGCGAGCAGCGCTTCCGAGGGGAGCGTGTATAGATCCCGAGCCATGTCGGGATGGAGCGCCCCCCGGAGGTAGCTGGCCGAGGGCTCTCCCCGACTCCACACCTTGTCCCCGGGATGTACTCATGCCACCGGCCACGACGAGGGTCGCCCGCGCCCCAAGGGACCTCCCCATCATTCGGGAAAGGAACGGCCGATCCTTCCCGACGTGACCCGGACAGTCCCCGCATGGCCGGAGGACGCTGGCCCTTCCCGCCGCCTGGCCGGGACCAAAGACTCTCGGCAGGAGTGGTGGCGCCCGTCGCTCGACGCCTGCCGCACACGCGCTCTGTGTCCACCACGCCCTTGGCCTTCGCCTTTTCTTCGGGCGCCTCATCAATCTGGCGGCTGGGAGCCACCCCGCCCGCTGAGACCGCCGAGAGCGCGGAGATGGTCCCCTGAGCACCCGAGTCGTGGAAGGACCGCAGGTTCACCATCCCCGCAAAGAACAACAGATATGTCGAAGATAGAGTATGGCAAAGAATCCAAAAGAAAGGCAAACAACGACGGCCTACCCCGAGGGCGCGACTTAGTCCGCTCCACCACCCACCGCCCGACATGTTGATGGCTTGAGAGGAAGGGAGGATTACCTCACCGCCAAGGTGAGCGCGCCTCAAGACTCACTGGCAGTTGTTATCGATGGTCCTCGACGACCACCGAACCCCAAAACCCCGCCCTCTTGGCATCGACAAAAAGAAGCGCCTCTTCCACCCTTTGTTATTGGTGGGGCGCCGCTAACCCGAACCCCGGTCGTGCGGCCAGAAGTAGCCCCACCCTTTGAAGAGGCGAAAGCAGAGAGGAAGAGGTTGCGGGCGAGGCATGTTGGCGTAATGGCATTCTCAGAAAGCCACCAAATACCGCCAAGAGTTGGGAGTTATCCGGGAAGGCGAAATACGCCACAGGTGAGATGCAGATACGATGATTGGGTGGGAAGGCGCAGCCGCCTCTAGGGCATCGCGGCGTGGCAAAGCCCTTGGGAACCGGGTCAAAGCCCGCTGTCCCGCTTCGGCCAGAGGTTGAACGCCTCCGGATGCCGTAGCGCCACGAGTATCCCCACCATACGCTCATCCAAGATGGAGTCTTGGTCGCGGCGGCCACATTAAGGCCTCTAACGCACGCCGCCTGCATCCGAGGAAGGGCCGGAAGGAGGAGACGAAGGGAGCGCAACGCTGGTTGTAAATCGATGGGGAGGAGGAGGAAGAAGCAGAGGAAGAGGAAGTGGAAGGAAGACCCATCGCACACTAACCTATAATGGAAGAAATCTAAAGAAGTTAAAAGGCACCGAGCCTATGGAGAAAACTTGAAGGAGGACGTAGACAAGAGATGGAAACTCCGATAAAGTGAGAGACGCGAGCTCCCTACTTATAGAAAAAGGCTCGACCTTCGCTCCCGAGGCAGATGATGACACCGCCACATCGCCCAATAGCATCACATCGGGCCATATTAATGAAGAGTTGACGTGTACACCCCCTGTAAGAAACTTATCCGCACGCCTCGATTCCAAAGAATCTATCGCGAGCCGCCGCGCACGGGTGGTTCTGCTTAGGTCTGAGCCCGACCGCATTCGGGCCTCGAGCGCGCTTGGCCCCCATCCCGAACGCGATTCGCTATTCTGCTCAGTTCCACCATCGCACTGGCCTTGAGCGCCCATCCTACTCGTCTTCTAGGTCTTGAGCCTACTGGCCTTGAGCCATCCCGAACGGGCGATTCGGCTATTCTCGCTCCTTGACCACCATCGGTCTTCTCGGGCTCGGCCACATTTATCCCGAACGGCTTATCATGGTCTTTCAGTCGTAGGCGCGACCTTTGCACCAAAAACGCCCAGAAGGTGGAGGACCTGCGCTGCCTTAACCCTCGACGGACGCCATTGGGCAAGGAGAGCGCCTCTCGACTTCTCTTTGTCCGAACGAGGCTTATTCTCTCGTCGTAGGCGTGACTCCCTTGCACCAAAATGCTGGTGAAGGTGGAGGACCGCTGCCTCGACCCCGACTTCCTGGGACGTCGGCATTGGCAAGGAGAATCTCCATGCCTCCTCGACTTCTTTATCCCGAACGACGCTTCATATTGTGGTTTCGTCGCAGCGCGTGACTCGACCCTTCCAAAAATGACGGCCCAGAGGAGGACCGGCGCCTTAACCCCCGACTTCCGGACGTCGGCCAGCATGAGAATCGAGCGCCTCGACTTCTTATCCCGAACGGCAGCTTCGGCTATCTCGTTTCTAGGCCCTGAGCAAGGCCACACACATCCCGAAGCATTATCCTCGTTTCATAGGCCCCGAGCGGCAGCTCACACACATCCCGAATCTAGCTTCGGCTATCCCGGTTTCATAGGCCTGAGCGCGGCTCGCCACACACATCCCGAATCTGGCAGCTTCGGGCTATCATGATTTTTCGTGTCGTGCGTGACTCGACTCCCTAGTACCCAACGACGGGTTTGCATAGGACTTGACGTCGCGCCCTTACTCGAGCTGCTCACCCATCGTTCAATCGCCTGGCGCGAAGTCTCAACCCCCCGACACGGACGCCGGCTTGGCAAACGGAACATGCGCCTCTATTATCTATCCCGAACGGTAGTTCGCACATGATCTTGAGCGACGGCCGATCATCCAGATCCTAGGCCTGAGCGGTGGCTCGCACTATACCCTGGACGACGGTTCGTGACTATGGCTTTCGGGTCTTGAGGTTCCTCGACCCTTTGGTACATGATCTGAGCGACGGCTCGATCATCGCATCCTAGGCTCGAGCGGTGGCTCGGCAAGCATATCCCGAACCACGCCTGACGTGGCCTCGTCTTGAGGTTCCCATTTGGTACATAATCTTGAGCGACGGCTCGATCATCGCATCCCAGGCCTTGGCCGGTGGTTTCGCACTCATACCCCGACGACGCTCGACTATGGCTTCTGGTCTGAGGTTCCTCGACTTCTTCGTACATGATCTTGAGCGACGGCCGATCATCATCCCAGGCCTTGAGCTGGCTCGACTATATCCCGAACGACGGCGTGAATGTGGTCCGGGTCTTGAGGTTTCTCACCCTATCCTCGCAGCGATTCGGTCAATTATGACGCGACGGTGGAACCGCCGCCGAGATCTCGCCGGCAACTGTGTTCTACCGAGCAACACCCTCCAAATTGGCCCGCAGGAGTGGCTTTCGAGGGGTAGTGATAGGGGTATTAAGTATGACGAGACGACATCGTCTTCTGTCAGACACTCGATGACGCCATCGCCTCCCGCGCTCTATAACACCCGCGATTTGACCGCCTGACGCCGCTTCTCTCAAGACGCTAACTACCCGCTAGCTGACCACGCATCGACCACAGGTCGTGCCCGCACGCCACCCGCAGCATGGGCAGCAGCCCTCCGGTCCAACCTATTTAAGCCGAACAGTAAGATCCGGGATCCGGATCGGATCTTTCTTCCGAACCTCGCTCCACACGTAAACGCCCGAGAGGTGAGTAGACTCTGACACCCCGCAATTTCTCGGGGAACTTCGCCCACGGCCACCACCGATTTGGCGCTGGAGGTTTGGGCGAGCATCCGACCCGCCTTGCCGGCAGTCTTGTCCCCGACGGCCGAGGAGCGAGCCGCAGCTGATGACGAGCAGTATATCGATCGGGCTGGTCGACAGATGACCGGTCACGAAAATGCTGTTTCAACGTTGGTCGCAGGCGCCGCCAAGACCATGAACACCGAATCGCCGCTCGATGATCGAGCCGCCTGCTTGTTAGGGGAAACAACTTTACCGCGAGGTCGCTCGCTCTGCAGGTTCCGCCCGCTGATGGCTCGCCGCACCCGCCGAAGCTCTAGGCGGCTCGAACGACCGAGTGCCACCACTCGCCGAGACCGGTCCCGCCTGTGGGCTATCGAAGGGCCGCCATTCCCACCATGCAGACTGCAGCCGTCACGCCGGGAAGGATCACCGCCTTTCCCACGATGGGGAGGTCCTTCGGCCGCTGAGCGATCCTCTCGTGGCCCGGCAGGCTGGTCTGGCCCCGGGACAAGGTGTGGGTCGGGAGAGCCTCGCCACCACCAGCGCCCATCCCGGATGGCTCGGATCTATACACGCCCCGCCAAGTGCCGCCGCCAAGTCCGCCAAGTCGGTTGTGGGTAAGCACCGCTTGTGTGTATCCTCGGTCGAGCTCGCTTTGTCACTTTCAGCTTTTTTTACGACTCCACTACACCACGCCTCCTCGACGGCATGACTCGGCCGCTTGGTGCATGGCTCGGGCGAGCGCACGGAGTTGCGCCGCCACCTGAGGAAGCCCGAGCGGTCACCCGATTGCCGCCGCAGCAAGGCGCGACATGGGCGCGAAGTCGCTGGTCGACCGCTGAGCTCGAGGTCGCCTGGGCGACAGAGGCCGGCTGCGTAAGCTCCTCCGACGTTGAAGCTAGAGAACCGCTCCGATGGAGGAGGCCGGATTGGCCGCCAACCGAGGAGGCCGAGCCAAGGCCGGGGAAGCCCTGCGCGCGGAAGGGAGTCCGCCGAGAAGGACCGGAGGCGCGACGCCAAGAAGTCGAGGGCTTCTCCTACCGGACCTGACGTGGGCCGTATCGATGAGTATGGGTACAAAGCTGTTCCCGCCCCGCCCGGCATGTCCCTCCGTGCTCACGGCCGAGGAGAATCCCTTCGCTTCATGCCCCAAGATCATGGGGTCGACATGCCCGGCGAGGTTCCTTCGACGCCTTCTTCCCGGCCGCGCCCCAAGACCTCTTTTCTTATTTTTGGAGGGTTTTCCTTACTTTTTGTAATACTTCTTCCCCACTAGGGCCCATTTTGTAATCCAAAACTCTCGCAATACAAACTTGCTTTCTCAATACAATCTCCAACTTCTTTCTAATGGTCGAAGTCCGGTATTGACTTACTTCCGCTTTGTCCTTAGACAAAATATTTCTAAGGTTGTGGACGCTTCCAAGTCCTCTGAACTCGCCGTCATAGTCGCGAGCCAATGTTATCTGACTACTTGGATTACTCGTAGGGGCCTTCCCACTTGAGGTGCAAGCTTGCCCTGAGTGAGCTGGGTCCGCCATCGCCCGAGGACTAAGTCGCCCATCCCGAGGGGTCGAGGGCGCACCTTCTGTGTTGTAACTCCCGCCACACTTCGCACGCCGCATTTTTACGGTGTGCGTTAGTCCCGCTTTCTTCAGCGTGTCTAGGCCACCAACTCCCCGGGCCGAGGTGGACTCCTCGTAGTTCTCCACCCGAATGTTGGGATGACCAACTCGCAGTAGGACCGGCCCACGCCGAATGCAGTCAGAGGGACTCGCCTGGCCGCTCTTCGGGTAGTCCGCAGAGACCATAGGATGTTCGGGAGCTCACCCTTACCCACCGGGCTTCCGTAGTCCTTTTCCTAAGTCCATCCAAGATAGATCGGTTGGTCACCTGGCGAGCCCGCTGCTGGGTGGGCCACCGAGCAAACCTCACCGATGTGATAAGTCGCGTAACTCCGAAAACCGCAGTGGTCGGGCGAATCTGGGTTCCGCATTCCGTGATGATAACGCGCAGACCGGGTCACAATGTTCTTCCATACGAGTCAATTCGGCCGTGATGGTTGCCGGGCTCGCCTTCCACCCACTTGGTGAAATAGTCTATCCCCACGATGATGTGCCTCCGCTGCCGACGGGGAACGCCCCAAGAAGTCCATTCCCATCGATGGCGGGCCAGCGCACTATGGAGGCGAGCGACCGCAGGAGCCGCGGCGCTCCCGGTGTCGAGGTCGCAGCACGAAAGCTCGCGCCTTGGCAGCAGAGGCCGCACAGCCCCGCGCATGATTTTGAAGGCCGGAGTTCGCCGCCATATGCTCCCCACAAATCCGGCGGACTACGAGAATCATCCACTCCCGGATCTAAGCAACGAGTAGGGGTGGGAAACGACCTTTTGTAGAGTTGGCCGATTTCGCAGCACCACGCCCGAGTGTGCAGCCGCGCTTTGACCTCATATCGCCCAGATCCTCGCGCTTGTAATTTCCAAGACTCCGAATCCACCTTGGGGGTGGTCGACCGGATCCATCTCCATGATGGCGACCGATCGGCAGGTGTCACTTCTTCGACGATGTTCCTCCGGTCGGCCTCGAGGCCACTTTCGCGAACCGGTTCCGCCATCGCTGCTCGGGAGGGCACCGACAGAGGAAGCGTGGAAAGTTAGAGGTTTGGGCTTTACCGGCCAGTATCCGACATGGTCGAAGTCTCGCGCTCGATCCACCAACTTGCTCGGCGACAAGTTGGGAATCCGTGAGAATGTGGATTGCTCCTAGTTGCATTTGGCCGCCAAACGGAGGTTCTCCGCCGATTCCTCTCATTGTTCGTGGCCGCAAAATCGGCGAGGAACGCCGAAAGCGTGTCCGTCGATCCTCCGAACAGTTCCGCCGCCCCGAGCCGATGACCCATCCACGCAAGATCCGTGCGGATTTGCTCAACGCCGCTTCCCGGTGTCAACTCCGAGATGAAGCCCAAGGCCTGGCCTTGATGGTCGTTTTCGGCTTGTAGCGAGGGTCAACTCTGATAGCTCCACCGACCACTTTAGAGACGCCGCACGCCAAACTTGGAAAGAATATTGACGCAGGGGTTGGCCTGGCCAAGCACTTCAATCGTATGGGCTTGGAAGTAGGGGCTTCCGCCTTTTCCTCTTACCCGTGGAGGTCGCCAAGTAACACCGCTCGACTCCCGAGGATCTCCCCGCACCTTCCCAACTCCGGCTACCGGTGGGGAACTTCAGCGTCCGGCAGTATGTGGATGAACGCCTCACTGCTGAGGGTGGGTCACCTGATGGCGTTTGTACGTGAGGGGAGGTCGACCACCGTAAAAGTAACCGCAGAGTTTTGGCCTTTGGGAATCGCCGAGGGTCAATGGTAGGGTTACCGCACTCGTGGCGAGATCGAGTCGCCGTGAAGCCGGTGAGTGCCGAGTGCAAGGCTTCGTGGCTTCCTTCGCAGCCCCAACTTTAAAGGCCTCAAGTAGAGGATGTCGGCCGAGCCGCCGCTGTCCACCATAATATGCTGGACCGGCGCTGGCAATTCGGGCCGACACCACCGCCGTCGCCATGCTCGTTGTTCCCATATCCCGAGGGGAATGTGATCTCCCGCCGAGGAGGGTGATATTCCCTGGCCGCCACGGCCGGCGTAAGCCCTTCGACCAAGCGCTATGTCCTCCAAAGAACTGGTCCTCTGATCACGCCGATGTGTTGCTCGACCGGCCTTCGGGCGCAGGGATGGTGCCCGCGATGCCGGAGGTATTGATCGAGGTGACCTCTTCGGATCGCCTCTTCAATTTGCCGCCACCGTAGCATTGCTCCGCGTCATGTCCATTTCCGATGGAAGCGAATATCGGTGCTATCACCACCGCCGCCCTTCATCCGGGGCGCTCGAGCATTCCCGCCTTTATTCGAGGAATATTTGCGTCGAGACGCCAAGGGGGAGGTGGCGCTGGCCGCAGATGGTCTGGGCGCCCATGCGCGCGCTTGGTGTGGACTCCCGCTGGTTGTCGATCCCGACGGATGGATTAGAGGCCCTCGTCGCTCTTCCTTCCTTCCCGATATCCAGATTCGGCCGCCACGCATTGACTCGCCGCTAAAACATCTCCGCGATGGACGGGGGTCGCCCACCAAGGACAAGAACCTCGACGGCCGGAGCCCCATCATGAATGCTCGCACTAATAACGATGGGTGAGCATCCGACAACTCCTGCATTCTCGCGTGAACCTTCGCACGTGCGGAGAGGGGTTCGCCTCCTTCTCGCTTCAAACCCGTGAGGAGCGCGACAGAGGGCTTTGGTCGCGCAAACGCCAAAAAGCGTAGCTCAAGTCCTTGGCGAGCCGCTTTCAAAGGATGTCACCGACCCGCTTTTTAAGGTAATCGTACTATGTACGCGCGATCCTTTCAACGTGGTGGGAACGCCCGCACATCAAGGCGTCCAAGTTCCATAGAGGCCATTTCGAGCCCGGAAGGCGCGACGCGATCTACCGATCACCGACCCATCATAAAGGTCGGCGGAGGGGAGGAAGTTCAAGGGGACCGGGTATTCCCGCATGTCGCGAACCCGGGACTCCCGGGGACACTTCCTCTCGCTCTCTTGACTTGCGGACGCCCTTTGCACCTCCTCCACGCTGCGATGGACCGGATCTGAGAGCCCAAATAGGTCCGCCGAGTTCAAGACACCGCCGAAGTTCGTGACGCCCAGTTTAAGAGTCGCCCGCCCCGAACCGGCGAGGCCGAGAAGATGGTACCGGGCCAGACGCTCATGATGCCGGGAAAGAGGTTCCGCTTTCGAGGTTCGCCGCCGCCTCCGGAGTAGGCGGGGAGGACAGCTCGACAAGATTTCCGTGGTCCGACCGCTGGGAAATGGTCCTGAAAAGCCTCCACCGTGACTGGGGAAGGTGGAACCCGACTCGCGTAAAGCCCAAATGGCCGCTAAATATATTCCAATAGCGATCTATAGTTGCGGGCGGATCGTTCCTCCGGGTTCGAGGTTCGCGGACCTCCGCCGAGGTGCCACCGGAACGCACCTTTCGCCCATGCGTCGTTAAGGGCGAGCGGTAGTCCTTCGGCTGCAGAGGGCCCTCCTTCTAGCGCCAACTGCTAGGGGAAACAACTTTACCGTGACCCGGGGTCGTCTCGGTATGGTTCGGGCCCGTCGATGGCTCCCCGCCGCACGTCGAGCTCTCGGAAGTGCGGCGCTCCTCGACCATCGAGACAAGACCTGCGGCAAAGGCGGTGGATGCTCCGCGACCCTTCGACGCCTAAGTTGGTGGCCCGTGGGCGAAGTTCCCAGAGAGAATTGCGGGGTGTCGAGTCTACTCACCTCCTGAGCGTTTCTGTGTGGAGCGAGGGTTCAGAGGAAAGAGATCCGATCGGATCGATCTTACATTCGGCTTAAATAGGTTGGACGAGGGCCTGCCCCGATCTGCGGTGGCGTGCGGGCACGACCTCGCGGTCGGTGCCGTGGTCAATCGGCGGGTAGTTGGGGCGTCTTGAGGAGAAGCGACGTCGGGCGGTCAAATCGCGGGTGTTATGGGGCGCAGGAGGGGCGATGACGTCATTCGAGTGTACGACCGAAGACCTGATGTCTCGTCATACTTAATACCCCTATCACCGCTCAAGACCCAGAAGACCAATGGTCGAGGCGCCGCTCAAGACCATGAACACCGAACCGCCGTTCGGGATGAGGGGTCGAGCCGCCGCTCAAGACCCAGAAGACCGGTGAGCTTCTCGTTCTAACACAGATCTAGTAGCACTTAGAAGATTAGATTCAGCTCTGCTGCTGCAGAATTCTTTTGCGATGCACCGCGACCGCTCGGCAATGGCTTCACGTATGAGGGAAGTCGGCTCGTGGGGAGCTTCCAATGAGCGCACCGCTCGGCTGTGTCACTGGTGAGATTATCGGCGATGGTGGCATGCGCGGACAACAAGTTGGAGTGCCCAACGACTTTTCGCTGGCCGGTTGCCGTCTGCTGCGATATTTTCCCTTAAGGCTATTGGCTTGAGAGGTCCATGAGATTAAGTTGCATGACTTGCTCAACTGGTGGGAAGTCCGTAAGATATTGCAAAGGAGTAACGGCAATCGAGCATCGCTTTTGTTGGCGGCGGCATGGCTCGTAGTTTCTTGCGGTGCTGCGGCTACAATGCATGCAATGAAGTCTTTGAGCGTGGTGTGGCGTCGGCTCGGGCTTTGGCGAAGCTGTTTGGTGCATTGTGAACCATGCAAGGATTGCCGAGCATCGACGGGCATTAGGCCGAGCAACGCTTGCTTGCGGTGTGAACCATGCGGGCGAAGGATTGCAGCTCGGGCATTGGCGGAGCATTTGCCGCTTGTTGCGGCGATGAACCACGCAGCGATGATTGCGAGCATCGCAGCTCGGGCGTTCTTTGACCGAGCAAAATGTAGCGCAAACCATGCAGCGAAGGAGTTCTTGAGCATTGCAGGCTCGGGCTTGGGCCAGCAGCAGCCTTGGGTAGTGGTGCAACCACGCAGCAAAGTGCTGAACGTGTGTGCCGAGCAACATCGAGTTCGGCTTCGGCCGCCGAAAGCAGCACACTCGGGCTTAGATTTGACCGACATTTGCATGAGCGGCGATGAAACACGCAGCGAGGTTGCCGAGCATGCGCAGCTCGGGCTTTGGCCAGCGGCTGCCCAGTGCGGTGCAAACCAAACCACGCGACAAAGTCGAACGTGTGCCGAAACCGTAACGGGCCGGTGCCAAGCGCACTCGGGCTGGTTTTGGCGGCGTTGCATGCGGCGCGATGAAACACGATGAAGGGTTGCCGAGCATCGTCGCTCGGGCTTTGCGGCAGTTTGCAAACCACGCAGCAAGGTCTTTGAACGTGGGTACGAGCAATCGTAGCTCGGGCTTGGTGCCGGCGGCACACTCGGTCTTAGATTTGGCCGAGTGCTGCGTGAGGCGGCGATGAAACACGCAGCGAGGGGTTGCCGAGCATCGTAGCTTCGAGCTTTGGCGGCAGCAACGTGCGTACCGCAAACCACGCAAGGTGCGTCGAACGTGTATGCCGAGCACTATAGCTCGGGCCAAAGCCGCATACCTCGGTCTTAGATTTGGCGGCTGCGTGAGGCAGCGATGAAACACGTATGAAGGGTTGCAGAGCATCGCCGGGCTTTGGGGCATTTTGCTCGGTGCCGGTACAAACCACCACGCAGCAAGGTGCTGAACGTGGGTGCGAGCAGCCGTAGCTCAAGCCGGTGTCGGCGGCACACTCGGTCTTAGATTTGGCCGAGCCGCTCGTGAGGCAGCGGCGAAACAAGTATGAAGGGTTGCCGAGCATCGCCGGGATTTGGGCGGCGACTACTCGGTGCGGCAAACCACGCGACAAATCTTTGAGCGTGTGCTGAGCACTATGGCTCGGGCTTTGGCTGAAGCGACACCTCGGTCTTAGATTTGGCCAGCCGCCTTTGCGTGAGGCAGCGGCGAAACACGTATGAAGGGTTGTCGAGCATCGCCGCTCGGGCTTTAGGCGGCGGTCGCTGGTAGCTGCAAACCATGCGGCAAGGTGCTGAACGTGGGTGCCGAGCATCAGAGTTTCGCCGATCGCCGAAAGACACTCGGCCTTAGATTTGGCCGGCTCACGTTTGTGAGGGCGATGAAACACACGAGGGTTGCCGAGCATCGCAGTTCGAGCTTTGGTGACGGCGCACTCGAACTCAGATTTGGCGAGCTGCATGAAGCGACGCGATGATGTGATAGCGGCGCGACTCGGGCTCAGATTTGGCCGAGCGGCTGCATGAGGCAACGATAAACCATGCAGCGAAGCGCTGAACATGATTACCGAGCACTGTAGCTCGGGCTCTAGAGATTAGATGGGGCTGACCTTGCGATAATGGGCCCTCCTTCTAGCACCAATCTGTTATGGTCAACAACTTTTCGCTGTGGCCTCGGGGCCGTCGCGGTTGGGTTCGGGTCCGAATGCGCAGGGGTCGCCTCATCGATCTCCGGCAGAAGCCGACGTTGGCCTGGGAGAAGGCGATCATCCGCTCGTGGCCGGAGGTTCCTTCATCGCGGCGCTTTCACGGCATGCCCCTCGGTTGCTCGCACACGGTCGGGTCGGGGTTTCCATCCCGGCCTCCGACGCTCAAGTCAGTGTCGGATGGGAGTGAGTAGAGTGTTTCATAGAGAGAGAGAGGTAGAGAGAGAGATCCTTTGGCTGCTGATGTCTCGAGGTCAATGCTGCTCCACCCTGCGATGGGAACTCGGTTCTGCCATGCAGCGATGGGAGCTCGGGTGCTGTCATGCAGCGAGAGGGAGAGTGAGTGCTGGTTCATGCCCCCCCCCTCCTTTTACTTCTTCTAAATGTAGATGTCTTATAGGGAAGATTATTGTTGGTGATGTGGCCCTCCGCAGGGTCGTACTGATGGCGTGCTTCGGTCTCCTGCGAAACCGGAGAAGAGCAAAGGGAGAGGACGTTTGTCGGTCAACCCTCGCGACAGTCAGCCGCAGGAGGGGCTGAGACGTCATAATGACGGGAAGGGTCGGAGTCACGTCACATTTAATACCCATAACAAAAATTAGTAAAACTAATGGTATGTGGTACTTTTAACGTTTTAAGTTTAGTGGATAATTATTTCAGTGGACGATTTATCGAAATATCTTGAAGTAGCGGATCGTAAAGAGTCGCTCGAACCCAACTTATGCTATTATGGGCAAAATTATACTCTTATACTTACGTAAGGGCACACAAGTCATTTACATGACTTAACTCTCCACAATTATATCTTCTTTCATTCACCTTCTTGGCCACCCCAAGACACACCCACTCCCTCACTCGCCGGCTCGGGTTAAGCGGTCTTTGGTTCCACTTCGGTCGTGAATATTACCGCTCACCCCAACCGTCGCCTCGTTGCCGGATCAGATCTCCACTCCCTCGCGCTCCCGCTCTCGCTCTCGGACACGGAGCAGCAAGCGAATCCGATGGGGAAGATGAGGGCGTGGTGGACAGTTCTGGCGGTGATCGTGGCGGCCGGCGCGGCGGTGGAGGCGTCCAAGTCGAAGACCAAGGCGTGCGACAAGCGGTGGGAGTGCAGCGGCAGCGTCTACTGCTGCAACGAGACCGTCAGCGAGTAATTCCAGGTGTACCAGTTCGAGAACCTCTTCAGCAAGCGCAACGCCCCCGTTGCCCACGCCGTCGGCTTCTGGGACTACCAGTCCTTCGTCACCGCCGCCGCCCTCTACGAGCCCCTCGGCTTCGGCACCACCGGCGATAAGCAGACCAAGATGAAGGAGGTCGCCGCCTTCCTCGGCCACGTCGGCAGCAATACCTCCTGTAAGCCAAAAGAAATCCCATCCCTTTCTCCCTCCAATCCCTCCCTCCTTCCGTTCGTTTGCAGCCATTCAATTTGCTGCCAAGTGTCTTATTTACTTCTTCTTGATGATGGAAATTGCATCACATGGAAAGGGAAATCAAAAATTGGATCAGAGCCATGTCTTAGGTTTTGGAATCATGAGAAATTAGAAAGGAAATAAAAAGAAATTTGGTGTAACATGTCAAAGGGGAATTTTACACACTAAAAACATGATGGATAATTAGAAGATGGGAAGTAAATCATCCAAAATGCTTCTTCTCGGTTAGGCATTTCAGTGATAGGACATTGACCAAACTTGATAACAAATCTGCAAATGTTGGACGATTGTTAATTTCTGCATCAGTAGAGCAGACATCCCATCTTTAGAGAATAGAATTTATAATGTGTGCCATCCAGATTGTGTGTGTGTTTGTGCAGTGCAAACCAAAGAGCTGTGGTCTGCTAATCATAGGCATCTAACATAATATGGAAAAAAAAGGCCAGATGTGCAAAAGGGAAAGGAATAAAAAGATGCTCTGAGATCAATGGATGTAGAAGACTTGTTGTAGATTCTACATTAGGTTTGAAGTTGTATTGGTATATAATCTTGGTGATTAAGAGATCATTCATAAGGCTGTGGATGGTTGTTCAACCAAAAATAATGACAGATCTGACATAGTCAGCAAACAACTCTTATCCTACCTAGAAACAATCTTATCTCTCTCTCTCTCTCTCTCTCTCTCTCTATATATATATATATATATGTATATATATATATATGTATATATATATATATGTATATATATATATATGTATATATATATTTATATATATGTATATATGTATATATATATATTTATATATATGTATATATGTATATATATGTATGTATGTATGTATATATACATACATACATACATATATATGTATAAAATAAGAGGGAGAAAAACAATCAGGGAAGCAAAAATTAAAGGGCTGTATTTGATGTAAAAATATATATCTCAAACAATGCTATATCTCTCATCCATGTTTTAGGAGAGAAGCCATGTTGGGATGGAGTGAAGAGAAGAGAATAAAAGAGAAGTGTGCAAAGAAACTTTCTAGTTTGGTCAAAGTGACTTAGTGTGCAATGGTAAATTTCTCTTGCTTTGTTACAAATTATATCCATCTTCTTTCCAAAACCGATTTTTTTCCCTCTCCAAAGGTGGATGTTGGAGAGAGAATTTTGAGTGACCCTTTTATTTCTCTCCCCTTGATCCAAACAAGGGAAGAGAAAGTGGTGTTCTCTTTCTTGTATCTTTTCTCCTTTGATTGCCTTCATAATTTACCAACATTTGATCGTTTAGACATCTATCAACTGGATTATTTTGCATTTATCCTCATATCCATTCATACAACACTTGCAACACTAAAGACATCAATAGGTAAAACAGTACTAAGAAGGACGTGCACATATGCAAACCTAATAACTTGGGCACATTTTTAATAACTGAGAAAAACTACTCCATGATACTCAATGCTTATGCTAACATTTGATCAAGTTCAGACTCTTGCTTGCACAATCAGATATCGAAGATGGGTAGCAACTGATTGTTGATGGACTCATCGTATAAAAACCTATTACGACTATTTGAACTAATTCTTTTCTGCATGCTGGCTCAATGATGCCTCAAATGTTTAGTAATCAATGTCGTTGCTGCCTATCCCACATATTTCTTCACATGTATATCTGCTGAACATCTGTGTTGTAGGTGGGTATGGTGTTGTTACCGGTGGTCCGCTTGCGTGGGGATTATCCTACAATCATGAAATGAGCCCAAGCCAAGACTACTGTGATCCAAACTATCTTTATCCTTGCGTCAAAGGGGTTGATTACTATGGACGTGGTACCCGGCCTGTGTTCTGGTATGTGAATGGTGTTTCTAGTTTGCATTGGTGTGAGGATGGTTGAAGTAAATTGAGTGCTTATGAACTTAACCGATGACTATCATGAACTACAACTATGGACTTATTGGTGATGCAAGGTAGATCTGTTGAACCATCCAGAATTCCTAGAGCAGAATGCTACCCTAGCTTTCCAAGCCACCATCTGGAGGGTGGATGACACGATGAGGAAGCAGCATCCTTCAGCCCATGATGTTTTGTCGGACACTGGAAGCCTTCAAAGAATGATGCTTTATAGAAAAGGTTACCTGGCTTTGGGCTACATCGATTCCATGAACAATATAATATCTCACTACCAGCATTACTTGGACTTGATGGGAGTAGGGCGCCAATTCTCTGGAGACAATCTGGATTGTGCTGAACAGGTACCTTTCAATCCATCTTACAAAGCTGCCACATCCTAAGCCACCCTGCATCTGTGAAGTATCAGGTGAATGACTGCCCCAGAAGATGGTTGCGTCAAATTAGTGCTGAATTGTTTGTTCAAAGATGTGCTGCTGCAGTTCAGATGGCTCCACTATTCTTTTATGTGGTGTAAATGTGATTGTGTGTTGGGATCTATGGTAAAAGAACTTGTAAAGGATACCTATTTTTGGCTGTGGAAACTATGATGCACTTGTGTTTTCAGAGTGATGGCTGGCTTGGTGATTGCATATTGCAGTGCAATTGATTCAGATCCTATTCTGCCCATAAACCTTCCAATAAGCCAAGCAACCCTGCCGAGGATTTCCTTGTTTATTTCATTCTCCTTGATCTGCAACAGCACAAGTTCACATTAAAATGCTTGCTGCAAGGTTAATTCAACGGAAGCTTTCTCTGAAGTCCTATTCCAAGTGCTGCAATAGTATCTAGCCTTTACAAGTGTACATACTTGAAAACATATAAAGATTGATATCAACAAAATTACGATACTTGAAACCAGAATAATGAACAAGGAACTCTTGTTCATGTCAATTTTACACATTCAGGAGGAATTGAACCTGGCCAAAAAAGCACTGAATACTCTCACCACAGCTCCAGCAGTCAAAACCCAGAACACAGCACCCAGTCCCACCAGGAATGCGATGAAAAGGATCCTGCCATTGTGACGTTGCCTTCTTCCCGATGTAGCATGGTGCCCATCTGCGGTGGCGTTTGGACCATGAACTCCAACCTGCCCTGCTCTAAAACTCGACACTGCTCAAACGCCTGCTAATGAAGGTATTCTCTGATGCCAGCGCAGGACGGCTTGGTACCGAGTCCAACAAGGTTGAGAGTGCAGAACTGAACCACGATTCTGAGGTGCTGTTTTGCTGTTGGACCATCTCCATATTGAATGATGTAGAAGCATACGCAGCACCTACGTATCAAGTAGCGAAAAAATGAGAAGTAGCACAAGCAAAATCTGTGTGGCCGAATGATTTGTAAGGTATGTGTACTGGATCATGCAAATGCAAGATTTTTAAGCACCTGAAGCTGGTGACGTCACGAAGACCTGGTTGGGGTCTGCATTTGAGGCACCGAAACCCTGATTATGTCCCCAAAGTTCAGTTGATACATGGTATGACTCAACTAGTGCTTCATCACCACCAAAACCATCAAGGTATGAAATCGGTGCTGCAAGGCCCAGAGAGTCAAAATCATCAGAGAAAGCCATGGGGGCATCAAAATAGTCATAAGAATCATATAACTCGTTAGGGCCATCAATCTGGTCCCAGTTATTCAAATCGCTCAACTCCACATGATGGATTCTGGGTCATTGAAATCTTTGATTTCTAAAAACTCCTCATCTGCCTGCTCTAGAATCTGTTGGGTGTTAGAGGTTAATGAAGTCATCTCAGGATCTTCAACAGGCTGAACACAAGCAGAATCTGGTTGTGTGACTTGAAACTTTGTGTCTGAAGTGCCCAGCTCACAACAAATGCCACTGTTCTCAAAAGAAGTAGCTTTCGTTAAGGATGGGCAAAAATTGTGCTTTCCAATTTCTGTTTCAACATTAACCTGCACCAAAGTGACAAACAAATAAAGGTCAGCCAACTTTCGTTGCAATCTTTGCTGAGGATAGAGGATCTAAGGAAACATGGATCAGGAATGTGCTCTTATATTTCATTTCTTTACAGTGTTCCAAATGAGATCAGGAATGACATTCTATGCAACTGTGCGTTGTGTTGCATGTCTACATGCTTGTAGTGTGCGTGGAGCACGGGACGTGAGTGAATAATGTGTATGCTTGTCAACTCTTGTGTTGGGTCCAAGTGTATTGATGTTGCTACATTTGTTTTCACATATGGACCTCAGTAATCTAAAATTGTTACTGCAAACCAGATTGTGGAATTAGAATGAAATGAGAAAAAGAGCATGGAATCCAGCGATACCTCTGAAACATATGCAGAATGTTCTGAATACTGCCCAACCATGTTCTGCTCATTAGACAATTCTAGCAAAAGATCCTCTAACTCATCCACTAGTTTATTGCTCCCAGCATCACATGATGTGCCAGCAGAGGCAAGATCATGGAGAGGCTCGATTGTTGGTACTTCAGTGTTACGCCGATTCGTTGGTAATTCATTGTTATCCTGGCTCCTGAAGTTCTCATCCACTACATCATCATCCCACTCCTCTTCCCTGAAGGGTGCTCCATACTGCTCCCCATTCTTAGGACCAGGACCACTCTTCCTGAACACCTTGTAGAGAGCATAGGAATCCTGCAAAGGATGACAGATAATGATGAAAAATTGATAACAGAAGATGGAGAAGCATCAAAAGCATGAAACAAAGAGAAGATATAGATGTGTTGGATGCTATAATCAGAGTTGATCCTTTCCAGCGATGACTTGCCTGCACGTTGTTGCAGCTTAAAAACACCTGCTCATCCAAGGTGTACTCATGCATCACCCAGTTGGTGCGTTCTCCCTTGGGCACGTGACCATGGTAGTAGACAAGTGTTTTCTTGTTCCCCATAGCCTTGGAGTTCTGAGAGATGGTCCGGTCCTTTCCGGTCGTCTTCCAGTAGCCAAATTTGGTGGCCCGATTGGATCTCGACCCATTTGGATACTTCCTATCCCTCGGGCTGAAGAAATACCACTGCTTATCGCCACTCTTCAACGCTGATTTGTCTACAGATACCACGAGGAGCCACAGTTGTAAATTTGAGTCAGCAAAGAAAGAGGGAATAAAACGCTAAAAGGCGACAACTTTAGAGTATTCTAACGTAGCAATTCTTGTTTGATTTGGAGGAGAAGCTGAAGCAATGTATATTGTTTTGACTTCAGATATTTAGGCAATCAGTCAACCAAGGAGAGAACCTAAGCTGCACAAAATTGATCGCCTTAACATAATCGCAGAGATAACAAGATTAGAATTCGATGAACTGTATAAACGAATTAGATCAATTAACATGGGTGAATGAATGCGTTCAGGATTCCAGGTTACTCCGGCAAGAACATGAGGAGGACAACTGAAAAGCGGTATCTAGTGATCAGCCTCCAGATTCAAATGCGAAGGACGAGGACAAGGCGGAGCTGCGGAAAAACAACCAACGGAGATGCCGAATCATACCAGGGAGTTCCCATGGCTCCCACTTGTAGACGTCGACGTCGCCGATCATGGCGAGCCTGAAGCGGCGTCCGCAGATCTTGCGCTTGAGATGGTAGAGGACAATCTCCTCATCGGTGGGGTGGAACCGGAACCCCGGCGGCCACCAGTTGGATTTCTCCTGCCATGCCCCTGCCGCCGACCCCAGAGAGCAGCGATCGTCGACGGCCGCTTCAACTCCGCCGCTGCGACCAACGCAGTCCTTCGCCACACCCATACCTCCAGCCTATTCGGCCGGTCAACGGCAGCAGCAGCAGCAGATAGAGAAGAGAAGAGGGGAACGAAGTGCTTAAGGCATTCTACCCTATCGACGTGTTCCGCTTTAAGGAGGAAGTAGCCGACAAAAGGAGGATCCTCTCCAACAATATATTTAAACAAAACCATTCGGTCTAATAATCTTAACCGTTCATTCACGAACCGACGACTGTCTCCAACAATGAACGATTCTGATCGACGTCAAAAACACAAGTGAGAATTGGAGGGGATCCGCGCCCAACGTATTGACCGGTCTGTGTTCTCGAAAACTAAAAAGGAACCATAACTCTTTTCTTGTCCCCCAGACACCCACCACCCACAAACTTTGCTCTCTCGACCATGATCCTAAATGTGGGGCCTGCACCACAGTGAGATGGACCTCCGGTACACTTCGGGTGTGAACGAAGATATGGTGGTAGAATCGAGAACACAGCCCTAGTGACTTGGAATTGTATCGACCAATCTCATTACACACACATATATATATATATATATATATAGGATTATGTTGCGTAGATGAATTGAAATCATATTAGCATCCACAATTATTTCCTCGTCACGCATCACGTGGGGGAGACGGGGAAGGGGGTAGTGGGCATCAAACAACACCGGCACTCACGTGAAGGGCGTAGCTGGTTTCACACTTGTTCACACTTATCTGAAACTGACACGTGGACAGACTCTCCCGGGAAACTACGAGGAGGCCGAGGAGGTAATTCCATGATTCTAGCCTTACGTCACGGAGTGACGCTTCCTTTTCCTTCGTCTCCAATGTACCGTGGGTGTGATTGTTCCATGAGCAGAGTGTTGATGGGAGAAGCTTCGCAGCAGCTGCCTTTCCTTTGAATGTGTGTTGATTGTTTCTTCCGGATGCACATTATACATTTGTCCTGCAGCACAAGTCAGATTAGTATACACAGAATAATATCAAAAGGGAGTTGTTCATGTGTTAAGTTAAAATTTGATTATTCACGTTAGAAGTCAATCTTTATCTTGAAATAATATTGATCAGTTTATTTATATTCATTTTTAAATTATGTCGAGACCCATAAAATTATGTTCTTAATGAAATTTAAGTCAGTAATAGATTTAAAGGATTTGATTAGGTATTTTAGTAGAAAAAGATTTATCCTAGAATATACTAGAAAAATCCTATTATAATATATTTTAAATGTCATCTTTCCTTGGTAAGTGTTAGTTATTAAGAATGTGATGTTTCTTCCGGATTTAATTGATATTATGGTGTATCAAATTAGGACATGATAATGTCGGCCTACTCAACTGCCTTGAGCAAAAGGGGAGATTAGTGTCCAACTCCTTTATCATGGTCAATACATCTACCAGCCTCGAGCAAAAGGGGTGTTGGCTCTCAAGCCTCCTACCTCGGGCGAAAAGGGGGCTAGCAGTTAACCCCTCCATTGTGATCAGCACTCGATCTTTTCATCTTGTGCCAACCTCGAGGGAGTCAGGTTTTCATGATTTCTATGTTTAGGGCAAGCCTTACTTTAGATGTGTTGGACTTTTTCGGCTTGATTTGACATATGCCTTTGAAGGCTCTTTTTAGGTAGAATAGGTTTTTTTTTTTTTACTCATGTGCCTTGGGTATATTTTGTCTTATATGTCATATTGTAATGGGTTTCTTTTTACACATATCGAGTTTTATCGATTCATATACGTTAGACACATTTTATCTTTATATCGTGGTAGATTTCTTTTAATGTAGGTCAATTTTTGCTAACTCATGTGCCTTAAGCATATTTTGCCTTGTGCCTTTTGCTGTGATAGGTTTCTTCCTATATGGGTTATGTTTTTTTGACTCACGCACTTCAGGTATATTTTATCCTATGCATCCTACTATGGCGGATTTCTTTCTACACGAATTAAGTTTTACTAACTCACATGCCTTAAACACATTTTGCCTTGTACTTCTAGCCATGGGAGTTTCTTTATACGTAGGTCAAGTTTTACCAACTCACATGCTTTGAGCACATTTTGCCTTATGCCTCTTGTTATAGAGGGTTTTTTTCTTATGTGGATCAGGTTTTGTTGACTCACATGTCTCAGACATTTTCTGAGATGGTCTTGCACATTGATCACTTTTATACTTTTTGAGATGGTCTTTACACATTGATTACTTTGAGCTTTTCAATGTATCCCTTCATCAATTAATGTCTCTTCAAATTCAACCCAAAGAGACACTTGTTTTGAATATCAAAGGAGAGAGGTTATTCCCCTCCTTATAAATTCCCTTTAACCATGGGATTGAGCTTATTTTCTCCTTTGAGCCTCTGTAGCCTCTTTAAGAGCTTCTTCTTCTTCTTCTTAGCCTTAGCTCATTTCTTTAAGGTAAGTTGGATCTTAGTCCTTTTGAAAGCAGGTTGATTCTTGAGTGTCTCATCCTTTATGCACGTTAGCACTCCAATACCTTAGCCATCTAACACCTCGATCCTAAAGAACTTTTTTTGTATTTGTAGGATGAGATATTTTTCCTTTATCGCATATGCTCCACCTGATCTCACAACCACTAAATAGTCAAAGAGGTTGGTGCTCCATCCTTAGATAACCCAAGAGTTGGGAAAGTTTAACCTCTCCTTCGTTACGAGAGTTGATTCTAGTGAACCCAAGGATTCTTTCATATTTAGAATTCAAAAAAAGTACATATGATAAGGACTTAGTGATAAACACATAACTCCTAGACCACATCTAGGCTAAGTATTCTATCTCAATCGAGTTTGAGTTATAAGCTTTTCAACTCAATCACTATTTGTATGACTCAATGTTTAAGTTCATTTATTTGTCTTCTGATGCTCTAGAGATGGGACTTTGCTTTCCCCTTCATCTAGTGAATGTGCCTTGTCTCTAATAATGGAGGATATTGCCCTCATATATGGTACCTAACTCATCATGTTATTTGGTGGTGTTTATCGAGATGTGCTATCATGTTGCTACTACCACAACCTATAAATTCTTTGCTGCTTGCTTTTGCTTATACAAGGTAAAAAATAACTATTACATAGTTGCTCGGGAGGGCTTTAAGGTTAGTGGTGTCCTTTCCAATAATAAGGGTTGGAAGAAGTGCCTTTACCTCATAGATAGAGGTAGGGATTGAGAGTTCAGTCTCGCCTGGTTTGTATACTTTATAAATAATATATTTTTCTTTCTATCCAACAAGAAGACAGATCAAGTACTTCAGTTGAGAAATATACTCTCTTCTTCTAAGGATATCAAGAAGATGGATAAGGACCGACCGATCAACGCGGGTCTCGACTAGGCTCTTTGAGGTATAGATCTTTTTTAATGCCCTCACCCCCTTTTCTCACTTTTTTTTTTTGTACTTTAAGAAATTAACATGTGCAACCTCTTATAGATATAGATCTTTGAGCCTTGAGGAGAAGGGAAGTTGGTTTCTCTTTGGATATAATAATGGCTTCTTCGACTCCTCCCTCATCCATTCATGAACTATCACCGAAGGCATCGACCATGACCTGGTATGACCATCTTCCATCATCGATTAGCTAAGGAAGAAGAAAATTATGAAGGTGTGTCATCCTTGGTAGGTTTAGGAACCTAAGGTAGAGCGAATTCCTAAAGAGGAATCAAACGAAGTGCCTCTTAATCCTGAGTAATCAGCATTTTCAGAGGGTCCCCAAAGCCCAAGGTTCTCCTTGGGAAGAAGAGGAGAGAGACGAACGTTATGTTTGACCTATGCAAGGGCAAGTCTTTGCCCTTCATAATGCTAAAGATAACTAATTTGTCGAAACCAATTCTAGATGCGCCACTGTAGCCAAGATGGAAGGGCCTACAAGAAGGCTAAAAAATATAGAGCAATGCTAGAGCCATGGAGCAATACTATCGAGGGTCCTTATACTTCAAGATAGCAAAGTAGATTTATTGTTCCTCCTCAGAGGTTTTGCTCGAGTAAGCTACTATAATGAAGTACTAGTAAACTAAGTCATCACAAGCCCCTTTAGTATCTTGTTCTTATATTATTGTTAACTCCTTTGTCTTTGACTTATAGCATCATTATTACATCATAACCCTTTTTTTACCATATACAGGATGTTGGTTTTGTGATTAATTAGTAGTCCCTTATGATCAATATTTTTTACGAGGAGGTAGAGGTGCTAAAGAGAGAGAGGGCAAACATAACACTTATCAATGAGGCAGATGCTCGAGGAGCCAAGCTAGTGATGTAGTTGGAAGAGGCTGAGCAGCTCCTCACTAATCATGTCAAACAATTAAAGATGATTTAAAGCAACAATCGTAGTATGGAGGATGAACTACTACAACTTACTCGAGAGCTGGATTCGATGAGGAACTATAACTTTGAGCTTGTTAGTCAAATTACCACGACCAATGAGCAGGTCATGTGTGACTAGGTAATTAGCTATCTTAAATGAGTATACTTATAATCTAGGCAATGAACTAGGGGCTTTGAGGAGTTGTTGGATGCTAAGAGGACCATGATACTAATGTATCGTGAGGAGGTGGTCATCTACTATAAAACCTTCATTAGATTCAAGAAAAGTCTAGAGAGGCCGGGGGTTGCCTTATATTGTTATCGATACTATGTCACCTTAACCTATTTCAAGATGAGATACCATGGGGTAGAGATGAGGAATATCCATTCATCAAAGACCCCGAAGACTAGAATGTTCCAATAGCTACCCATGTCTCATCTAATGATGACCTTAACTCATCATCTAACCTTGATGCCTAATTTATCATTTTATCATGTTATGTTGACCTTCATTAAGTCATATCTATCTGCCTAACTTAGTTCTTATTTCTTTGTTATATTATTGGGTTTATCCACTCAGCCAGTCTTCTATTTTAGAAGATCAAGATCTCATTTTGAATGTAGAGGCCCGACTAAGTTGGTGTAGTCTTTTTTAAGTAACAAAGTTTTTTTTTGTTAGCTTGTAACATCTACAACTTGGAAATATATATTTTTTTACAATTAGAGCCAAAGATATAGAAGATCATGGCTTGACGCTTAGGAGAGAGCTACCCTGACTAACCCCGATGGATACCTCAATGATAGAACTTTTTTAAGTTAGCAATGTGTCAAGTCCTTGGCAGCACCACCCCCTTTGTTATTTTGAGGTAATATGTTTCGTCTTAGATGACCTTGATAACTCTATAGAGTCTTTTCCAATTTAGTGTTAACTTGCCTCGGGATCTAGTGGGTCATTGGCTTTAGCTTTTCAAAGCACCAAGTTTTCTAATTTAACTCCTCATGGGCAAACACCACGGTTGTAAAGCTTAGTCATGTCTTTCTTATTTCTTAATGCCCTTATGTGTGCTTCTATTTTGACCTCGTTAATTAGGTTGAGCCTAGCCCAAGGTCCTTCTTCGAATGTTTTCTTATCAAAATTCTTAATCTTAGGTGCTGAAAAGATTATCTCGGGTGGTGTTAGGGGTATTAAGTATGACGTGACACCTGGTCTTGGGTCGTACACCCGGATGACGTCATCGCCCCTCCTGCGCTCCATTACTCCCACGATTTGATCGCCCGACGTCGCTTCCTCTCGTGACGCCTCAACTACCCGCTGTTGACCACGGCACCACCGCGAGGTCGTGCCCAGACGCCCCCCGCAGACACACCCGGAAGCGTGCCATCCGTCCGACCTATTTAAGCCGAATGGGTAAGACAGGCAGAGGGGGGATGAACACTCCGAGAGGTGAGTAGACTCAACACCCGACATTTTTCTCGGGAGCTCCGACGGCGAGGATCGACTTGAGCGCTTGAGGGGTTTGGCGTGAGCATCCGACCCGCTTGCGCAGGTCTCGCTCCCGACGACCGAGCGCAGCCGCCTTCGAGCGGTCGGGAGGCGGAGCAGAGCCATCGACGGCCCGAACTGCATCGAGACGCACTCTGCCTCGGATTCCCACGCCGCGCCCGGGTCACGGTAAAAGTTGTTTCAACAGATTGGCGCTTAGAAGGAGGGCCTCTCTGCCGAGGGTCCGCTCGCTCCACCTTTAACGACACATGGACGAAAGGTCGCCTCGGCCAGACTTCTACGAGGTCCTGCTGCACTCCGAACCCCGAGGGACGATCCCGCCGCGACCGCAGATCGCCATCGAGTATATTTAGCGACGCCGACTCACCCGCCGAGTCGGGTTCCCCGCTTCTCCTCCGCCACTACGGAGGCTTTTCAGACCTTTCCAACAGTGTCCGGACCGCAAGTACCCCAGCCTGTGCCATCCTCCCCGCCTACTCCAGAGGCGCAGAGCCGACCCTCCAAAGGCCGGAACCCTTCCCCGCATCATGAGGCATTCCCACCGGCACTATCTTCCCAGCCTCCCGCCGGTTCAGGACGGAACCTGCTCGAAAACCGACGCCCCGCCCAACCCGAGGCGGTGTCCTCGCATTCGACGGACTTATTTCGGCTCAACCGCTCCATCGCATGCACCGGATGAGGTGCAAAGGGACGCCCGTAAGTCCAAAGAAGAGCAGAGGGAAGTGTCCCACCGGGAGTCCCCGTCACAATGACATACGGGAATACCCGCGCCCTTGAACTTCCGCCTCCTCCATCGACTTTTATGATGGAGCCGCGATCCAAATGGATCACGCCGCCGCTCCGGCCCGGGATGGCCCTATATGGAACCCTGACGCCTTGATGTGCCGCGCTCCCACCACGCTGAAAGGATCCGCCAGACGCGGTACAAAGCACCTTAAAAAGCCGGACGGTGATATCCTTGAACACTCGCCAAGGACTTCGAGCTACGCTTGGCGCTTATGCGCGACCAAAGCCTTCTCGCCGCACTCCTCCCGGTTTGAAGCAAAAGAGGACGAACCCTCTCCCACTTTGTGCGAAGGTTTACCACGGAGGTACGGAGTTATCTGATGCTCACCCATCGCTATTGATGCAGCGCTTATGATGGGGCGCGACCGCCGAGGTTTTGGCCGGTCCTGGTGGAGCGACTTCGCGCCCATCGCGAAATGTTTCAACGGCAAGTCAATATGTGGCGGCCGAGTCCTGGATGTCGGGAAGAAAGGAAGAACAGCCGAGGGGACATTCTACTCCATCCCGATCGGGAACGACAACTAGGCGGGAGTCCCCACACCAGGGACGCCGGATGGGGCACCCCGACCCATACGCGCCCGCGCCGCCACCTCCCCCCTTGAACGCGTCTCGGACGCAAATATTCCTCCAGATAAAGGAGCGGGGAATGCTCAGGCCGCCCCGCCCGATGAAGGGCCGACGAGAGCTGGCCGATCATACCATTGCCGCTTCCATCGCAAAACTGACATGATACGAGCAATGCCACGAAAGCGACAAATCGAGGAGCCGATCCAAGAGGTCACTTAGATCAAGACTTCCAAAGATCCACGGAACCATCCTCGCGCTCCAAGGCCCCGCCGAGCAACACATCGACGTGATTACGTGGGGCCCGCCACCGAGGGCATAGTGCTTCGGTCGAAGAGCTTACGCCCGCGCCGCTGCATCGGGAATACCACCTCCTCCGAGCCAGAGATCACATTCTCAGGGACATGGGAGCGACGAGCACGATGACGCTACCGTGGTGTCGGCCCAATAGCCAACGCTACAGTCCGAAGGATTATGGTCGACAGGCCGGCCGACATCCTTTATTTCGAGGCCTTTTGAAGTTAGGGCTTGCCAAAGGAAGCCTCAAGGCCTCTTGCACTCTGCACTCACCGGCTTTACCGGCGACTGATTTCACATGGGCGCGTGACCCTACCATTGACTCCTGGGATTCTCAAGGCAAAACTCACTGGTGACCTTTTCCGTGGTCGACTCCCATCGCTGCATAATGCCATCCTCGGGCCGACCCACCTCAACAAAGTTAAGGGCGATTATATCCACATACCACCGGACGCTGAAGTTCCCGACCAAAGGCCGAGTTTCCGGGAGGTCCGGGAGATCTCAGAGTCCAGACGGTGTTACTTGACAACACTTCTCCCGGTAAGAGAAAAGGCCGAGTAGCCCTCAAGACCCACGCGGACGCAACGCCGACCGAGCATCCCGAGCCGACAAACCCGGCGGTTAATTATTCCACGCAAGATGACCGCCCCGGACGGATACCGGAATCGCCCGACTCGATGATCAAGAGCGGCATACCATCGCCTCCTCCAGAAAGCACCGATGTCTTCGCCGATACCGATCTCCCGAATCGATTTCAAGTTTCAACACCATTTGCACATTTCCGATCGCCCGCTTTCAGAAGACAGAGACCCCGCCTCCTCGAGCGCCAACAGTCAGGTAAATGGAAGTCGACAGTGCTCTGGCGCTCGACTTCATTGAGGAAGTCCGATCCTCGCTGGTCAGCCCAATGTAGTCCTCGCCAAGAAGCCTAATGGAAGCCGGAGGATGTGTGTCGACTACACCGATCTAAATCGTGCTTGCCCAAGGATTGCTTCCTGCCTAGGATCGACCAACCGGTCGACTCAACCGCTGGCACGCCTGCTTTCCTTCATGGACGCCTACTCCGCATAACCAGATCCGATGGCCCCGAGGATCAACATACGGCCTTCCATACGCCCCAAGGAGCTTACTTCTACAAGGTCATGCCGCTCGATTAAAGAACGCGCGCCACCTACCAAAGGATGGTGAACAAGGTGTTCGCCAAAGAAATAGGTGAAACATGGAGGTATATGTTGACGACATGATCGTGAAAAGTCGCACAGGCTGCACACCTTGACGACTTGCGGAAACCTTCTACGCTGAGAAGATATGGGATGCGCCTCAATCCAGCCAAGTGCGTCTTCGGCGTAACATCAGGGAAGTTCCTCGGGTTCATCATACACGAGAGAGGAATTGACGCCAACCCCGAGAAGATTCGAGCTCTCACCGACATGAGATCTCCGAGAACAGTAAAGGAGCTTCAATGCCTTAACGGAAGGATAGCGGCTTTGTCCCGGTTTCTGTCCTTGGCCGAGATAAGTGCCTTCCTTTCTTCAGAGTCCTCAAAGATCCGAAGAGCTTCCAATGGACGGTAGAATGCGAGGAAGCTTTCACAGCCCGGCAAAGACTTATCCGAGCTCCCCGCCTTATCTCGTGTCCGCGCCGTAAAAGCTTACCTCTACCGGCGGCATCTCAAAGATGCAAAGGAGCTCAGATCGCTGAAGGAAGCCCCGACGCGCAACATCCGGTTTACTACATCGCCATGTGTTGCGCGGGCCGAGCAACGCTTATCCTCCCATTGAAAGGTTGGCATTGGCACTTGTCCTAGCGGCTCGGAAGCTACGCCCTACTTCCAAGCCCATACGATTGAGGTAATGACCGACCAACCCCTGCGTCAAGTTCTTTCTAAGTTTGACGTATGCCTTCTAAAATGGTCTGGAGCTATCCGAGTTCGACCGCTACAAGCCGAGAATGCCATCAAGGCCTGTGCCTTGGCCGATTTCATCTCGGAGTTGACACACGGAAATGGCGCGCGTTGAGCAAATCCACCGAGATCGACTGCACGCGGATGGGTCTTCCACCCAGTGTGCCGCCGACTCATTTTAGAGGACCCCGACGGACACGCATTCGAGCCGCTCCCGCTTCGGTTTCGAGGCCACGAACAATGAGGCGGAATACGAGGCGCTTTTTGGCAGCCTCCGCTTGGCACCGAGATGCACCGGAGCACCATGTTCTCACGGATTCCCAACTCGTCCAAACAAGTTGGTGAGAGAGTATCGGGCGCGGATTCGACCATGTCCAAATACCCGACCAAGGTAAAAGCCCAAACCTCTAACTTTCCTCGCTTCACTCGCCCAGGTGCCTAGTGTCCCAAACGAGCGGCGGACCAGCTACAAATTAGCCTCTGAGCCGATCCAGCAGGAACATCCCGAGGTCGAAGAGCTCACACACCGGCCGGTGGCCATCATGGAGATAGGGGACCCGAGTCCCGACTTCTCCACCCACGTGGATTCAGAAGTGTCAAGTATAAGCGCGATGGGATCCCGCCTCGAGGATGAGGTCAAGGCACCGGCGCCCGCCAACCCAGCGTGGTATCGCGAGATTGGCGACCGCTCTACAAAAGGTCGCTTTTCCCATCCCCATCGCGATGTTTAGATCCCGATGAGGCGGAAGTGATTCTCGCCGAGGTTCACGCGGGACTTGTGGGGAGCACATGGGCGCCGAACTTTGGCCTTCAAAATACTACGCCGTGGCTATCGCCTACGTTGCACCGAGACGCTGCTTTCGCGACGGCGGTGCGACACTTGCCGCCGCCAGTTCGCGCAGCCTCCTCGCGTCCCGCCACCTTCCATGGATTGCGCTTTTGGCCCTTCGCCAATGGGGAATGGACTCTTGGGGCCGTTTCCCGTCCGCCAATGGAGACATATCATCGTGGGGATAGATTATTTCACTAAGTGGGTGGAAGCCGAGCCCTCGCAACCATTACTACCGAACGGGTCGATCAGCTTCAGATGGAAGAACATCGTGACCCGATTCGTTCGCCTAACGTTATCATCATCGATAACGGAACCCGGGCCACAAAGACTCGGTTTACGGAGTTCCAGGCGACTTTATCACATCCGGTTGAGGTTTAGCTCGTGGCCCACCCTGCACTCAACGGGCTCACGAGGTGACCAACCGATCTATCCCGATGGACTTAGGAAAGGACTTTGGAAGCCCGACGAGCCGGGTCGACGAGCTCCCGAACATCCTATGGTCTTTGCGGACTACCCCAAAGACGACTTCGCGAGTCCCCATACCGCATTCGGCGTGGAAGCATCCTACCAACCGAGTTGGTCATTCCAACATTCCGGTGGAGAACTATGAGGAATCCACCTCGCCCAGTGGAGTTCGGGCTGGCCTAGACCGCTAGAAGAACGCAGGCCAACGCGCACGTAAAAGATGCCGGGCGCGCATACCGTGAGTGTTGCCGTGGTTATAACAAGAAGGTGCGCCTCGACCTTTCCTGGATGGGAGACTTAGTATTACGCAAGTAAGCGACCCCGCCAACTCGAGGCAAGTTTGCACCTAAGTGGGAAGGCCTACCGCGTAATCAAGGTTGTCCGACCGGGAACGCTCCGACGCGCGACTATGACCGGGCAGCCATGCCCGAGGACCTAGAGCGTCCAGAACCTTAAGAAGTACTTTGTCTAAGGACAGAACAGAAGCAGGCCAATATTTGACTCGGGCTATTAGAATGAAGTCGGAAATTATATTGCCATAAAAAAGGGGATTGTATTACCAAAAGCTTTCGAGTACAAAACGAGCCCCTAGAGGGGAAAGAAGGATTACATAGGCGAGGGAAGGCCCTCCAAAAAGAAGAAAAAAACTCTGCCGCGGCCCGGAAGGATGTCGTCGAAGGAACTCGCCGGCATGTCGACTTCGGTCCTCGGGGCAGAGGTGAAGGATCCTCTCGACCGCCGAGCTCGGAGGGCACGCCGAACCGGCCAGTGGCAACCTTGTACCCATACTCGCATGATACCCCGCCTGTCCGGCCCAGCCCGAGGAGGAAGCCCTCCGACTTCTACGCCGATCGCCTCCGGTCCCTCTCCGGCCGCTTCCGCCGCGCAAGAGCTTCCGGCGGCCTTCACTCGCCTCTCTCGGCCGCCTTGGCGCCAACTCCGGCCTCCTTCATCCGGAGAGGTTCTCCAGCCTTCTCCGTCCGAGAAGCTTCGCAGCTTGGCCTCCGACGCCAGGCGGCCTCGAGCTCGGCGGTCGCGCGCGACTTCCGCGCCATGTCGGGCCGACGCCGGCAGAAAGAATCGCCAGCCCGCACCCGCTGCCTTTCAGCCGGGCGGCGCAACTCGAGGTTGCGCCGCTGCATCGCACCAACCGATCGAGTCGCACCCGGTCGATGAGGGCCGTGGTGTAGTGGAGATTCTGCATAGAGGAAAGGCTGAAAATGATGAACAGTGCTTAGCCAAGAGAATACACGCAAGACGGTGCTTACCCACAACACCGACTTGGCTGACTTAGCGATGAGTGCTTCCGAGGGGAGCGTGTATAGGTCCCGAGCAACGTCGGGATGGAGCGCCCCCCGGAGGTAGCTGGCCGAGGGCTCTCCCCCGACCCACACCTTGTCCCCGGGATGACCATGCCACCGGGCCACCAGAGGGTCGCCGCCCCGAAGGGACCTCGCCATCACTCGGAAAGGAATGGCTGATCCTTCCCCGACGTGACTCGGCATAAGTCCTTCATGGCCGGAGGACGCTGACCCTTCCCGGTCGTCCCCTGGCTGGGCCCGGCACTCTCGGCAGGAGCGGAGGCGCCCGGTTGTTCGGTCGTCTCGGCGGGCGGAGCCACAGGCACCTCCAGGTCCACCACGTCCTTGGCCTTGGCCCTCTTCTTTGGGCGCCCCTCCTCAGTGGTGCGCGGGGAGCCACCCCCCGCCCGCTTGGGAACCCCCGGAGAGCGCGGAGACGGTCCTGTCGGAGCACCCGAGTCATGGAAGGACCGCAGGTTCACCATCTCTGCAAAGAACAAGGATGAGTTAGAAACCAGAGGCGGCAAAGAAGCCTAAAGACGTAAGACAACATTAACCTACCCCGTGAGCGTGGACTTAGTCCGCCCTCCACAAGCCACTTTTCCGACATATTGCAGATGGCTTGCGAGGAAGGGAGGATTACCCTTATCCGCTCAAGGAGAGCACGCTCCTCGGCATTGAGTTTCGGGCAGTGTTATCAATGGTCCTGACGACCACCGAACCCTCAAAACCTCATCCTTTGGCACTGACAAAAGAAGCGCCTCTTCCACCCTTTGTTATTGGTGGGCGCCGCTAACTTAACCCCGTCTCGGCAAGGAAGTATCCCCACCCCTTGAAAAGGTGGGAAACAGGAGAGAAAGAGGTTATGGTCGGGCGACAGCGTAATGGCATTCCCCTGTGAAAGCCACCAGATACCGCCAAGAGTTTGGAGTTATTTGTGAAGGCGAGATCCGCCACAAGGATATGCAGATACTATGATTGGATGCAGGGAAGACGCAGCCGCCTCTAAGGCATCGGGCGTCGTGGCAAAGCCCTTAGGAACCGGGTCGAAGCCCGCTGCCCCGCTTCGTGGGCCGAAGGCTGTATTCTTCCGGATGCCGTAGCGCCACGAGAATCCCTACCATGCGCCATCCAAGGTGGAATCTCGGTCGTGGCGCCACATTATGGCCTCTAGCGACGCGCGCCTCCGCACTCCGAGGAAGGGCTGGAAGGAGGAGATGAGGGGAGAGCGGCGACACGGGTTGTGACAGAGGGGGAGGAAGAGGAAGAAGCAGATGAGGAGGAGGTAGAAGGAAGAGCCATCACGCACTAACCCACAGTGGAAGGAATCGATCGAAGAAGTCAAAGGACACCTGAGCCAAGGGAAGAAAACTCAAGGAAGCGAGGACTAGAGAGGAAAACTCCGCGATAAAAGTGTGATGAGTGTCGCGGGCTCGCTATTTATAGAAAGGGGGCCTCGGCCTTTTCGCCCCGAGGCGCGACAAAGATGACACCGCAACACCGCCCAATAGCATCGACGGCGATGCGGCGCCGCATCATATTAATGAAGAGGTGAGCGTGTACACCGCCTGTAGTAACTTACCCGAAGACGCCCGGCCTCAGATTCCAGCAATCGCACTATCGCGGTGCTTTTCGAGGTGGCACGGCGTACGGTTTTCAGAATCTGAGCGGCGGCTCGACCTCGGTTTTCTAGGCCTTGAAGCGGCTGGCTCCTATATCCCAACGCGGTTCGGCTGATATCGGGTTTTCCAGTCTTGGCGCGGCTCGACCATCGGTTTTCTGGGTCTTGAGCGGCTCGGCCCTATATCCCAACCAGCGGTTCGGCGATATCGGTTTTCCGTGTCTTGAGCGGCGCTCGACCATCGGTTTCTGGGCCTCGGCGGCCGGCCCTATATCCCGAACGGTTGGCGACATCGCTTGTGTCTTGAGCGGCGGCTCGACCCGGTTTCGGGCCTTGAGCGGCGGCTCGGCCCTATATCCCGAACGGCGGTTCGGCGATATCGGTTTTCCAGGCCTTGAGCGGCGGCTCGGCCCTATACCCCGAACGGCGGTTCGGTTATTATGGTTTTCCAGGTCTTGTGCGGACCTCGACCCCTTATTACTGTGACATTTGGACGGATGGAGTTGAACATCGCCTGCTGTTTACCCCGAACGGCGGTTCGGTTACATGGTCCTGAGGTTCCTCAACCATTGGTTTTCAGGGCCTTGCGCGGGTCTCGACCCCTGATTACCGAACGACGGATTGGCAACGGGGGATTGAGCGTCGCCTCGATCCTTTATCCCGAACGGCGGTTCGGTTACATGGTCTTGAGCGACGGCTCGACCATCGGCTTCCTAGGCCTTGAGCGGCGGCTCGGCCCTATATCCCGAACGATTGGTGACTACGGTTTTCGGGTCTTGAGGCTCCTCGACCCTTTTATCCCGAACGGGCGGTTCGGTCACATGATCTCGGGCTTCCTCGATCACGGTTTTCTGGTCTTGAGCGGCGTCTCGACTCTTATCCACAAGGATTCTCGCTAATTATGACACGACACGGCGAACCTCCACCCGAGATCTCGACGACAACCAGGTTTTTCTGAGCAACACCCCCAATCCTCAAGATCGCCCCAGGAGTGGCTTTTTGAGGGGGTAGTGAGGTATTAAGTATGACGTGACACCGGGTCTTGGGTCGATACGGATGACGCGTCATCGCCTCCCGCGCTTCCATTACTCCCACGATTTGATCGTCCGACGCCGCTTCTCCTCTCGTGACGCCCAACTACTCCGCCAAGTTGACCACGGCACGACTCAGGTCGTGCCCAGACGCCACCCGCAGACACACCCGGAAGCGTGCCATCCGTCCGACCTATTTAAGCCGAATGGGTAAGACAGGCAGAGGGGGGATGAACACTCCGAGAGGTGAGTAAGCTCGAACACCCTGACGCCATTTTCTGGGAGCCATCGACGGGCGAGGACTGACTTGAGCGTCGGAGGGGTCGGGCGGAGCATCCGACCCGCCTTGCTGCAGGTCTCGTTCCCGACGTCCGAAGCGTGCAGCCGCCTTCGTCCCAAGCGGTCGGGAGGCGGGAGCAGGAGCCATCGACGGGCCCGAACCGTACTGAGACGACCCCCCGGTTCCCAGATTCCACGCCGCGCGCCCCGGGGTTACGGTAAAAAGTTGTTTCCCCTAACAGGTGGTAAGAAAATTTTACTGTCGAAGGCTAAACTAAATGATAACTCTCCCAACCTAGTCTTTGATATTGTTTAGGAGGCCCACAAGATACTTGCTATCTCATCTACTTAAGCATCTTTTGCTCCTCTGCCTTTGTACTTCAAAACTGATCTCATCCCCACGAATTAACCCCTCACAATATTTGCTACATTATAGATCGAACACGTGGCAGGTATGATCAAATCCCAGCCATTGAATTCACCCACAGCAACACCTAAAGTCGAAGAACACGACTTCCCTCGAACACCTTCCTAGCATCCCCGCGAGCTGCGCAAACAGCTCGTTGGCCATTGTCGTGCTCGAGTTCTCCAAAGATCGGCTCGCCACCGGAGTCGTCGCATCCTCCTCTGGAGCTGCCTCGTTGCAATCCCTCTGTGAACTCTCCGCCACCACACTGCCATCCTTCGACTCGGTGGCGTTCGCTGCCTGCTGAGGCGGAGGCTCGGGAGGACTCGCCTCCTGTAGCTGGAGAGCGTACTCGAGATTCCACAGCACGTCGCCCATGGACGGCCGGTCAACCCCGTGCTCCGCCAGGCACTTCTCCGCGGCCTCCACGAACTTGCTCAGGAGTCGCTGTTGATGGTGCCGGCGATGTTGGGGTCGATGAGCTTCTCGATCAGGCCTTTCCGCTTCCACTGCATCGCCCACTCCACCAGGTTGACTTGCTTCCGCGGCAGCGCCGGGTTGATGCCTGGCCGGGCGCAGAGGGCCTCGAGCAGCACCACCCCAAAGGAGTACACGTCCGACTTGTCCGTGAGCTGCTGGCACCTGAAGTACTCGGGGTCGAGGTAGCCGAAGCTGCCCTTCACCGCCGTGCTGACGTGCGTCTGGTTCATCCCCGGCGCGTCCTTGGAGAGGCCGAAGTCGGACACCTTGGCGATGAAGTTATCGTCGCGGAGAATGTTGGTGGCCTTGACGTCACGGTGGATGATCCCCTGAGCGGTGCCGGTGTGGAGGTAGTTCAAACCTCGCGCGGGCCCGATGCATATCTCCAGCCGCTGCTTCCACGACAGCGGCGGCAGGTCGTGCCCGTAGATGTGATCCCTGAACGGCCCGTTCGCCATGTACTCGTACACCAGGATCATCTCCGAGTTCTCGTCGCAGTACCGGTGACGGTGGCGCAGCTTGGACAGCATCTGGATCTCGGTCTGGAACTCGTTGATACCCTGCACCGACTGCGGGTTCCCGCTTGACCGCCACCTTGGTGCCGTCCTCCAGCTCGCCGAGGGACACATTCCCGAACCCACCCACACCGACCACCGCGTTCTGATCGAAGTTCTTCGTCGCTGCCTGCAGCTCCGACAGGGAGAGGTACCGGCCGAGCCCCATCGTCGAGGAGGTGTAGCAGCTCGTGTGCGAGCCATGGCCAGACTTGCTGGTCACGAAGCCGGTGTTGCTCGTGTGCACGGGGAGGAGCCACTACGTGAAGCTATTTCGCCTCTCCCAGTCTTTGGGTCTCATGTGCCACTTCATCACCATGGCGCCGAGGCCCGCGAAGGCGCCAAACATCATGGCGAACCCAACGGCAGCGACCACGCTCTTCGAGTTGCCGCCACCGCCTGCCCTCGAGCCATCGACCCCGAACTCGCCGTCCAGGCTCCCCACCGAGTTGCTCATCTTTAGACTCTCCACGCCGTTGAGCAACGCGTCGATTCTACCGGTGTTCTCCTTCATGGGACCGATCTAGACGGTGATTCGGCCCGTGGCCACCGAGGCGTTGAGCACCAAGTCTTTGTAGTATGGCATGGCGAGGCCGGAGGTGACGGTGGAGAGGTCGAGACCTGAAATGGCCATCAGCCCGTTGATGTACACGTTGAAGTAGAGGCCGTTGTGCGCCTTGCTGATGATGTCGCAGAAGTGCAACCGGATGAAGTAGCCGAACGAGCCGTCGACGTCGAAGGACAACGTCAAGTTGAAGTTGGGGCTCTCCACGCCGGCGTCGGCCATCTTCACGGCGGTGGCGTAAACGGAGTTGGGCGCGGCCAGGGGCGAGGTTCCGTCCGGGTACTTGATGATGCTGGGGGACACGGAGACCTTCTTGGCGACGGACCAAGACTGCAGGAACGACACCGGCCATCTGGTAGGCGTAGAGCGAGAGGCCGGCGGCCTCCCCGACAGGCGAGACCATGGAGGCCGTGTCAGGCATGAGCACGTCGGGGGCGAAGACGACCTCGATGCCGTTGACGAAGGCGACGGAGTTGCGGAGCGGGTAGAAGTGGATGGTGAAGCGCACGGAGGTAGCGTTGATGAGGTACTCCTGAGCAGCCACTTGGAGGGTCGTCGACGGTGAAGCTGTGGAGGAGGACGAGGTCGTCGGTGTTAACGGAGAAGACGGCGCTGGTGTGGTCGAAGTCGGTTTCGACGGGAAGGAAGTCGAGCCCGATCCAGTGCCAGCCGGGACGGGCGAGGGTGAAGCTGTAGGCGGCATCCTTGTGGAAGACCCTGGCGGAGAGTTGGCGCGGGGAGGGGCCGCCGGATGCGTCGGAAAAGGAGGCGCGGACGTCATCAGAAGCGGAGAGGAAATGGGCGGACTGGGCGTCGGTCTTGAACGAGCGGCCGTCGGGCATGGTGACCGTGGAGGTGGCGCCGCAGTCGATCGGGAAGTTGTCAGCGGGGTTGAAGGATGAGGCGGCCGTCGGTTGTTGGGCAGAGGTGGACGTCGCCAAGGCCAAGCAGAGGAGGAGGAGCCGATTCATTCTTATCGGAATGATGGTCATCTCAAGCTCTTTTTCTGTGTATACTCCTTCCGGTCGAGCATGTAGGTTGCCTTTCCGATCCCGAAAGGGGAATGTGGAAGAAAAGAGAGGCGGAGGAGGGGGAAATGGATATAATATAATTGTAATGCGACCAAAAAATGCGGCTTCTGCATCTGCTCCAGAGAAACAATCTGATGCAGTAGTCTCTTCCCCTCTCAATTCCGGCTCTTCTTCCTCCTCCCTTCTTGCAGTCAAAATCTTAAATCAACAAAATTAATTGATACTTTCAACAAATCTGGATGCCATTCATTTGCATGATAGGTAGTTCTTTCATGGTGATGGAATCTGAATTCAAAGGCAGTAAAGACTAGTTTGATGACTGCATCTCAATATTGACACTTAAGCTATGAGACCTAAAAATGAAGAGGATACTTGATTTTGCAACCTTCTTGGGTGATGGAATCTTTGGAAGAGTTTTCCTGAACAGTACAATGATTCTAGCATTAGCATTGTTAAATTTCGTACATGCTCTGCTGAGCACTAATAATGCCAACTTTGATTTGCTTCTCTCGTTGCTAAAACAAATATGAAGATCACAAGAAAGTATCGAGGTTTCCTGACCTAATTGTTAGGCTTGGATTTAATTCTTGGAGTATGATAAAGATGTGAAGAACAATGTTAGCATGCATAATGTTGCTTTACTTACACATAATTGTCCATCTTTGCTTGATGTAACCATCATAATGATGAAAATATCAAACAATGAAGATGGATGTTTTTTTTAGGTAAAGAAGTATGGAAACTTCCTGTCAAGTCATGGCAATGCTTTGCAGTACATCTCTGCATGCAAAATTCTGAAGGTTTTGGATTACAAAAGTAAAATTCATATCTCAACTTCATTATCATGGGCTGCTAATTACTACTTTCAAGTGCTTTGTCCAACTTAATCATGAACAAGAAAATGTTTTGCAGTTCTGTAAATTCTTAAGAAACATGTCATGACTAACTCGGTCATAGCTTGTCTATGGTATTTTTAGATCACAATGGAAACAAGGGAGATGTAAAGAATAATTCAAGATAAGATTCAACAAAGAAGCTATGAATATTTTCACTTGTTTGTTTGAGGACCTCAATTTAGCTATGTTTTTGACACAATTGATCCTATCATGTTTATAACTACAGCTTCATAAAAATTGTTGTTGCTAATAAGCTCATAAGCATGCATCACTTCACTAGCACCAACAGAAAATTCACTTGCAAACCTACCAAATTATCAGCGAACAAATTCAAGATGCTCAAAATCAACAGTGGGAAGGAGTTGCAAATACCAATTATCTGAGGAAGAGATTGCAGAAGGTCCTCACAAATTCTTTTTCCCGGAGATGGCTTCGAAAACCATTGGCGAGAAAGGTCCTTTCTTGTCCAAGTGCTCGCTAACAGCTTTTTGATCAAGAACAACACCTCTCTCCCGCAACCTTTTGACAACATCTGCAGCTTCCTCCACCCCTTTCTCTCTGCAGAAACCATTCACCACATCAACTAAGGTCGTCACACCGGGTGAATGCCCAGCATCCAACATCTCCATGCAGAACTCAACCGAATCCTCCAATTTCTTCCCTTTGCACAAGCCCTGAATGAGAACCTTGTAGCTAAATGCATTTGGCGCAATTCCATTCTTCTGCATTTTCCTGAAGATCCTCTTTGCTTCGTCAAATTTTGCGGCCTTGCAGAACCCTTCCACGGCGGCAGTGTAAATCACAACCTCAGGCATCGTGCCCTTCTCGCGCATTGAACCGAACAGCTTCATGGCTTCCTGAATTAACCCATCTTTGCAGAGCCCATCAAAGCATGGCAACAGCATTGGGAATAAGCCCAGTCTCCTTCATCTACTTGAAAATCTCATCGGCATCTTCTGGCGGTGCCTCCTCTGCTGCAGACTTGGCTACCGTCGGAGGTGTTTGATCCTCTAAATCCGATTTGTTTACCCTGTGTCCATCCGCTGATGGTGGCCGCGCTTTTGTTGTGAAGATCCTGAGCCTTCGAAATAGTCCCCACCGAAATCCTTGAACTGCGACTGCGGCGACGGACCAAAATCTTCTCTCGGCGGGTCTCTCCTCACACCGTTGCGTGTATGCCCGGGAGGAACTCTACCCGTCCTATCGCCCAAGTCGAAGTCGGCCAAAGGTCATCCGCAGCGCCATCGAGACCGTCCTCCTCTCGCAAAGGCGGTTCCTTTTTCCTTCGCTGGGCACCGCGCAACGATGGTCCAGCGTTAGGTCGATCTGGAAAGGCTTCCCGGTGCGCCCTTTGCGGCCCTTCGACGCCGTCGTCGTCTCCGAAGTTAAGGCCGCGGAGGAAGATGTCTTCGGAGCGGTCGTCCCTGCGCCTCTCGCCTCTCATTGGTCTTCTAGGGTTGTTACTCGTGCTGAAATCGTTTGATGGCACACCCAAGATATAAGCTTTGCGTTGGCAGATGATCCACCTCGAAGGATTGGAATTGAGAAGCTTGGAGAGCGCAGTTCGCATCGCTGCCTTCAGCTCGGGATGGAGACGGAGATGCGGACGATTTCCGGGACCTTCCCAAGGTTTAGGGTTTTATCGGAGGTAAAAGAAACAAAAGCAATGTCACTTTCTACCCGCCTCCTACGTACCCATTTCATACCCGTGTGGTAGTTGGAAAGCCAGAGCGGGGTCCACTCACCCTCGTCAGATGACCAGCCATTTAAATGACGAAAATGCCCAGTGGAGAAGGCACAATAGAGAAGGGCGCTTTGGTCACCAGAAAGATTTATGTCATCAGGAATAGTGTGGACACGAATTTGATAGAATTAATATCTAAGAAAATTCAAATCACATTTTTCATGAAACAAAATTGTACTTGTCGCATCTAACAACATCATCAAATGATTTGAGATTGACACTTCTATTTAACAGTCATTCAATCAATAATAACAGGAATAATATTTTATTGTCTGCCAACATCTGTTATAAACATTTCTTGAATGATGAATCATTTTATTCTACAGAATTTGATCAATTATAATCTTCAAATTTTGTTCACAATGAACTGTCTTTTACACATGCAGCTAAACTTTTCTTCTCCCTCCTTGCCTTGCTTAACATAAATTCCTCACCATGAGTGTGTGAAGATTAGAAGATTCCTTACACATACCTTTAATCCATTGATGAAGTCGGCACCGTAGGGCCTCAGAACAAGGAGATGGCACCTTTTGTTTGGCACTTGGCTAGAAAGAGATGCAGCAAAGAAGATGGAGTTGAGAGTCATGCATCAATTGCCAAGATCAAGGCCTGGGGAGACTCACCATGTACTGTGTGCTGATGTTGCTTGAACAAGAGAGTATATCCATCTGTCGATCCAACTATCCATCTCTTACCGACTCCAAGTTCCTGATGCCAGTAACAATGCTCCAAAGTAATTACAGACAACTCATGAACATTTTATACTGTACTTTCCATGGATTTATACAACACCAATGTAAGCCAGAACCACAATATATAAGCAGCAGTGATACTTGAGGAATTTCTCCTTAGTACAAGCAACGGTTTAGTTCCACAATCTTTATCTTCTTTGTTCCCTGTCAAAGTCTGGGGGATCCACTCTTCCACTGAACAATTTTCTACTGCAAGATCGATCCACAAGCCGATAGTTGTTGCTGCTGAATCAACACAAAGTTCTTCCTTGACAAAATACACCCCCAAGATGTTGCCAGTTACCACCTCTCCCAAACAGAGCCGACGTCTCAAGTAAAAAGATGTAGACAACATGATCAGTATCCTCATATCTAGGCTAGGCACTTCATTTGCACCATTACTATTCCTTTAAAGCTATCGCGGGCCGAAGTCCATATTCTCCCACTTGAATGGCTCAACAGAACCAGCATGTGGTGAACAACGGAAAAATATGCAGACGCAAACACACTGCAGCAATTGAAAGCATTGAATGGACATTGGGCATTGAAGTTGCCAGTGATTGGTACCTGTAAACCAATTGGTATATGTGACACATTATATAGTTTTTTTATATATATTATTATTTTCTTATTTTATGTTGTCTATTATATGTATTGTGATGTTTATGAATCTGTGCAATGGGAATCAGATCATGATGAGATTACGATAATGAGATCGATTCATCTTTAAACACAAACCTTAAATAATCTCGATCATAAATTACTCGAGAGGGATATCGAGATAATCAGACAGATTGATGTGCTGTATACCCGTCCATATGATAGAGATAGTTGGTCTCATAGTTGCTCATGTAGAGACACTATAGAGACAATACAGGTGCTCTTTGGAGAATAAGTTCACTATTTGATCGCTCGAGGAATGATGGATGGTTCATAATACCTCGTTGTTACTGATTCCATCATCTCAATTGTATATTTAGTCCCCAAGACTTGAGACACTAAGGATGTCTTGTATGAGTACTCTACACTTTAATACCGGACTTATAAGTTCGAAAATTCCAAATCTATCACAGCTAGTCATCGGGAGTGATAGCACCTTACGAGGATAATTGAATGTCGATAGAGGATCGTCTACTCTCGGTGTCATGAGAAGAATATCCTGTGTGTTATTACTCAGGCAAATCCCTAGCAAAGGTCATTCGAATTGAGAGAGAATGAGTTATTCGGGAGAATCCAATTAGAGCAAGACTCAAGTAGATTCCGTATGGGCCTAATAGCACTTTGCCCGATATACAATCTGCTAGTAACAAGTGACCTGCAAGCTAATCACGTGAGTGATGACACGTGTGACATCATATACAGTCTCCTTGCTTATTATTTATTGATATTTTATCATTTTATTTTACGTGTTGCATATATTGTAATGTTCATGGATCTATGTAATGGGAATCGGATCGTGATGAAATCACGATAATAAGACCGATTCACTTTTAAATACATATCCTAAATAATCCTGGTCATAGGTTACTCGAGAGGAACATTATGATAACTGGACAAACTAGTGTGCTATATACCCGTCCATATGATGGAGGTGATTGGTCTCATAGCTGCTTGTGTGAGGACACTAAAGATATAATGTAGATGCTGGAGAATAAGTTAACAAATTGATCTGCTCATAGAATGTCAGATGGTTGATAATACCTCATTGTCAAATAGCGATTCCGTTATCCCAGTTATGTATTTGGTCATTAAGACTTGAGACACCTAGGATGTCCTATATGAATACTCCACTATTTGATACCAAACTTATAGGTTTGGAAGTTCCAAATCTAGTATAGCCAGTCGTCGGAGGTGATAGTCAATCTTATTAGGGCAATTGAGTGTTGATAGAGGATCATCCGCTCTCGGTGTAATGAGAGGAATATCCTATATGCTCTTGCTCAAGCAAATCCATAGTTAGGGTCATTCAGATTAAGAGAGAAGGAATTCTTCAAGAGAATCCGACTAAGGCGAGACTCAAGTAAATTCCGTATAGGCCTGACAACACCATGCCCGATATACAATCTTTGGAGTAACTAAGGACAGATAAGTTCAATGGATTAGATCCCCTTGTATCATTTGGGGACTATGACATAGTGGCCTAGTTTATCCGTAGTCGATGACTCAAGTGAATTATTATGAAAATAATAATTCACTAAGTCAAAAGGAATTCTAACAGATACAACTCACGACCAATCCAATAAAAATTCAGCTGATAGCCTTAGTTGGAAATGTGTGGACAATAAGAAGTCAACCCCTTCTCGATCACATGGTGTGCATGGAGAGAAAGATTATATAACGATTTGAGGAGCCTCTTCGCCATATCTACCATATGGATCATCGTTAGAAAAAGGACAATTGGCTTCCTTTATCCACTCCTATATATTTAGGATTTTTCAAGAATATACGATCTCCTTATGTAACAAATCTTAAATGATACATGCGGTTTTTTGATTTTGCATTTGGTTTTTACGCACCAATTTTCGTATGACAACGAAATTTTTTTTCGAAAAATATGTCATTTTTATTTTCTGTTTTTCACTGCACATTTGATGCTCTGATCAGATTTCCCACAAGCAACCCTACCTAGTCCATGCAGCTAATTTAAACTGTCCAGCCCTTATCGAGGCGCATTGTGCACTAAATCTTGATTGTGAAGCTTGGACACCATGGCTATTTGATCTTCCTACACATGGCCCATCCATGGATAGATATTCACCTTTAACTAAATATTGTCACTTGGTCATTTGTCCTGTCAGCAAGCTTCCTGGCCACCAGTCTGTTATAAGAAAGATTGTTCCTCAAGACAGCATACATTTAAGGGGACTGATCGTTCTCATCCATTAATGAATTCCAGCACTTCAATCCAATCTAACAAATAAGAGACAAATAAACTAGTGATGTTACCTTGTAAAGGTTAAGAATATAATTTGTGCAGCAACATCTATAACAGTCAGTTTGAAAACCACATCATTCCGAGGATAGAGTATGGAGATGCAGTTATTTAGTTTATACACTACGTGCTACATATTATTGTGGCTAGGAATATAAGAGGAGCAGGATTTATCTGGCTACAGAATAGAAGTTATAGAATTAGATTTACCTCTTGTGGATCATTAGTGAGTGCATCAACAATGTCCTCTGAATCCTGCATAGATGCTTCCAAATGCAATGGGGTCACCCAGCTGGGGCTGCCACATTTGGAGGAAAAGATCTTTCCATGAGACACAATAATGGAGAAGAAGATCTACCATTTCCTGCACCTTCTCTTAACACTCTGTTCAGGAGGTGAATATCTGAAAGCATTTCAAATGACTTTTGTACTAAGGCAACATTTCAGCTTCTCTCCACCAGAATATCCAGAAGGGTTTTGATAAGACTGCTCCAATCTCGTTCAATGTAAACAGGTACTTAAACTGTGCACTAGAGAAATCAGGCAAAGACAGAAGGCTGGATGGCCTACATGTCCTCTGGAACAGCCAACCAAGTTCATTTTAGAAAGTGTAAAACAACCTCCCTCGACCTAGGCCCTGCACTATTAACATGTTCCTCGGCAATGACATTTGTTGTCTGAACATCTTCCTCAAATTCTGATTCAAGGGTTCTCAATTCCTGACAGATGCTAGTATCAGCAATAATAATTGGAAAACTGTTCCCTTTGAAACCATTTTCCACCAGAGCATGGAATTCAAGAGTTAGTTGACAGCGAGGCCCATTCTACCACACCTATCTGGAAAACAATGAAGTCATGCTTTTGAATAATTTGCTGCTACGTCAACTGGAATGAAATGAAGGTGATCACCGCAATGAAACAGCGACCAAAGGCCTTTGGTGATCCTCCTGGAAAGTCAAACCTCTCCACACAGGAATCATCATATATGGTGCATGGATATGTTGAGCAAACAACTTCCTTTTACATATATTTACCCATATAAGTTAAATGGATCCTGCAAGAATTAAGCTAAAATTTATGGATAACATAAGTTAGTAGCATAAGAATTTCTTCGGATAAACAAGGCACTGCAATGCTCAACTCACTTGGTCCCGGGAACAATCAAATTGCAACCTTTTAGGACAAGGGAAGTTTTCTGCCCACAAACAACAGCAACAGATGATACAGACGTCAACTCTGGAGAACTCCATGCCCTCCAAGTCTTAGACAAACGGATCTTCCCTGTAATGGATAGCTATTATATAATCCATGATAATTGCGATATAAATATTTCAAAGCTTCAAGAAAGATAATTGGGATGAGCATCCAAATATCTAAAACTAAAAAGTGGAAAAAGATCAGTATGTAAAGGTGATGGAAAAGCATATCATCCTTATGTGATACCAGCTGCCTATTTGTGCGAACTAAAAACCTCCCATTTCGCCAAAACTCAGCTTCAGAGGATTGAACTAGTGAAGTGGCATGCTGAAGATCATTTTCAAGCTGCAAACCAACATATATTTTGAGAATACTATAATCCAAACTAAAGGATAGAAACAATTGAAAATTGAAAAATAAGTCACTGACTGCCTCCCATGCAATTGACTGCATTCTTAAATAAATTGATAGGATCACACAACCAGGTCGAAGGTAACTCTCCATCTCCGAAGGGCTGTTTGAAAGCCAATTTAATATCTGAATAACAGGAAATATGAGCACTTAGCTGATTATTCGATGAAGCAAATTCAAGGGAGCATATATAACAGTATTTCTACACTACCTGTGACGGAGATTATCAGGGAAGCTGCTCAGATCCTTGCCAAAAGCTTGAAAATTATCCACCCAGTCCGATCCTGTTTCGTCATGTTGGCGTAATGGCAAATAAAACACAAAATGTTAAGACAGAGGTGCATGACCATATCGTACATTACCTGAGCATCAGAACTCCAACTCAAAGTGGAGTGATCTGAGGCTGAAGATTTGTAACCAGCTTGATATGGTAAACTTTGAACTACCCTGCTTTCAGCTTGTGTTTCTGACACCTCAAAAAGCTCAATTAATGCACTCCCACCATGACTAGTGCTTAATTCAACAGTAGCATTTTCTCCTCTGCTCGTGCATATTTCACACTCTCCAACGTTGAATGTAGAGGGAATCGCTTCTTTGTAACTGGGGGAGAAGATGAACGAGACCTCTCTTCCACATGGTTGCTAATTTCAGAGGAGAGATATTTTATTGCAGAACCGAGCTCTGGAGGACTAACATCACCAGCAGGACCAAAAAACTGCAGAGGTAAACTTGGGCATACTTGCTGAACTGTCTGCTGAGGTACATCTGCCGGAGATTGTCAGATGTAGTTGTCTCTCAATAGTCCAACTGAAGGATGGATATGAGATGATTTATTACGTAAATAAACATGAACTTGGGGGCTCAACGCTTTGGACCTTGGTTCTATCGTTGCCACTACTTTCAGTGCTTCCTTGTGAAAGAGATGCAGGGACATCAGGAGCAGATGCGGCTAGCACTGCCAAGAGAACTGTCAGCAGGTTTGTTGTGGCGGATGTTGCATTTTCGTTTCCAGTTGCCTTTGTTACTGTTCAAGTGAACCTAGTAGCGGAAGTTGTGATACATTCAAATCAAAACCTCCAGGTACAGATGATCTTGAGGAAGTGTTTACCTCAGTTGAAGCACTTAAATTGCTAATAAATTGGACAAGATGATCTCTATCAGTCAAAGGAGGGATGCTGGTCTGCTTGTCTTTAGTGCCACCTGCAGTTGCAGTGCTAAAAGATGAAGCAAAAGATCACACTATATGTCACAGATTGATTATCCAGTAAGCAATATGCATACCTTGCAAGCATGCTAACATAGACAACAAGTTGACAATATCCAAATTCTGACTTGTTTTTTCTTGGTTTCTAGGAAACAATAGTTCAGAAGAGGCATCCTCTAGTTGTGTCTTCCTGCTGCATCAATTATGTCCAGCAAGACGCCTCCTACAGCTTCTCTTCCCCTCGTCAAACTCGGGAAGGGGATGAAATCTGAATTAAATGATATTGCAGATCAAAAGACTTCAAGATTGTTATCAGATCTGAGATAGCAAACCAACTTAGAAGACATCCAGATTTCTTTGTAGGCAAACCAATTGGCGCCAACTCCAAAGATCTTAGCAAAAGCCATCTACCTCCATGAATGAACAAATTGGGGAGACTAATTTACACCTACTCGTGCCAGTCTTAGTTACAATGACTAAATACCAAGCCTTGATTGTGATCAGCCTATTTTGCATTCCAAAAAATTAATTGAATTAAAACATCATAAAAAAAGATCAAGCATTTCCATCATGAATAGGCAAGGGTTCCGATTGTAAGCTGAAAGGACAGAGGCTTGAGATCCATATTACCTGCTGCACTGCTGGCAAGACTTCTCCATCCGCTTTCCCACAAGTGCCTTGGAGGTGTTACTGTGCACCTCGCACACCTTATGTCGCCTGTGATAATCCTTGGCGCTGGACATATCCGCCGGTCAATCATCCACCTGGCAAATTGGGTAGCTGCCACTCCCTGGGTACGAGGACCTGACCCTCTTATAAGGCCTAGCCGTCGGCTCCTCAACCACCGAGTATGCACCGCCTCCTAGCTTCAAAGCATGGTTCTCATTATCCACTTTCATATTCCTGCGCAAGACCGAACCTTTCGTGCCCTCATCCCCTTTCTTCATCTGATCCACCATGGGAGTGGTTGCAGAATACGGCTGGAACCCCAGAAATAGGACCTCCGATGTATCAGACGAGGGCTTTGCCATAAGCTTCACGCTATCCCAATCCCACATCTTGGATTTCCAATTATCCCTGGTATTCGGAAGGGAAGCGCCCATCAGCCGCTGCTGGCTCTGTAGCTGCTGGTTGCGGTGAAAGCTGGGATTTTTCCATCGGAAGTCTCGCTTCTTAGAGAGCAGCGGGGCCTGGTGGAAGGGTCCGGGGAGGGCCTGTTGATGGTGAAAGAAGGTGGGAGTGACGATCTGCGCATCGACCTCTCCCTCCATCTCTCCAGTCTAAATCGGACCCTCGATTCCGAAACCGCCAAAAGCAGAACAACCCGTTTCCTCAGAGCGTCGTTCTCCCCCTCTGATCCATCTCTCCACCAAATTCCAATCCGAAGAACACCCGGGAATTCAAGAATCCATCAACAGATCATCAAGGTGATAGCTTTCTACATGAAGTCAGTCAAACCAGATCCAACCAATCTTTAAAAAAAGAAAAAAAAAGAACACCTGCTTATCTTCTCCATAATCTCCAAATCTCAATCTCGGACAGCGACCGGCAAAACAACATAGATCGAGACAAAAACCACAAGAGAGACTCGAAACCGCAACGTCTGACCACGAAACAAACCAGACGCGAAAATGAATTAAAGAAAGAGCAGATCTGGTGGAAGAACAGATCGACGGGAGAACACGACGAGAAGAGACGTTTGCCCTCTCTTGCGATCTATTTTAATAGATCGACTGATAAAGAAATTAAAAGAGACAAAACCTTAATTTAGAGGATAAATATGAAGATTATTTACATGCAGATTATAATCGTAATAATCTCTTTCTTTTTGTCACCCCACGGCGGCGATTCGCCGATACGTGGCACACTCCTCTTCTCGTTACGCCGGATGAATAGAAACACCACCCTGACATACCGTAGTCGCTTTCGTACCTTGACTGTCAGCGGACAAGGCCTTGAAGCGATGTGGGGTCCCTCGCGTTGTGGCTTACCACCTCCGATTTCTCACGGACCAATTGACGTACCACATTGAGTAGCTGAAATGACTAAAACGCCCATGGTTATTTTCGATAACTACGGGCGCGCCATGTGGAGTGCATGGTGTCGGACGGCGGCACGATAACTGCGGGGGAAAGCGTACCCGTTTATTTGGTCGTTGACGGACGTGATCGCCTCATCAGACTCGTACACGAACATTATTGCACGTCTTCTTAAGGTCATATTGATGATGACGACCGTTAGTGGTCTTAAAGATATATATATATATATATATAATAAAAATACTTAAATCAAATTTAGAATCAAAATTAACATGACAATATATTTTTGTAAAGACATATTTACACTTGTTTGATTGATTTATATTGAATTAGAATGCTTGTTGGTCAGATTTGAGATGAGTTACAAGTAGAAGAACTATAAATATGTCATATATTATTTATTTATGATAATTGAATCATCAATATGCCCACTTAAAACTTTATTTAAAATTAATATTTTAAAAATATTGTACCATAAATATGCCATATGGTGTTTACATATGTTAATTAAATCATCAACCTTAAAATTTTATTTAATATTAATATTTTAAAAATATTATACTTAGTTAAACCGATCATATAGTCGATTTTAAATAATTAAGATTTTTTTATTATAATAGTATTTAAACCGATAAAAAGATATTTTAAATATTTGATATTTTAATATAATAATAATTAAATGGTATACTTAAATATTTAAAAAATATTTATGAGGTGCAATTATGCTATTCCAAAATTTGATGGGGCCAAATGTGCTATTTGCAAACATTTGAAGGATAAGGTTGTAAAAGCGCTTTGAGATTTATCCTTGTAATAGTTGGCAATAATATAAATAATATTCTTCCTCGAAAGCGATCGATTCGTTTTGACGCTGGAGCTTGATCCCATCCTTCCTCTCTGATTCTTCGATCTCTTTCTTGGATTCCCTCAAATCTCTGAGAAAGATCTCTTCTTGGTCGTCCCTGTTGCCCGGTCTCCGCTGCAAACCCTTAAAGCTAGGGTTTTTCCATGCCCTAGCTAGGGTTTCGGCGGTTGATCCGGTTCCTCCTTCCAAGTTGCCTCTTTTTGGCTGGAATTCTGGTTCTTGAGGGTGATCGTCCGATGGCCTTTCACCACCCGGGGCCTGGTTCGGCATCCGGATCGGCGTCGAGCTCCAGCTCCGGGTTCCACTTCCCGAATTCCCTTTTCGGGGACACCACGTACACGAAAGTCTTCGTCGGGGGCCTTGCGTGGGAGACCAAGAGCGAGACGTTGCGCCGCCACTTCGAGCAGTTCGGTGAGACCCTTGAGGCCGTCGTGATCACCGACAAGAACACCGGCAGGTCGAAGGGTTATGGTTTCGTGAGTATCGCTTGTCCTATCAGCTTGTGGAGGAAACTCACTTTTCTTTGCAAATAGAGGTTTTGAGGGAAGATTTGATTTTTCTGTGTTATTTTGTATGAATCGTTTGGTGTTGATATCTGTGGAGGGGTTAGGTGACTTTTCGAGACCCTGAATCTGCAAGAAGAGCATGTGCAGACCCTAGCCCAGTTATCGATGGCAGACGTGCGAACTGTAACTTGGCTTCACTTGGGCGGTCTCGCCCTTTTCTTCCATTTGGCGGTACACCCCTAGAATCTCTGCTTCTGTTAGCGTTGCCAAAAGTTGCATCTCAATCTTAGTATCAGAAAACAATGTTGCATCTCCAACCTGTTGAATGGCTTTTTGTTGTCAATCCCATTTGATTGTTTCTCATCGTACTTGTGCAGCTTCACTTGGAGGCAGTAGTAAGACTTTTGAACATCTTTTATCATGTTATAAGTAGTGTACTTGACTATCTAGTATCTGATTGTTTTACCCAAGAATCTCATGAATGTGGAGATGACATATATATTTACTATCATATTGAGTTGGTTAATGCACATAATTTTGCTATTTAAGTAATCACAAAACGTTGGCTATGGACTCCAAATGGTTTAGATTAAGTCAAAGGCATTCAATATGATTTTTGGGTGCCAAAATCTTGTTTTTTGCTTTTCAAATTACATTCAAGAATTCTGTCTGTCCATGTTCGCTCCTTTGTATTTTGGTTTTGACCTTCATGTTTGTCACTTCAAGGGTTCATAGAGTTATAAGTTTTAAATGCCTACTACTTTATGTTCTAGAAAATGCTGAATCATGTTTCTAAGCATGAGGAAGCATATTTAAATGGATTAATGTAACATCATTAAGGATCAAATAGATAAATTCCACTACATATTAATAATAATAGGCAAATCAAGGGTTGCCATGCCAATCTGTACGTCTTGGCATGGTCCAAAAGTTGTGCTTGGAAAGAATTGGTAGACATCATGCTGATCCGCGCTTGAGATGTCAACATTGGCTAGTCCAATTTTTGGCTTGGGTTAGACAATGCAGAAGGTGTACTAACCAGCACAGCGTGGAACACGTCATTCCAGAATTCTTGTGCTGTGAAACAACTAGCTATCAAGCAAACTAATCTAGCATTTTTTTCAGCTTCATTTCACTCATTTTGCCCACATTAACTAAACAGGCCTTTTTTACTAGTTGTCCTTATGGAACCCTGTAAATTCTTTTGTCTGCTTCACTAAGGTTATTGCAGTTTTTCACATTTGACTGACATATCTCAATCCATGTGCACCTGCTTCTTTAAGGTCTAAAACAGCAAAATTTCCTTGACAAGAAAGCTCTTACCTTCCATACCAATTTTCCTTCTTTTTAACCACACTAACTGAATGGATCTTTATGAGACATTTGATACACTTTCTAACTTCTGATATTAAGTCGGTGTTTTGTTGTTCCTTTCCACCAATAAGCTCCTGCAAGATAAAGCTGATAAGAAGAAAAAAGAAATTGAATTATAATGGTTCACATCATTCTTTATGTTTTTCACTGTTCTTACCTAGCCATATTATGCATGGCATGTTAGACACATGTGACCTGAACAGTGGTCTGTTTGGATTTTTCTGTTCTAGTGCGCCCGAGGTCAGGCCTTTACCTTGGAGGTATGTCAGTTCAGCGAGGGCCATATGTTGGAAGCCCGCTCATCAACAATCAGTTCCATTCAGCTACCAAGAAGGGTTACCGTATGCTGCATATAGGTTAGTTGATCTCCTGGATCTTTTCAAAACAGTCGTTGGTTTTGGTTTAAGAAACAGAGAAATGAACCTTGGATTTGATGCCTATTTTTTAATCTTATGCTTAAGTTCATTCCCAAATAAGATGATTGGTTTGAGAACTAAATAATTGGATGCATGAGTGCAAGAAGTGCTGAAGCTATGAATCCTGTGCAGCAGTCTCTGTTTGCACTTTTGAATCAGAACTGATATGATCTTAAAGCTGTAAATTTTTAAAAGAGATCCATTAATGAGAGCTCTTTATCTTACCTTTCCGACTTAGTATTTTATTACTAGAAATGAAAAATAAAATAATGTATGTTTTAGTTTATTTATTGTTTGTATGATCAGGTAGGTCATGTAAGTTCGGCTGAAATCAAGCTAGATGTAGCCTGAAATGATAATACTATAATTACTATTACTAAATATATGGTTGCTTTAATTTGATGGGCATGAAAGAAGGCATCGATATTGATCAAAATGTTATGCCCATATAGCTAAAAGCTATGAGACTAATAAGTAAATGGAATAAGTTAAAAGTTGAAACATTTTTTTGAAATGTGATCCATATTCAGATATATGTTATCTGAATCAGGAATTTATTAAGACACTGCTTTTCTATTTCATGGCTTATGCTTTGGAAATAGCCTTTCCACAGTTGATGTATGGATGCATGTCTGAGACCCTTCTCAGATTTATTAGTGGCAAGAGACTCATTTAGTGGACTGCCACTTTGAACAAACTTACATCAGTGCATTTATTTATAATGCTGCATATGGATTTCCAAATAAATTCAAATTGCAAAAGTCTCTTATCTGTATTAGCAACATTACATCAACTTGTACATATCCTGCACGTTCTACTCAAGGAAATTTATGCAGTTGGGAAATAATTATCATCTAATTGCTAGTACTATCAATTGATTTAGCCACTTATGAACAAGGATGAAGGCATATTAATTGATGTTCCATCTGATTAAATGAAAGTTAATATTTTAAATGTATGGTTTACTTGAGACAGCGGTAGTGATACTGTTTGCACCATGAACATAAATGTTGTTCTCATACGAGTATTGGCAACTGGGTGGTATACAGACTGGTGCTTTCCTGTAAATTTGGAAAATAAATTAAATATTTAATACTGACTGTTACTGACTTATATGATCTTGTATCACTCCTTGTTCGGACTGGTAATTATCCATTGTTACGCACAGATATTTGAATTCTTGGTTTGCACATCTAAGAATATGGTGATTGGATTAAAAAAAAAAAAAAAGGTTATCTTGGTCTCTTCTATTCATGAACTCAGCTTGAAAATTTATGTATATTGCATCTATGTTTCTGGTACATATAAGGTTTATGTTTCAGATGATGAGAATACAGTTGTTCATTCAATCAAGTGCCATAGATTTGGTTAATCATTCAATGCTTTGGTTTGCTTTTGCAGTTACAATCTCTATGGACCGGAGTATGTCTATCCACAGGTTCAAGACCCAAAATCATGTCAATCCTTTCTGAATTAGGATTTGTCTTGAAAAGTATGCATCCAACATGCTAATTTTGATGTCTAGTCTCTTTTGCAGAATGCATACAATCCTTATACAGGGCAGCCTTATGTTCAAGTCTATGGTTTTCCTGGAGCTATAAATACAGCTATTTACCCATTTGATCAATTTGGCCAGCCTATTCCACCTGGTTATACGGCACTGCATGGCTACACACTGCCAACTCAACCAATTATGCAATTGAGTGGACCAAATGTCAATGGAATGGCAAGTGCACCTCGACCTGTTATTCAGGCACCCTATCCAGCTGGTACATTTTCATCTAGAGATTTCTTTTCTCGTTTGATACTCTTACACACATTATATTTATCAGGTAACGCGATAAGTATGTCCTGGATAGGCTTTTCCCATGTTGTCTGGGACATTGCTAAGCTAGCACAGATAGTGTACTATTAATGAGGTCTATGGTGAAAGAAATTGGGTAAATGTCACAAAGTGATACAAGTCTAGTTTGATGCTTAAAGATTGGTTATCGATTGACTTTACCTAAGGTCAATTTGGTGCCTATTTTTCTCACTGTAGAACTTACCTGCAAGCATCTGTGATTTATGTACAGTTTGTTGCATTTTGCTTCAAACATCATAACAGATTGGCTATTATTTTATTTAGGTTGATCAATTTAGATTACGATTCTTGCCTTTACATTTGTCTTTGTTCTCAATAGATGTATCATTTCTATCTCAAAGGAGGGCAGAAGCATCTAATGTTTTTTCTTTCTGAAGTTTGTTCTTGTGGATGTGGTTCTTTTAATATTCTACCTTATGTGCACAGCAGCCAGTAAAATATTGATCATATTGGATTTCACAGGATTAGCAGCCCCAATTCCAGCACAACCACATGTCATAGTTCCTGCTCAGTCACCACAGTTTATGCAGGGCAGCAGTTCAGATCAAACGACAGTTTAAATGTGCATCATGATATCATCTTGAGGTACATTACCAGTCCCACTCAATTTTTCTTGATGGATTTTTGATTGTGGAGATATGTTTTCTCTATCTTTAATAGATACCCTTAGATTGCAGCAGGACCAAGAACAGCAGTACTGCCATGTTAATGGCTTGCATTCTTGCCTTGCAATCTATCATCTTTGCATTCTAGAGGTTAGTTCTATTTGATATCCACTTATATATGTGGTGATTATAGAAATTTCTTATTTTGGAGGTTATGATCTTGGCGAGTAATTTATGCCAATATGTCACTGCAGTTTATCCCAATATAGTACTTTTGCTTTTAATTTTATATGCATGTGGACTCAAGTATCTGGTATGATGTACCATCCGTTTGCCAAGCAGGTGCTATGAACAATACATATTGCATCCTAGTGTATCAGTCTAAATACATGCTAGTGTGATGCTGGACATCATACTTTGGCATGCATGGATGTGTCTGGTTTAAGCTGTATATTTGTTTCTTGCTAGCACACTATCTTATTGACAATGATTAGTTCTTTGATGGCATCCAAGTTTTAATTTTCCGGATCTACTAGGAATTTATTGTTCAAAACCTTATGACTATTTTTCTCATACCAAACCGTTCTTTGATCATCCAATTCGCAAATTGGTCATCTTGTTCATGGCTACATATATATAAAAAAATCCTTCTGACTAATATTTTCTTGTTTGCCAGTCCTAAAATAATCACCCAACCCATGGTTTGTTCATCTTTGGCATGACAGTTATTTTTTACCTCAAGTTGAAATACTTGGATGCCTTCAAAAAGGACAATTAATTATTTTGTTTGGAGACTTTACCTGAATAATGCAGAATTGACTATTTATAATAAACAAACTACCAGGAAGGAGGGTCATCATTGATTGTGCATCATTTGACTCTATTTAGAGAAGGTTCCTCTGTTTCCCTGCTTTGTTGTAACTCTTTTCAAGTTGATTATCAAGTCAATGTAGCAAATGTGAAATTTTCTGCTTTATAATCCCCTCACACATGTTACTGTCTTTTTTGTGGTTCATGCATATAAAAATCATATCTTAAGGTACTCACCTGATGTATTTCCTGATTTACATGAAGGAGCATATCAGTTCTTTTTGTTCTTTCATTTCAGCATCAGCGTTTCTTCTCGTATTAGCTATGCTGCAGCCTTACTCTAAAGAGGAGCATCCATATATACATATATATATATATATATATGTATATATATATATATGTATATATATATATATATGTATATATATATATATATATGTATATATATATATATATATATATATGTGTGTGTGTGTGTGTGTACATACATACATACATATATACATATATATCAAGCTAACATTTCCTTGTGCTCTTTTCAATAGGAAATCTAGAATAACAGATGAATCTTGATTTGCAGGTTGTCCTAGTTATGATCAGTTGCAAAAAGCCATTAAGTTGCTCCGATGGAGGGAGCTGAAAGCACAAGAGCATGGGTTGCTCTTTGTTGCACGGTGTCTGTAAAGTCTCTTGCCCTGCTGGTAGTTGTGAAGTCTGGTGGAGCAAGAATACCTGGATGTGCAAATTGCATCCTACAACCTGTATGATAGATTATGGATGTCGGAGTTGGAGTCCGACAACCGAGAGGGAAGCTAAATTGTATCATGGGATCCAAGTGTTACTGCCACATATATAAACAGATGAAGACATGTTGCTCATGCAAAGTTCAACTTCAGTGTAATGAGTAACAGATTTGTATGATTCGTGACATTAGTCTCCTACAGTGTCCATTAAGCAGAAGAACCTAATGGTACTAAACAGTACATGATCAAATAAAAGGTGTCAAAGGCATGGAGAGAAACCTGAAGGTTCAGTTCAATTTCCAACTCATTTCTTATCAGCAATATCATGTCATGCATCTGCTCAATTGAAACCAAGCTTTTCAAGGCATATATAAATGTAGTCCTGAAACAATATTGCAGTGCCATTTTTTTCCAAGTACATTTCATATCTGGTGTTCGATGTTGGCGTGGTGGATTTCATGACCTGCAAATGAGGTTTAGTATGTTTCGATCATTGCTATATGAACTTTTGTGTAGATTTTAATTGCTACATTGAATCTTTGGGGCATATAAATTCGGTTGCACTTCTACCTTTGTTGTGATTATGTAAATTTGAACGGTGTTGCATATGATATTCCCAAATTCGATTAGATGATTGCCAATTCTTTGCAAGTAAATGAAGTGCTCTATTGTTAATATATTTGAATTTTTTTTCTTGAGAGATCTATCATGGATTTAGTTGGTTTTGCTTAAGCTGTGCGATATCATTGCATGTCAGTTCGTAAAGATCAGTTTTTTCGAAATCTCTTACAATCTTTTAGGATCTGTAAAAGAGAAGATGAGATAGAGAAAGTATTTCACATGGGATTCACAAGGAATCTTTTCGGTAAACATTTTATAGTCAATGTAAATTTCAAATATGGATATTACAAGCTCAGAACGGTTATACAACAAAGGTATATAATTGATCCACTATAGGTCGAAATCTAGTATGTGTTCATATGATACTATTATTATCTACAAGCTTGAAACGGTCACCAAACTCGCTCAAATGAGGTTGTTTAGTTTTTGATAAGCCCTTTACATACTTTGTAAAGTAAGAACAAACCAAAAATATGCGGACATGCATAAGCATTACATCGAAAAGTCGTTTACAATTTGTTCGTGACATTTACCCCCACTTATTCCTTCGACGTCCTTGTCAAAGCCTTCGTTGACATTGCAACTCTGTCTTTCCTAGATCTTGATCTTCTACTCCTACCTTTCGATGCGCCTCTTGGCTCCCAATTGTTTTCTACTTATTGTTGTTGAGTTGTCGAACTTTAATTCGTCATGTTGCTTCAACTTACCAATGACTCTGACTCTAGTGTGGGGTTGGCAGAGTTGTGTTGATCCTTACTGGTTCTTGCGGATTCATCTGATGAAGAAAAAGATCATCTTTGGTATGTACTAGTCTTCAAATCTTCTTGTCCCTTGAATTGAATAGATGCTTGTTGGAGCTTTAACGAGCATCGCTTCGCAACCTTTGAAGTTTTAGATCCTTCCTCCGTAAAATTTTTCCATCGAATCTTCTTCTACTTAGTTGTCTCGTCCAAGTAGGTTCGCATCACTTTCGCTTTCGATTGGCTTTCAGTTAGGAAATGAAGCGGACAATCTACTCTCAGTAGCACTGATCACCATTGGTGAGGACTTGACAACTATTGTCTTCCATTAGTCTCTTCGAAGGGTCTTCAAATCTATGCAGAGCTCCTTTGCTGGATAACTAAGAGAGCTGGGGTACTCAATTTCACTCATTCTCTTGAGAGTTGAGAAGGCAAAGGTTACTTGACTTCGCCCACCTTATTGAGATTGTACTTCGTGCGTCAAGCTGGTTACTAGAATTCGCCTGCTCTTAGCTCACACTTCCGAAGCACTTGAAGTGTTTGCAATCCTTACACTGAGTCAACTATTGTGATTCACCTTCTCAATGTCATTGAACTTCTGGAATGCAAGAAGTTATCACTCTAACTTGGAGCAAGTCTCCGATAGATCTGGTCACCTTTGAGATTGTACCGCCTTCTCCATTATTTCTGTCGCTTACTCCTCAAAGTAGTAAAGGTACAGTACCGCGAACTGTCTACTTCATTCCTTGGTCCTACACTCTTGCATCGACCCGAAGTCCTTCACTTACGGTAATCTCGATGAGAAGTCCATTGCTACCTGTTGGGGGTATTAACTATGACGTGACACCTGGTCTTGGGTCGTACCCCCGGATGACGTCATCGCCCCTCCTGCGCTCCATTACTCCCACGATTTGATCGCCCGACGTCGCTTCTCCTCAGCATCGCCCCAACTACTCGCCAAGTTGACCACGGCAGGCTGCGAGGTCGAGCCCGTCGCCACCCGCGAGCCTTGGCCGGAAGCATGCCATCCGTCCGACCTATTTAAGCGAATGGGTAAGGCAGCGGGAGAGAACGAGACCAAAAGGAACACTCAGAGGTGAGTAGACTCGAACACCGACACATCTCACGGGAGCTCGGCCGAGGCGGCGACTTGGCGTCGGAGGGTCGGGCGGAGCATCCGACCCGCCTTGCTGCAGTGTCGGCGGCCGGCGTGCCTTCCGTCGGGGCGGTCGGAGGCGGGGCGGGAGCCATCGGCGGGCGAACCATGCGAGGCGACCCCGGTTCGGATTCGCGCCCGCGCGCCGGTCACGGTAAAGTTGTTTCCCCTAACGGATTGGCGCTAGAAGGAGGGCCCTTACGCCGAGGTCTACTGCCCCGCCTTCAACGACACATGGGACGAAAGGTCGCCGGTGGCACCTCGCGGAGGTCCCCCGGACCTCCGAACCACGGAGGGCGATCCTGCGCAGCTGCGGTCGCTCGGGTATATTTAGCGGCCGGACTCTACCCACCAAGTCGGGTTCCCCGCTCCTCCCACCGTCACGGCGGAGGCTTTTGAGACCTTTCCCAGCAGTCCGGACCACGGCAAATCTTGTCGGGCCGTCCTCCCCCGCCTACTCCGGGAGGCGGCGAGCCGACCCTCAAAGGCGGAACCCCTCCCGGCATCATGAGGCAATCCCGCGGTACCATCTTCCCGACCTCCGCGGGTTCGGGACGGAACCGGGCTCTTGAAAACGGGCGTCCGCCCGAACGGCGGTGTCATCCTCGGTCGACGGACTTATTTCGGGCTCAAATCCGTTCCATCGCACAGCGTCGGATGAGGTGCAAAGGGCGTCGTAAGTCAAAGAAGAGCGGAGGAAGTGTCTCCCGAGTCCCGTTCGCCAGACATGCGGGAATACCCGGTGCCCTTGAACTGTCTCCCCTCCATCGACCTTTATGATGGAGTCGGTGATCAGCGGATCACGTCGCCCTTCCGGGCTCAAATGGCCTTATATGGAACCTCGGACGCTTTGATGTGCAGGGCATTCCCCACCACGCTCAAAGGATCCGCTCGCACGTGGTACAGCACCTTAAAGAGCGGGACGGTGACATCCTTTGAACAGCTCGCCAAGGACTTCGAGCTACGTTTTTGGCGTTTGCGCGACCAAGCCTTACTCGCACTCCTCACGGGTTTGAAGCAAAATGAAGCGAACCCCTCTCCCACTTTGTGCGAAGGTTTACCACGGAGTGCGGGAGTTATCGGATGCTCACCCATCGTTATTGATGCGAGCGTTTATGATGGGGCTTCGGCCGTCGAGTTTCTTTGGTCCTTGGTGGAAGCGACCCCGCGTCCATCGCGGAGATGTTTCGGGCAAGTCAATATGTGGCGGGAGTCACGGATGTCGGGAAGGAAGGAAGAGCAGCCAGGGGCATTCTAATCCATCCGTCGGGAGCGACAACGGCGGGAGTCCCAGCACCAAGGCGCCGCATGGGCCACCTCGACCCATACTGGCGCCCGAGCCGCCACCTCCCCCTTGAAGGCGTCTCGGGCGCAAATATTCCTCGAGATAAAGGCGGGAATGCTCGAGCCGCCCGCCCGATGAAGAGCCGGCGAGTGGCGATAACACGGTATTGCGCTTCCATCGGCAAAGCGGACATGATCGGAGCAATGCCACGGTGACGACAAATTGAGGCGATCCGAAGAGGTCACTTGGATCGGTACCTCCGGCATCCACGGGAACCATCCTGCGTCCGAAGGCCTGTCGAGCAACACATCGGCGTGATTACGAGGGCCGCATTTGGAGGGCATAGCGCCGGGTCGAAGAGCTTACGCGCGCCGTTGCGGCCAGAATACCACCCTCCCTCGAGCAGATCACATTCCCCTCGGGGACATGGGAGCGGACGAGCATGATATTTGGTGGTGTCGGCCGAATAATAGCCAAGCAGTCCAGAAGGATTATGGTCGACACGGCGGCTCGTGACATCCTTTATTTGAGGCCTTTTGAAGTTAGGGTTGCGAAGGAAGCCTGAAGCCCTGCACTCGGCACTCACCGGCTTTGGCGACTCGATCTCGTCGCGGGTGCGGTGACCCTACCGATTGACTCTCGGGGATTCCCGAAGGCAAAACTCTTGTGTAACTTTTACGGTGGTCGACCTCCCTCTGCGTACAACGCCATCTGGGCCGACCCACCCTCAGCAGCTGAGGGCCATTATATCCACATACCACGGACGTTGAAGTTCCCAGGCCGGTCTGGTCGGAGAGGTTCGGGAGATCCTCGAGGAGTCGACGGTGTTACTTGCCAGCGACCTCCACAGGTAAGAGAAAAGGTCGAACAGCCCTCGAGGACCCACGCGGGCGCGGCGCCCGAGCATCCCGAGCCGACAAACCCGGCGGTTAATATTCCGCCGCAAGGTGGCCGTCCGATCGGACGGTCGGAATCGGCGGACACGGATGATCAGAGCGGGCCTGGCTCATCGGCCTTCTCGAAAGCACCGATGTGTTCGCACGGCGACCTCCGGGAATCGACTCGAAGTCTCTCAACACCATCCACATTTCCCGACCGCGCTCGGTAAGGCGAAACCCGGCCTCGGTCCCTCGGCGCCAAAGCTATGCAAATGGAAGTCGGCGAGCTCTTGGCGTCGACTTCATTGAGGAAGTTCGGTATCCTCGATGGGTCAATGTAGTCCTCGTCAAGAAGCCTAATGGAAGCTGGAGGATGTGTGTCGACTACACCAATCTAAATCGTGCTTGCCCGAAGGATTGCTTCCCCTTGCCTAGGATCGATCAACTGGTCGACTCAACCGCGGGGCACGCCCGTTTCTCCTTCATGGATGCCTACTCCGGTTACAACGGATCCGGATGGCCCCAGGATCGACAACATCTGACGGCCTTCCATACGCCCCAAGGAGCTTATTTCTACAAGGTCATGCCGTTCGGGTTAAAGAACGAGCGCCACCTACCAAGGATGGTGAACAAGGTGTTCGCCCGACAAATAGAGGCGAAACATGGAGGTATATGTTGGCGACATGATCGTGAAAAGTCGCACGAGGCTGCACACCTTGGCGACTTGCGGAAACCTTCTCCACGCGAGAAGATATGGGATGCGCCTTAATCCGGTAAGTGCGTCTTGGGTGACATCGGGGAAGTTCCTCGGATTCATCATACATGAGAGAGGAATTGATGCCAACCCGAGAAGATCCGAGCTCTCACCGACATGAGATCTCAAGAAACGATAAAGGAGCTTGGTGCCTTAATGGAAGGATAGCGGCTCTGTCGGTTTTTATCCGGTCGGGAGATAAGTGCCTTCCTTTCTTGAGTCCTCAAAGATCCAAAGAACTTCCAATGGGCGGCGAGAATGCGAGAAGCTTTCACAAGCTGGCGGCACTTATCGAGCTCCCCGCCTTATCTGGGGTATGCGCGCGAAAACTACCCTCTACTGGCGGCATCTCGGCATGCGAGCTCGGTACTGAAGGAAGCCCCGACGCGCGCAACATCCGGTTTACTACATCGGCCATGTGTTGCGCGGGCGACGGCGCTACCCTCCCATCGAAAGGTTGGCATTGGCACTTGTCCTAAGCGGCTCGGAAGCTATGCCCCTACTTCCAAGCCCGATTGAGGTAATGACCAACCCCTGCGTCAAGTTCTTTCTAAGTTTGGCGTAGCGGGCATCTCCTAAAATGGTCGGTGGAGCTATCCGAGTTCGACCTGCTGCTACAAGCCAGAACGACCATCAAGGCCCGGGCCTTGGCGATTTCATCTCGGAGTTTACACGGCCGGAAGCGGAATCGTTGAGCAAATCCACCAAGATTGGACCTGCGTGGATGGGTCTTCGGCTCGAGTGCCGGCGCGGACTCATTTTGGAGGACCCGATGCGGACACGCGTCGGCGTTCCCTCCGCCCGGCTTTGAGGCCACGAACAATGAGGCGGAATACGGCGCTTTTGGCGAGCCTCCGTTTGGCGGCCGAGATGCGGTGAGCGATCCATGTTCTCCACGGATTTCCAACTCGTCGCCGAACAAGTTGGCGGAGAGTATCGAGCGCGGGATTCGACCATTGCCAAATACCTGACCAAGGTAAAAGCCCAAACCTCTAACTTTCCTCGCTTCACTCTGTCCAGGGTGCCCAGGTCCCAAAACGAGCGGGCGGACCAGCTCGCGAAATTAGCCTCGGGAGCCGATCGGAGGAACATCCGAGTCGAAGAGCTCACACATCGGTGGCCATCATGGAGATAGGGGATCCGGAGTCCCGACCTCTCCACCTCGTGGATTCGGGAAGTCTTTGAAGTATAAAGCGCGATGGGATCTGCACGAGATGAGGTCAAGCGCGGCTCCGCGAACCCGAGCGTGGTGCTGCGAGATTGGCGACCGGCTCTACAAAGGTCATTTCCCATCCCCTACTGCGATGTTTAGATCCCGATGAGGCGGAAGTGATTCGCCGAGGTTCACGGCGGGACTTGTGGGGAGCACATGGCGGCCGAACTTTGGCCTTCAAAATACTACGCGAGGCTATTCTTGGCCTCGTTGCAAGATGCCAAGGCTTTCGTGCGGCGGTGCGACACTTGCCGGCGCCGGGCCGTGTCGCGGCTCCTGCGGTCGCTCACCTCCATGGATTGCGCTTGGCCCTTCGCTCAATGGGGATGGACCTTTTGGGCCGTTCCCCCGTCCGGCGCGGAGACACATCATCGTGGGGATAGATTATTTCACTAAGTGGGTGGAAGCCGAGCCCACGGCAACCATTACGGCGGGTTCGTATGGAAGAACATCGTGACCCGATTGATGCGCCCAGCGTTATCATCGCGATAGCGGAACCCGGATTCGCCCGGACACTCGGTTTCACGGAGTTACGTGCGACTTATCACATCGATTGAGGTTTAGCTCGGTGGCCCACCCGGACCAGCGGGCTTGCGAGGTAACCAACCGATCTATCACGGATGGACTTAGGAAAAGAACTTTGGAAGCCCGATCGGTGGTCGGCGAGCTCCCAAACATCCTATGGTCTCTGCGGACTACCGAAGGCGGCAGGCGAGTCCCCTACGACCTTGCATTCGGCGTGGAAGCGATCCTACTGCCGAGTTAGTCATCCCAACATTCGGGTGGAGAACTATGAGGATCCACCTCGGCCCGAGGAGTTCGGGCTGGCCTAGACCTGCTAGAAGACGCGGGGCCAGCGCGCGCGTAAAAATCTTTGGCGTACAACAAGTGTAGCCGGGAGTTACAACAAGAGGGTGCGCCCTCGACCCCTCGGGATGGGCGACTTAGTCTCACGCAAGGCGATGGCGACCCGCTCACTCAAGGGCAAGCTTGCACCTAAGTGGGAAGGCCCCTACCGAGTAATCCAAGTAGTCAGGCCAGGAGCGTTAGGCTCGCGACTATGGCGACGGCGATTCGAGGACTTGGGCGTCCACAACCTCGAAATATTTTGTTTAAGGACAAAGCGAAGTAAATCGATGTCAAACTCGGGACATTGGAAGGAAGTCGGAGGATGTATGAAGAAAACATATTTGTATTACCAAAAGAGTTTTGGATTACAAAATGTGCCCTAAGTGGGAAGTAGCATTACAAAAAGCAAGGAAAGCCCTCCAAAAAGAAGAAAAAGAAGTCTTGGGCCGCGGCTTGGGAAGGCTGTCGTCGAAGGAACCTCGCCGGGCATGTCGACCCCCTGATCCTCGGGGCATGAGACGAAGGGATCCTCCTCGGAACCGGGCCAGGGCAACTTTGTACCCATACTCGTAGGACACACGGCCCGTCCGGTCCAGGCCGAGGAGGAAGCCCTCCGACTTCTTGTATGCGTCGACTGCCTCCCGGTCCTTCTCTGGCCGACTCCCTTCCACCGCGGCAAGGGCTTCCCTGGCGGCCTGCAGCTCGGCCTCCCTCGAGGTCAGCTTGGCAGCCAATCCCGAGGCCTCCTCCATCGGAGGCGGTTCTCGGCCGCCCGTCGGAGAAACCTGCAGCCGGCCTCTGTCGCCGGCGGCCTCGAGCTTCAGCGGTCGGACGCGCAACCTCGCGCCCATGTCCGCCGCCTTTGCTCGGCAGCAGCAACCGCCTCGGGTCCCGACCCCGCTCGGGCTTCCTCGAGCTGGCGGGGCAACTCCAAGTTGCGCTCACCCCGGCCGTGCACCAAGCGGCCGGAGTCGGGCACCCGGTCGGGGAGGGCAGTGGTGGAGTGGGGATTCTGCACAAGGAAAAAGGCGCTGAAAGTGATGAACAAAGCTCGGCCAAGAGGATTCAAGCAAAATGGTGCTTACCCACAACGCCGACTTGGCGGACTTAGCGGCGGCGCTTAGAGGAGCGTGTATAGGTCCCGAGCCATGTCGGGATGGGCGCCCCGGAGATAGCGGGCCGAGGGCTCTCCCCCGACCCACACCTTGTCCCCCCGGGACAGACCGTGCCACCGGGCCACGAGAGGGTCGCTTCGCGGCCCCGGAGGGACCTCCCCCATCATTCGGGAAAGGAATGGCTGATCCTTCCCGGCGTGACCCACAGTCCTGCATGGATGGAGGGCTGGCCCTTCCCGGTCGCCCCATGGGACCAGCACTCTCGGCAGGAGTGGTGGCGCCCGGTTGTTCGGTCGCCCCGGCCGGCACGGCCTCTGGCGTCTCCAGGTCCACCACCTCCTTGGCCTTCGCCCTCTTCTTGAGGCGCCCCTCCCCGGCGGTGCGCGAGAGCCACCCCCCGCTTGGCAGAACCGCCGGAGGCGCGGAGATGGTCCCCTCGGAGCACCGAGTCGTGGAAGGATCGCGAGTTCACCATCCACGCAAAAGCGGCAGATATGTCGAGAAGATAGAGTATGGCAGCGATCTAAAGGAGGCAAGACAACGACGGCCTACCCGAGGCGCGGACTTAGTCCGGCCTCCACCGACCAACTGCTCGACATATTGCGGATGGCTTGCGAGGAAGGAGGATTACCCTCACCGCTCGAGGTGAGCGCTCCTCGGCACTCGGCCGGGCAGCGTTATCGATGGTCCCAGCGACCACGAACCCGAAACCCCGATCCGTCGGCCTTTGGACAAAAGAAGCGCCTCTTCCACCCTTTGTTATTGGTGGGGCGCCGCTAACCGGAACCACAGTCGTGCGGCGAAGTAACCGACCCCTTGAAGGCGGAGCGAGAGAAAAAGGTTGCGGGTCGGGCGATGTTAGCGTAGTGGCATTCCCCGGAAAAAAACCACGGTACCGCCAAGAGTTGGGGTTATCTGGGAAGGCGAAATCGCCACGGGGAGATGCAGGATCGATGGTTGGAGTGCGGGGAAGGCGCAACCCGGCCTCTAGGGCAGCGGCGGACAGGGCAAAGCCCTTGGGAACGGGGACAAAAGCCCGCTGTCCCGCTTCAGCGGCCAGGAGGTTGAATTCCTCCGGGAAGCCGTAGCGCCGCGGAGAATCCCACCATGCGCTCGTCCAAGATAGAGTCTTGGTCGTGCGGCCACATCAAGGCCTCTAACTCACGCGCGCTTCCGCATCGAGGAAGAGGGCTGGAAGGAGGAGACGAAGGAGAGCGGCGACACGGGTTGTATGGCGATGGGGAGGAGGAGGAAGAAGCGGAAGAAGAGGAAGTGGAAGGAAGACCCATCGCACACTAACCTATAATGGAAGAAAGCGGCTGGAAGAAGCTAAAAGGCACCGGAGCCTATGGAGAATACTTGAAGGAAGACGACGGCAGGACAAGAGATGAAAACTCCGCTGATAAAGTGGTAGAGAGACGCGGGGCTCCCTATTTATAGAAAAAGGGAACCTCGACCTTTCGCCTCCCGAGGCAGGCGACAGCATGACACCGCCACATCGCCCAATAGCATCACATCGGGCAGTCGAAGCGCCGGCGTCATATTGATGAAGAGCTGACGTGTACACCCCCGGGTAAAACTTATCCCGCGCGGTATCCTCGATTCCAGCAACGCACTATCGCGAGCCGTTTTTGAGCGGCACGCGGCGGTTCGGTTTTCTAGGTCTTGGCGGTTGCTCGACCAGTATTCTAGGCCTTGGCGGAGCCTCGGCCCCCATCGAGCGGAGGTTCGGCTATTCTGTTTTCTAGGTCTTGGCGGCGGCTCGACCGGTATTCTAGGCCTTGAGCGGCCTCGGCCCCCATCCCGAGCGGAGGTTGGCTATTGCAGTCTTCTAGGTCTTGGCGGTTGCTCGACCAGCGGCCTTTGGCTATTACTTCGGGCCTTGGCGGTTGCTCGGCTCGGCCACGCACGCACGAGCGGAGGTTCGGCCATTATGGTTCCTCAGGTCGTGTGCGTGACCTCGACCCCTTGTACCAAAATGGCGGGTCGGTAAGCAGGGAGGGCCTGACGCGTCTCAACCCCTGACTTCCGGACGTCGGCTTGGCAAGGAGAATCGGGCGTCTCCTCGACCCCCCTTATCCCGAACGAGGTTCGGCCATTATGGTTCCTCGGGTCGTGTGCGTGACCTCGACCCCTTGTACCAAAATGGCGGGTCGATGCGAGGAGGGCGGCGTCTCAACCCACGACTTGGGACGTCGGCAGCAAGGAGAATCGGGCGTCTCCTCGACCCCCTTATCCCGAGCGAGTTCGGCCACTATGCTCCTCAGGTCGTGTGCGTGACCTCGACCCCTTGTACCAAAATGACGGGTCGGCAAGCAGGAAGGACCTGACGTGTCTCAACCCCTGTCTTCCGGACGTCGGCTTGGCAAGGAGAGTCGGGCGTCTCCTCGACCCCCTTATCCCGAACGGCAGTTCGGCTATTCTGGTTCCATAGGCCCTGAGCGGCAGCTCGGCCACACACATCCCGAACGGCAGTTCGGCTACTCTGACTCCCCAGGCCTTGAGCGGCAGCTCGGCCACACACCTTCCGAACGGCAGTTCGGCTATCACGATTTTGCAAGTCGTGTGCGTGACCTCGACCCCTAGTACCCAACGGCGAATTGTGCGAGACTTGGACATCGCGGCCCTTACCTCGGCTGCTCACCTTCAATGGCCCACTCGCGAGTCTCAACCTCGATTCGGACGTCGGCAGCAAGCGGAACTCGGGCGTCTCCTCGACCCCATTATCCCGAGCGGTAGTTGGTACATGATCTTGGCGGCGGCTCGATCGCCGGCATCCTAGGCCTTGGCGGTGGCTCGGCACTATATCGAGCAGCGGTTCGGTGACAGCGGCACGGGTCTTGAGGTTCCTCGACCCCCTTTATCCCGAGCGGTAGTTGGTACATGATCTTGGCGGCGGCTCGATCGCCGGCATCTTAGGCCTTGGCGGTGGCTCGGCACTATATCGAGCAGCGGTTGGCGACTATAACTACGGGTCTTGAGCGGCGCCTCGACCCTGTACCCTGCAAAGGACTTTGGTCAATCATGACACAACACGGTAGAACTTCTGCCCGAGATCTCAGTCGGCAATCAGGTTCTTCCGAGCACCACCCCCCAAATTGTCCCGCAGGAGTGGCTTTTTGAGGGGGGGTAGTGATAAGGATATTAAGTATGACGAGACACCTGGTCTTCTGTCGTACAAGCGGTGGCGTCATCGCCTCCTGCACTCCAACCGCCCACGATGTGACAGCCAGACGTCGCTTCTCCTCAGCATCGCCCCAACTACCCGCCCAGCTGACCACGGCACCGACCTGCGTGGTCAGGCCCGTACGCCACTTGCAGACAGTCGGAAGCACTCCCTCCGTCCAACCTATTTAACCCGAACAGGTAGGACAGGATGGGGGATCTGCGATCCGACTCAGGATCTCTCTCATCCTTGCTCTCTGAACCCTTGCCTGGTTTGAACACTCCGAGAGGTGAGTAGACTCGGACACCCTGCAATTCCCTCTCTGAGGAACTCCGGTAGCGGGCATCGATTTGGCGTCGGAGGGTCGGGCGGGCATCCGACCCGCCTTGCTGCAGTCTCGTCCCCGACGGCCGAGGAGCGCGCAGCCGCCTTTCGGAGAGCTCGACGGGCGCGAGCAGGAGCCATCGACGGGCCCGAACCGCACCGAGACGACCCCCCGGTTTCCGGATTTCGCGCCGTGCGCCCCGGGGTCACGGTAAAAAGTTGTTTCCCCTAACACCCACCTTATTGAGATTGTACTTCGTGCGTCGAGCTGGTTACTAGAATTCGCCTGCTCTTAGCTCACACTTCCGAAACACTTGAAGTGTTTGCAATCCTTACACTGAGTCAACTATTGTGATTCACCTTCTCAATGTCATTGAACTTCTGGAATGCAAGAAGTTATCACTCTAACTTGGAGCAAGTCTCCGATAGATCTGGTCACCTTTGGGATTGTACCGCCTTCTCTATCATTTCTGTCGCTGACTCCTCTAAGTAGTAAAGGTACAGTACCACGAATTGTCTACTTCATTCCTTGGTCCTACACTCTTGCATCGACCCGAAGTCCTTCACTTACGGCAATCTCGATGAGAAGTCCATTGCTACCGGTCTTATGAAGTTCTCTAGCCTCTGCCCTTCAGCGTTGTCATGGTACATGGAGTTTGCCAATGCATTCTCCTCTTCCATGACTCATATCACGACCAAGCGCTCTCCCTCTATAAGAGCAAGGGATCGATGACTCTCCGGAAGTCCTGTCTCTGTGATACCATGACACTGCAATGCCCATGGCACTACTATCCGTTGTTTCGTATCTGCATCCCTTCTTCGTGATCGGTAGATCCGCCTCTGTGGTACTGTGGCACTCTTCTAAGTCCACAATCATTCTGACCGATGATTGATTTTGGATAGTTGAGTTGCTCTGGACTCTGTTGAATCTCGGATTTTGATGATGAAGTCAATTGGTGAAATATTTGTTCTAATCTACTTTGTCGAGATAAGTGTGCAGGAACAACTACGATGGGAAGAAAACATAAAGTGATTTACCGAGGTCAAGTCCGTCGGGGGTTCAAGAGTTCATCGGAAGTCCGAGAGATTTTTGGAAGTGTTGTCGGAACCATCCAAGATCGAATCAGGGACTTGCCGAAGTTTTTGGAAGTTCATCTCAAAGATCGTCGAAGGTTCGCGGAACTTACCGGGAAGATTCGGAAGCTAGCCGAAGACTCGTTGAGCTCGCCATACAATCCGAGAGTATGCTGGGAGTCCACTGGAAGCAATCCGAGGGAAGCATCTGGTCACGGAATCTCACCGCAAGCCTAAAGCCTGACTTGAAGAGTGTCGGATCAAATCACGTTGAGTTATGTTTTTAAGTTCGTAGTTTGCACATGAGTAAAGCAAGGATTTAGGAAAAGAAAATCCTGTCTAAATTCAGTGGGGGCCAACCGGGCCTCTACTGGGCCAAGTTGGGGCTTAAACAGGGCCCATTCGGCTTTGGCTAAATGGGCCAAGCGGTTGAACCGCCTGAAGCGGATGGGACCACACAGGTGGAGCGATAGCACCGCTTGATCACCGAGCGGTAGCACCGCTGCTGGTGGTGGTATCGCTCGTGTTAGTCGCACAGCGGTGTTAGTCCGCCGCCACCTGCGACTAGGAACTCTAAATTTGATTTCAAATTTGGAGCCTAATTTTGAATCCATTTTGGATCTATAAATACCCCCCCTTTCTCAGCTGAAAGGGCACCCTTTTGATAGTTAGAATCTGAGTCTTGAGCTTTTGAAAAGTCTTGAAAAGTCTTGTTCTTACTAAGTGTTCACCTCCTTCTTCTTCTTGAGAAATCTTATAAAAGTGTGAACTTCTTGTAAAGGGTTGTAAAAGGGGTATTTGGTCCTTCCCCTTCAAAGGATTTGCTAGTGGAAGAGCGGAGCCTCATCGTAAAGGCTTCAAGAGTGGATGTAGGTCATTTGACCGAACCACTATACATCATTGTGTTCATAAATGTGTGAGTGTTTACATTCTTGAATCATTTCATTACTTGGCTACAAGTTGTTTAGTTCATAGTTATTTCCTTTACGTAAGCAATTACTTTCAAGTTCTCTTTCGTCAAATCGAAATCTTCCTCTGAACTTGTGTTTTTGCAAAATCGATTTCAAAGTATGATTTTAATCATGCACTAATTCACCCCCTCTTAGTGCCTTTTAGATCCTAACAATTGGTATCGAGCAAGGTTTGCTCTCATATTGGTTTAAAACCCAAGAGAGATGGCCTACTCCGGTATGCAAGAGGGTCACTCCATTACTCGTTCGCCTATGTTTAATGGGTCGGATTATACGTATTGGAAGACTTGTATGAGGATTTTCTCATTTCCATGGACTTCGAACTTTGGAACATTGTTGAAAATGGCTTTGCAAAATCTTCTCTTCCGATGAGTGAGTGGAATGAGTCGGAGAGGAAGATTTTTGCTCTCAATGCAAAGGCTATGAATGCCTTATTTTGTGCGCTTGATAAGAATGAGTTTAATCGGGTTTCTATTTGTGAATCGGCATTTGATATTTGGCGCACTCTTGAAATCACTCATGAAGGCACTAGCCAGTGAAAGAGTCCAAAATCAACATTCTTGTGCATTCCTATGAACTTTTGGATGAAACCAAATGAGTCCATTGGAGACATGTACACCGCTTTAGGGATCTCATCAATGGACTTAAAGCTCTTAGTAAAGGTTTTCTAATTTTGAATTGGTAACTAAAATTTTAAGATCCCTTCCAAGAGTTGGGATCCAAAGGTCACGTCATTCAGAGGCCAAGGATCTTAAAGTATTTCAGCTTGAAGAACTTATTGGATCTCTAATGACCTACGAGATGGCGTGCCATGCTCATGAAGAGCTTGAGAACCCCCTTCAAGAACAGGAAGGATATGGACACTTAGAACACAAGAAGACCACTTGAAAGGAACATCAAGTGATGAGGGCGATGACAATGACATTGCACTTCTTTCGAAAGTTTAAGAAATTTATAAGAAAGAACAAATTTAAAAATGACACAAAAAGCAAATTTGAACACAAAAGGACCAAGTTATTTGCTGAATGCAAGAAGCCGGGACACTTCAGAATGAATGCCCTCAAGCCAAGAAGAAGCAATTCAAGAAAAAAGCCTTGAAGGCCACGTGAGATGATTCAAGTGACTCAGGGTTGAAGAAGCTAGCAACAAAGAGGAGGCAAACTTAGCACTAATGGCATTAGGAGAAGAGGTTAGTGAGTTACTTAATGAAGAATTATCTTTCGATGAACTTTCTATGACTTTTCATGAGTTATTTGATGAATGTAGAACTATTAGTGAGAAGTTCAATTTGCTTAAGAAAGAGAATGCTTTATTACAAAGTTCAATAGTCTTCAAAACCCTTCTCTACCCCCATGCTCTAAGTGTGAAGACTTAGATGCAACAAAGAGGAGAACTTGCTACTCAAAGAGACCATAAACAAGTTTAAGGTCGGTAGCAAGGGCTTGGACATGATTCTTGCTAACAAAGGTCACGTCGGAAATAGAAGTGGAATCGGATTTGTGAGAGGTTCTCACTAAAATCCCACCAC
>CP097510.1:24236184-24288184 GCA_023547065.1 Musa troglodytarum
ACTCCGAGAGGTGAGTAGACTCGGACACCCCCGCAACTCTCTCTGGGGAACTTCGGCCTACGGGCCAAGACCGGCAGGCGTCGGAGGGTCGCGAGCATCCGACCCGCCCTGCTGCAGGTCACGTTCTCGACGTCCGGAGCGTGCCGCCACCTTTCGGAGGAGCTGGCCAGGAGACGGGAGCAGGAGCCATCGACGGGCCCGAACCGTACCGAGACGACCCCCCGGTTTCCGGATTCCGCGCCGAGCGCCCCGGGGTCACGGTAAAAAGTTGTTTCCCCTAACAGGGTTGAATTGGGCTTACTGTCCAACACACGTGCACCTTCAAGGATGAGAGACTCGAGAGTAATGATATATAATGATGAGAGATATAGGTTGGAATAAGACATCAAGGTAGGGAGACTAATTAGCCAGTGAGGAAGATTGACAGAGGAATAGCAGAGAGGATCATAGATTAAGAAGGTTTCCCTTCTTGGATTGTAGATTTGCTAAGGAGGAGACAAAGGTAGTGTCAGTGAGAATGAAGGTGTCGAGGGGGAAATCATTTGCAAGGATGCTAATGAAGAAGGTGTGGCCTGGAGGAGGCAGTCCGGTTGGCGATGAAAGAAGCAGAAGATACCTCCACCAAATCCACACGATCGGCCGAGGAGTGAAACTTTTAAAGTGAAGCCATGCACCGCTTCTTGGGAATGTGAGGAACCAAAAAGAGAAAAGAAGAAGAGACATGGCGGATTCGACATACACCCTTGGTGCACCACGCCTTAAGGCAAAAAATAGATTGGCGAAGATGAAGATGTATATGTCGGAGCTGTAATAAGGAGGAGAAGGGAGTGACGTCTAGATTAGGAGCAAGAGGACCTTGTTCTTCTCCTCGGTTTCTAAGATGCTTAGGAAGCTTATTCCTTTCAAATAAGGATCCAAGGATACTTCCACAATCAGACGAGCAGATTAGGGGAGGCAAAAGGATGACCATGGTGAGGAAGAGAGCGCTTAGGGCACTCAAAGCAGTGTATGAGGAATACCACCTAGTAGAAGACGAGAAGCAGGGGAAGCCTACATTGATGATCCATTGAATGATCGTCGAAGGTAGCTGATCAAATCAGTATCGTCGGAGGAGAGATAATACCGAGGGATCTTCTTGTGTCCTATTTGACATGGATAGTATAAAAGTTGATGTCCTTGAAAAGGTCTTTAGAGGAGGGAGATTGTTAAGTCTCATGATCTAGTTGTCAATGAGGAGAATCACTTGTGCTCCTTATTTAGGAGCAAAGGAGAGAAGTTGATGACAAACAACGTTATTGTTGCTAAAATGATGATAGTGATGGGATTAAGAGAAAGCAAGGAGATTGACCACCAGAGGAAAATGGAGGAGTGATTCACCGACAGAGAACATTTCGAGTAGAGATGGGCGCTCGAGAAGAGAGTAATAGTCGATGGAGGAGAGGCAGTGATCAACGATGGACAAAGGCAACAAGGAGCAGGGAACTCATCGAGTCGTCTGCACCCTTGATGGACACGCTTATGGCTGCGTGACTATCGGGAATAGAAGGTCAAGGGGTCACTGATGTACTGTGTTCTCGGCAAAAGCTTTGGATTGTTATAGCTAGACAACACGAAAGAAAAAATGTTGCTCAAGACAAGAATTGCTCGGATATCATGATAAAATAAGATGTAATGAAGAGGATTATGCAATTTCATTAAAGTAAATAATATTTATACAGATTTAATGAGAGAGATTTCTTCTATCATGATCAGTTAGTTAAAAAACAATTCTCTATCATGATCAGTCAATTATTGAAATTTTATAATGATGATGATCTTCGATCACAAATAATCTTTTTTGAAAGATAAAAGCTAAACTCGACGAGCATGAAGGTTCTTGACAAGCATGAAAGATAAAGCGAGATACTCATTTCTTTTAGTCAAATCAAGTAGAATGTCGAGATCAAAAGGAGGAAAGGTGGAACCATTTGAGAGGTGCCTTAATGTAATTATTGGTCATATTTTAAGTGGCCTTCGTGTCCCGAAAGTCCAATGCTTGAAACACAAACTCTTCTTAGTTTATTGTCTCAACATCAATGGAACTCGTAATTTAAGTGGTGAATAGGTAATAGTTTTTAAAGATCCTGAAATATTAATACATCAAATAACGTGCAAGCCATTTAGAAAGCATGATGACTTTGATCTCATTTAGGAAGCATAAATCCATAGAGTTGCTGTAAAATTAAGAAACACACTCCTACCAATAAATCTAATAAGATTACAAGTACCCTCTAACTTATTTTAAAGTTTATTTTTGTTAGGGATATTAAATATGACGTGACACCTGGTCCTGGTCGTACACCCGGATGACGTCATCGCCCCTCCTGCGCTCCTCTACTCCCGTGATTGGATCGCCCGACGTCGTTTCGCCTCTGCTACGCCCCAACTACTCGCCAAGTTGACCACGGCACCGGCCTGCGGGGTCAGGTCCGTACCCCACCCGCAGACGTGACCGGAAGCATGCCATCCGTCCGACCTATTTAGGCCGAATGGGTAAGACAGGCAAGGGAGAGAAGACGGAGAAAGGTGAGTAGACACGAAACCCTGAACACATTCCAGGGAGCTCGGCCGACGGACGAGGGCTAACTTGAGCGTCGGAGGGGTCGGGCGGAGCTTCCTCCGACCCGCCTTGCTGCAGGTTTCCTTCCCGACGACCGAGCGTGGAGCTGCTTCCCGGAGGCGCCTGGCGGGAGCGGGAGCGGGAGCCATCGACGGGCCCGAACCATACCGCGACGACCCTTCGGTTCCCGGATTCTACGCCGCACGCCCCAGGGTCACGGTAAAAAAGTTGTTTCCCGTAACAGATTGGCGCTAGAAGGAGGGCCCGTGTCGAAGGTCTACCTGCTTCGCTCTGAACCGCACATGGACGAAAGGTCGCTTCCGGGTGGCATCTCGGCGGAGGTCCCAACGACCTCCAAACCCTGGAGGGACGATCCTGCCGCGACCGCAGATCGCTACTGGAGTTTATTTAACGACTCCGGACTTCAACCGCCGAGTCGGGTTCCTCCGCTTCTCCCTCCCGTCACGGCGGAGGCCTTTCAGGACCTCTCCCAACAGGTCCGAACCCTGGCAAGTGCCGTCCAAGCCGTCCTCCCCCGCCTACTTCAGGAGGCGGGAGGGCCAAACCCCCAAAGGCCGGAACCCTTCCACCGGCACCATGAGGCGTTCCCACCGGCGCCACCTTCCCCAGCTTCCCGCCCGGTTCCGGACGGAACCCGGGCTCCCGAAAACCTGGACACCCCGTCCGAGCCCGAAGCGGTGTCCTCGGATTCGACGGATTTATTTCGGGCTCGCCATTCTATCGCCAGCGCCTTGATGAGGTGCAAAGGACGTCCGTGTAAGTCCAAAGAGGAGCAGAGGGAAGTGTCCCACTGGGAGTCCCCATTCACCAACGACATACGGGAGTTCCTGGTGCCCTTGAACTTCCGCCTCCCCTCCATCGACCTTTATGATGGAGTCAGTGATCCTGCGGATCACGTCGCCGCTTTCCGAGATCTGATGGCCCTATATGGAACCTCGGTCGCCTTGATGTGCCGCGCGGTCCCCACCACGTTGCAAGGATCCGCTCATACATGGTTTAGCACCCAAAGAGCGGACGGTGACATCTTTCAACAGCCAAGGACTTCGAGCTACATTTTTGGCGCTTGCACGACCAAGCCTTCGTCGCACTCCTCCCGGTTTGAAGCAAAAAGAGGACGAACCCTCTCCCACTTTGTGCGAAGGTTTACCACAGTGGTACGGGAGTTATCTGACGCTCACCCATCGTTATTGATGCAGGCGTTTATGATGGGACTACGACCATCAAGGTTTTGCTGGTCCTTGGTGGAGCGACCCCCCGCGTCCATCGCGAAAATGTTTCAGTGGGCAAGCCAATATGTGGCGGCCGAGTCCTGGATGACGGGAAGAAGGGAAGAGCGACCGAGGGGGCTTTCGACCCCATCCCGAGCGGGAACGATGACTAGGCGAGAGTCCCCGCATCAGGGACGTCGGGCGGGGCACCCCGACCAATACGTGCCCGGGCCGCCACCTCCCCCCCTGAATGCGTCTCCGACGCAAATATTTCTTCAGATAAAGGAACGGGGAATGCTCAGGCCGCCCCATCCGATGAAGGGTCGGCGAGAGCTGGCCGATCGTACCCGGTATTGCCGCTTCCATCGGCAAAACGGACATGACACTGAACAATGCCACGAGCGGCAAATCGAGGAGCCGATCCAAGATGTCACTTTAGATCAATACCTTCCAAAGATCCACGGAACCATCCTCGCACTCAAGGCCCCGCTGAGCAAAGACATCGACGTAATCATAGGGGGGCCCGCCACTGGAGGGCATAGCGCTTCGGGTCGAAAGGCGTACGCCCGTGCCGTTCCGACCGGGGAATACCACCCTCCCTCCGAGCCAGAGATCACGTTCCCCTCAGGGGACATCGGAGCAACGGAACATGATGACGCGCTGGTGGTGTCACCAATAGCCAACGCCAGGTCCGGCGATTATGGTCGACACCGCAGCTCGGCCGACATCCTTTACTTCGCCTTTTGAAGCTAGGTTGCCGGCGAAGCCCCAAGCCTGCACTGGCGCCACCGCTTTACCGGTGACGATCTCACGCTGGCGCGTGACCCTACCGTTAACTCTCGGGATTATCCAAAGACCAAAACTATACCGTGACCTTTCGGTGGTCGACCTCCTACCGCTGCACAACGCCATCCTGGTCGGCCTACCTCAACAGCCGAGGGCGGTTATATCTACATACCACGTGACTTTGAAGTTTCGACCAGGCCGAGTCGGGGAGGTCCGGGGAGATCCTCAGGAATCCAGACGGTGTTACTTGACGGCGGTCTCCCTGGGTAAGAGAAAAAGGCCGGAGCAGCCCCTCGAGGACCCACGCGGGGCGCAGCACCAGACCGAGCGTCCCGAGCCGACAAACCCGGCGATTAACATTCCGCTGCAAGATGACCGTCCCGATCGGACGGTCGGGATCGGTCCCGACCTGGACGATCAAGAGCAGGCCCAACTTATTAGCCTCCTCCAGGAAAACGCCGACGTCTTCGCCGATAGCGTTGACCTCCCGAATAGATCTCAAGTTTCAACACCATCTCGCACATTTCGATCACCGCCGCTGCGGTGAGACAGAAACCCCGGCCTCAGTCCCTCGAGCGCCAACATATTATGCAAATGGAGGTCGACAGGCTCTTGGCGTCCGACTTCATTGAGGAAGTCGTATCCCTGGTCGCCCAATGTAGTCCTCGCCAAGAAGCCTAATGGAAGCCGGAGGATGTGTGTCGACTACACCGATCTAAATCGCGCTTGCCCAAAGGATCGCTTCTTGCCTAGGATCGACCGGTTGGTCGACTCAACCGCAGGGCACGCCCGCTTCTCCTTCATGGACGCCTACTCCGGTTACAATCAGATCCGGATGGCCCCCGAGGATCAGCAACATACGACCTTCCATACGCCCCAAGGAGCCTACTTCTACAAGGTCATGCCGTTCGGATTAAAGAACGCGGGGGCCACCTACCAAAGGATGGTGAATAAGGTGTTCGCCCAGCAAATAGGGCGAAACATGGAAGTATATGTTGACGACATGATCGTAAAAAGTCGCTCAGGGGCAGCACACCTCGACGACTTGCGGGAAACCTTCTCCACGCTAAGGAGACATGGAATGCGCCTTAATCCCGCCAAGTGCACCTTCGGCGTGACATCAGGAAAGTTCCTAGGATTTATCATACACGAGAGGGGAATTGATGCCAACCCGGAGAAGATCCAAGCTCTCGTCAACATGAGATCTCCGAGGACAGTGAAGGAGCTTCAATGCCTTAACGGAAGAATAGCGGCTCTGGCCCGATTTTTGTCCCGGTCGGGAGATAAGTGTCTTCCTTTCTTCCGAGTCCTCAAAGATCCAAAGAACTTCCAATGGACGACGGAATGCGAGGAAGGTTTCACATGCTTGAAGCAAAGACTTGTCCAAACTCCCCGCCTCACCTCGATGTTCACGCCGTAAAAACTTAGCCTCTACCCGCGGCATCTCAAAGCATGCAAAGTGAGCTCAAGATCGTGAAGGAAGCCCCCGACGCGCAACATCCGGTTTTCTACACCAGCCATGTGTTGCGCGGGCCGGAGCAGTGCTATCCCCCCATTGAAAGGTTAGCATTAGCGCTTGTCCTAGCAGCTCGGAAGCTACGCCCCTACTTCCAGGCCCATACAATCGAGGTAACGACCGACCAACCCCTGCGTCAAGTTCTCTCTAAGTTCAACGTGGCAGGGCGCCTCCTAAAATGGTCGGTGGAGCTATCCGAGTTCGACCTCCGCTACAAACCGAGAACGACCATCAAAGCCCAGGCCCTGGCCGACTTCATATCAGAGTTGGCACAGCCGGAAATAGAGTGCGTGGAGCAGATTTATCAGGACTGGGTCCTGCACGTGGACGGGTCCTCTAACTCGAAAGGCGCCAGAGCTGGACTCATTCTGGAAGACCCCGACGGACATGCTTTCGAGCGTTCCCTCCGCTTTGGCTTCAATGCCACGAACAATAAGGCAGAATACGAGACGCTCTTGGCAGGCCTCCGTTTGGCGACCGAGATGCAACTTAGAGCAGTCCATGTTCTCACGGATTCCCAACTGGTCGTTGAACAAGTTGGCGGGGAGTATCGGGCGCGGGACCCGACCATGGCCAAATACCTGACCGAGGTAAAGATCCGCACTCTAACTTCTCGCTTCACCTTGTCTAGAGTCCCCGTGTCTCGTAACAAGCGCGGACCAGCTCGCGAAATTAGCCTCGGGAGCCGAGCCCGAGAAACATCCCGAGGTCGAAGAGCTGGCACACCGGTCGGTGGCCATCATGGAGATAGGAGACCCCGGGGTCCCGACCTCTTCACCCACATGGATTCAAGAGGTGCTGAGATATAAGCGTGAGGGAATCCTGCCCGAGGATGAAGCCAAGGCACGGCGGCTCCGCCGAACCCTGGCGTGGTACTGCGAGATTGGCGACCGGCTCTACAAAAGGTCGTTTTCTCATCCCCTCCTGCGATGCTTAGATCCTGACGAGGCGAAAGTAATCCTCGCCGAAGTTCACGGTAGGACCTGCGGGGAACATATGGGTGGTCGACTTTGGCCTTCAAAATACCGCGCCAAGGCTATCGCCTACGTTGCACCGAGACGCCAAGGCTTTTTGTGCAGGTGCGACACTTGCCAACGCTAAGCCCGTGCCCCGCAGCCTCCCGCCGTCCCACTCACCTCCATGGATTGCGCCCGCCCTTCGCGCAATGGGGATGGATCTTTGGGTCCGTTTCGCCGTCGCCAAATGGAGATATATCATCGTGGGGATAGACTACTTCACTAAGTGGGTGGAAGCCGAGCCTCGGCGACCATTACTACGAACGGGTCGAATAGTTTGTATGGAGGAACATTGTGACCCGATTCGGCCTTCCCAGCGTTATCATCACTGATAACGGCACCCAGTTTGCCAATACTCGGTTTAGGGAATTCTGCGCGAGTTATCGGATCCAGTTGAGATTTAGCTCGGTGGCCCACCCCCAGACTAATGGGCTTGCAGAGGTGACCAACCGATCTATCCTAGACGGACTTAGAAAAAGGACTTTGGAAGCTCGATCAAGTTGGGTCGACGAGCTCCCGAACATCCTATGGTCTTTGCGGACTACCCCAAAGATGCCCTCGGGCGAGTCCCCCTACAGCCTGGCATTCGGCGTGGAGGCGGTCCTCCCAGCCGAGTTAGTCATTCCGACCCTCCGGGTGGAAAACTATGAAGAGTCCACCTCGACCCAAGGAGTTAGGGCCGGCCTGGACCTGTTAGAAGAGCGCAGGGCTGACGCGCACATAAAGATGTTGGCGTACAATCGAAGTGTTGCTAGAAGCTATAATAAGAAGGTACGCCCTCGACCTCTCGGGATGGGAGATCTAGTAAGGCGAAGTTAGTGACCCCGCCCATTCAAGGGGCAAACTTGCACCTAAGTGGGAAGGCCCCTATCGTAATCGAGTCGCCCGACGCACGCCCAACTCGCGACTATGGACGGACAACAACTGGTGAGGACTTGGAACGTCCAGAACCTCAAGAAATATTTTGTTTAGAGGCAGAATAGAAGTGTGTTAGTATTTGCCTCGGGCTGTGGAAGTTAACTTGGAAATGCCATAAAAAGGAGTTGTATTGACCAAAATCGTCGGAATACAAAATGGGCCCCTAAAGGGAGAAGGGCATTACAAGGGTGAGGGAAGTCCCTCCCAAAAAAAAGAAGAAGAAAAACAAAACGACTCAAGCAGAGGGAGACTGCCGAAGGAACCTCGCCGGCATGTCCACACCCTCGCCCCTGGGCAGAGACGAAGGGATCCTCTCGACCAGCGTGAGCTGGAGGGCATGCTCGAACGGCCAGGGCTACCTTGTACCCGTACTCGTACGACACCCGGCCCGTCCGGTCTATCCCGAGGAGGAAACCCTCCGACTTCTTGTAGGCCTCAACCGCCTCCCGGTCCCTCTCGGGACGGCTGCCTTCTATCGCGGCGAGGGCTTCCCGGGCGGCCTTTGCCTCGGCCTCTCAAGACAGCCGCGCCAGCTCGAGGCCTCCTTGAGCGGAGGCGGTTCTCCGCTTCTCCGTCGAGAAGCTTCGCAGATTGTCGCGACGCCGAGGCGGCCTCAAGCTCAGCGGTCAGGCGCGCCACTTCCGCGCCCATGTCGGCCACGCGCTGCTTGGCAGCAGAACGCCTCGGTCCCGACCCCGCCGGCCTCTTCACCGGTGGCGCGCAACTGGAGGTTGCGCCCACTCACTCCGCCCACCAACCGACCGGCATCGTGCACCCGGTCGATGAGGGCCGTGGTGTAGTGGAGATTCTGCATAGAAAAGAGAAAGTCAAATGATGAACAATCTACAACCGAGAGAATGCACGCAAGACGGTACTTACCCACAGCACCGACTTGGCCGACTTAGCAATGAGGGCCTCGGAGGGGAGCGTGTACAGGTCCCGACCTATGTCGGGATGGAGAGCTCCCCGCAGGTAGCTGGCCGAGGGCTCTCCCCCGGTCCACACTTTGTCCCCTCGGGACAAGCCGTGCCACCGGGCCACCAGAGGGTCGCTCAGCGCCCCGGAAGGGACCTCACCCATTACTCGGGAAAGGAATGGCTGATCCTTCCCCGGAGGGATTCGGCACAAATCCTTCATGGAAGGGGGACGCTGGCCCCTCCCACCGCCCTCGGGCCGGGCGCCTCGGCAGAGCAGGCGCCTGGCCGGCCGGTCGTCTCGACGGTGGAGCCGCAGCACTTCCAGTCCACCACGCCTTTGTCCTTCGCCTCTTCTTAGGGCGCCTCGCAGAGCGCGGGAGCTGCCCGCCGCTTGGGAACGGCCGAGCGCTGGGGACGATCTCCGCCGAGCGCCCAATCGGAACGACCGTAGGTTCACCATCTCTCAAGAGAACAAAGGTGAGTTAGAAACTAGAGTATGACAAAGCAATCCCAAAATGAGGCAACAACTACCCCGAGAGCTCGGATTGCTCCCGCCTCCACAAGCCACTTCTCCGACATGTTGCGATGGCTTGCAGGAAGGGAGGATTACTCGCCCGCTCGAGGTGCGCACGCTCCTCGGCATTCAGTTTTGGGGCAGTATTGTCGATGGTCCTGGACGACCACCGAACCCCAAAACCCCAGTCTCCTTTACGTTGAACGAAGAAGAAGCGCCTCTTCCACCCCTTGTTATTGGTGGGTGCGCCGCTAACCCGGAACCCTGTCCGGGCGGCAAGGAAGTAGCCCCCCGACCCTTTGAAAAGGCGAAAACAGGAAAGAAAAAGGTTTGGACGGGCGATATTGGCATAATGGCATTCCCGTGAAAGCCACCGTGTACCGCCAAGAGTTTGGGGTTATCTGTGAAGGCGAGATCCGCCACAAGGATATGCAAGATACGGCGACCGGTGTAGGGGAGACGCAGCCCGCCCCAAGGCATCAACGCCGTGGCAAAACCCTTAGGAATCGGGTCGGCGCCCGCGTTCCCTCGGGCCGAATGGCGATTTCTCCGGATGGCATACCGCCACGAGGATCCCTACCGAGGACTCGCCCAGTAGAATTTGGTCGTGGCGCCACATAATGACCTTCTAGCGCACGCGCCGCTTCTACCGGGAGGAAGGACCGAAGGGGGAGATGAGGGAAGAGCGCGACACGGGTAGTGACAGAGGGGAGGAAGAGGAAGAAGTGGATGAGGAGGAGGTGGAAGGAAGAGCCATCGTGTACATGACCACGGAGGAATCGAGTGAACGGAGGCAAAGCACACGAGCCGAAAGAAAAACTCGGAGGAAGGCAACGTTAGAAAGAAAGAGAAACCCCGCTGGTGAAAAGCGATAGAGTGTCGCAGGGCTTTCTATTTATAGAAAAGGGGGGCCTCGGCCTTTCGCCTCCCGAGGCAAGCGACAGCATGACGCCGCACATACCGCCCAACCGCATCGCATCGGGCACCCAAACGCCGCGCCATATTAATGAAGAGGTGACGTGTCCACCGCCTGTAAATAACTTACCCTCCACGCCTCGATTCCAAAGAATCGCACTATCGCGAACCGCTGGCGCACAACGGGCGGTTCGGTTATCTAGGTCTTGAGCGGCGCCGACCATCGTTTTCTAGGTCTTGAGCGGCTCACCATCGGTCTTCTAGGTCTTGAGCGCGGCTCGACCATCGTCTTCTCGGGTCTTGAGCGCGGCTCGACTCATCCAACGGCGTTCGGATGATACGTTTCAAGGTCTTGTGCGGCCTCGACTTACTACCGGACGCGTTCGCAAACGGGGATTTGAGTGTCGCCGATCCTTTATACCGACGGGCGGTTCGGTTATCTAGGTCTTGAGCGCGCTCGACCATCGTTTTCTAGGTCTTGAGCGCGCTCGACCATCGGTTTTCAGGTCTTGAGCGCGCTCACCACCGGTCTTCAGGTTCGAGCGGCGGCTCGACCATCGGTCGGGTCTTGAGCGCGGCCGATTTCATCCAACGGCGGTTCCGGATGATACGCTTTCAAGGTCTTGCGGGCCTCGACTTACTACCGGACGGCGGTTCGCAAACGGGATTTGAGTGTCGCCGATCCTTTATACCGGACGGTTCGGTTATTCTAGGTCTTGAGCGCGCTCGACCACCGTCTTCTAGGTCTTGAGCGCGGCTCGACCATCGGTCTTCCGGGTCTTGAGCGCGCTCGATTCTTCATCCCGAATCTGGTTCGGATATTATAGTGTACATGGTCTTGAGGTTCCTCGACCATCGGTTTTCTGGGTCTTGAGGTTCCTCGACCCCTCATCCCGAACGGCAGTTCGGGTATTATGGTTTACATGGTCTTGAGGTTCCTCGACCATCGGTTTTCTGGGTCTTGAAGTTCCTCGACCCCTTATCCCGAACACTGGCTCGGCTACATGGTTTGGAGCGGGCCCCAATCCTCGATTTTCTGGGTCATGAGCGGCGGCTCGACCCCTTATCCCGATCGGGAATTCGGTCATTATATTCTCGGACGACGCATTGACTTCGCCTCCGGCACAATGATTCAGTCAAGTTGTATTACAACAGGCAGAACCTCCGCCCGAGATTTCAGTCGGTCATTTGATAGCAACCGGGTTTCTCCGAGCACCGCCCCCCAACCCTCAAAGATTGTCCCGCAGGAGTGGCTTTTGAGGGGGGGTAATGTTAGGGATATTAAATACGACGTGACACTCGGTCCTCGGTCGTACACCGGATGACGCCATCGCCTCCCGCGCTCCTCTACTCCGTGATTGGATCGTCCCGACGCCGCTTTCGCCTCTGCTACGCCCCAACTACTCGCAAAGTTGACCACGGCACCGGCCTGCGGGGTCAAGTCCGTACCCCACCCGCAGACGTGATCGGAAGCATGCCATCCGTCCGACCTATTTAGGCCGAATGGGGAAGACAGACAAGGGGGAGGGAGAAAGGTGAGTAGACACGAAACCCTGAACACATTCTGTGGAGCTCCGACTGACGAGGGCTAACTTGAAGGCCGGAGGGGCTTCGCATGAGCTTCCTCCACCCGCCTTGCCGCAGTTTCCTTCCGACGACCGAGCATGGAGTTGCTTCTGAGGCGCTGGAGCGGGAGCGGAGCCATCGACGGGCTCGAACCATACCGCGACGACCCTTCGATTCCCGGATTCTACGCCGCACGCCCCAGGGTCACGGTAAAAAGTTGTTTCCCGTAACAATTTTCAAAAATCTTCATTGCATCCAATCGCAATCTAATTTAGATCATCAACAAATTTAGATAGTCATCATAATTAACATTAATCAAACAAACTGAAGTGTCATCCATCATGAATCGTAATTTATACCATGTTGGATCAATCAAAATGTTAACACCATCAAGAAGCCAACCAATCCACAATTATGTCTCCTTCACATTATTATATTCATTTTCGACAAAAATTTTTATCATCGTTGTATTAATTACAATTAAAAAATAGTTAATATCATTAAAAAAATTGTACTAATCGTGAATGGACAGATACACGTGAAAGAGAATTGGACTTGTACCAATTCCAGAGGATCCGAGGCGAAAATAAATATAAAATGATATTGAATATGAAACCGAAGGAATGTGATCCAGGTGACGATATATATAATGACACAATGCATATAATATATCTTTGTTGGTAAATAAACTAAAGTACAGCATGGATTTCATAGAAAGAGTTGCAATGATCACTCACGCGCTGGCTTTGACCGTCTCTTGCAACATTGATATATGGTTTTAATAAGGCATATCATCAACAGTGGGTGACCGACACGCTGCAAGAGTCCCTCTCTGGTCGTTGGTTTATTGAAGGCGTGCATGACAAATGTAAGATAAGGTTACAATCGAAGGAAAATAATTCTCATTTAGCTAAGATAGTGTATGAAGTCCTATTTAATGACCTGACATCCCATGTGACATGTTAAGGAGTAGGCATATGAGAAGAATAGTTCCTTGTAATAATACGATTGTTCTGAGGCGCAATTATATCTTCTTCACAATTGGTGAGGTTTGTTTAGTCACATGATACAAATATACTGTAATGGGTATGGCAAAGCATTCATGTGGAAGCTCTCTTTCGACAGTTTGCATCCATAAATAGGGGAAGATCACTGGCTTCCATCTCTCTCTCTCTCTCTAGGACAAATGGCATCTGCGTACGTAGTTGTCGTCCTTCCCTTTGTGGCGGCAGTGATGGGATCACTGCGGGGAGGGGCTTCGGCGCACGGCGTCCCCGCCTCGTCTTTCAACAGCAGCTCCTTCCCTGCTGGCTTTATCTTCGGTGCGGCCTCTTCAGCTTACCAAGTAAGCTCAACAACGCATTACAGATTGATTGTGTGTGTGTGTGTTTTGGTGAAGTGGTTCTGATGTTGGATGCTATGTAGTATGAAGGTGCATTCAGAGAAGGTGGCAAGGGGCCGAGCATTTGGGACACCTTCACCCACGACCACCCAGGTCTGCCATTTTATTTGATGCTTTATACTGAATGAGTGAATCAAATCGATTAAATGAGTGAAAATACCTTCGCCGTCGCCTCCACCTCACTTCCTCGTTGTGGTGGGAGCAACGGGAAGAGCGGAGGCGTTAGCAGCGAGGACGGCGGAGATCCGGGACCCCATCCGCGGCGCCCGCTTGCTCGGCACCTTCACCGCCGCCGAGGAAGGGGTGGAGGAGGAGGGGGAATGACCGACGGTAAAATGCTCCTAAGCTTTTTGTCTCGAGGTCGTTGGATTCTGAGATCTGCCGGGGATCAATCGTAGCGAAATGGAGCCCTCACCTTGGTTACCTTCTCGTCGTCTACTGCATTGTCAACCATCTGCCATAAAGTAGTGCAGGGAACAGAATCATTATTGATTCTGTTCTCAAAAGCACTACTCTGTCCGTGAACGAACGAAAGAAAGAACATGTCAGATTAATCATCTTCAAGATTTAGCTTTCTAAAGATTTCATCACTGAATCCACCGGACTATTCCAATAGCCTTTTCCAATTTATTCCTCCCACCCACCTTCTTTTTTTTTTTTTTAGTGTTGGGATTTTATTAGAGAGATGATCATTTGATTTCTCTTCCTATACTCCTCATTGCCACATGCCATTCTTTGTTAGGTTATTGGTGAATCCGATGCACAGAAACAATCGATCCGTGATCATCCTTTGTTTGTACTGGACTATTGATCGTGGTCGTCATCGTCCATATTTTGTCTATATGTTTGACGTGGACTCCTCAATCAGACACAGAATAAAGATGTTCTATAAATATAACATGAATATTTAATTTAGTGTTGGTCGAACATGATATATATATATATATATATATATATATATATATATATATATATATATATATATATATATATATATATATATATATATATATATATATATATATATATATGTATGACGTGGACTCCTCAATCAGACAGAGAGAATAAAGATGTTCTATAAATATAGCATGAATATTTAATTTAGCGTTGGTCGAACATGACAGATAGATATGGTAGCAGATTTCATATCGTGGGAGAGAGTTTTCCAGGCAAAGGAAGTGAAATGATTGTCCGCATAAGGTAGTGATGAGGTCCACACTGCTCGAGCCATGTCAAATGATTGGTTTTGGGAGACGTGTTCTCATCTAGTTTTATACTTTTCAGAAACACTCTACGTAATCGATAATTTCTTCCTCAACATAAATTAATTACTATAAATAATTTTATATATTATAATTAAATAAATAATTAAATTTGATTTTCTTAATCACGTGAATAAATCAGAAATCTTACTAATTAATTAGATTATTAATTGATTTATTTCCTAACAATTGATATGATTTTTAGGAAGTAAATAATATATATTCCATTTTTAAGTGTGAATCATTATAAATGAATATTATGTTTTTATCTTCGTGTATGAAAGTAAAATAAAAATAAATTTAATATAAAATTAAATATTTACTTACCTTTTGGGGAGATCTCATCTTCTCCTATATAAGAGAGCTCCTCTTCTCTCGTTCCTCACCAAGCCTGACAATGGAAGGATCGAAGAGAGGACTTCCCGAGGAGATGATCTCGAGAAAAGGATAACCGAGGAGAGGTAGTATCCTTTCTTTTTTTTTTATTTGGTTTGATTTATGTTTTGAAATATTGATATTGGAATTGTTATAAATTTTATGATGCATAATAATATTTAAATTTTCAAAAATTTATGATTAATAAATAATGATAATTGATTCACGATATTAAAATGATTATTTGATTTATATTAATCTCTTAAGCTTAAGTGAGTTTTAATATTGATTTAACTATTAAAATTATTATTATTAGATTAATGGATCTAATTTATTTAATTAGATATTTCTATATTTTAAGAATTATGTGTGAATTCTTATGATTTAATTAGTTTTAAATTTAAGATTGTGGATTTAAATTCTTTAATTAATGGATTTGAGTTATTCTTAATAATTTATATTTTTGAAATATAATTTGATAAGAGGATTCTAGTTTGGGGTCCGACTGAGTTAAGTCGACCGCTAGACTAGATCGACTCACCATATGGTTATGCACGACTCAACCCATGTGGCTAGGTACAATTAACCCATGTGACTACGCATGACTCACCCATGTGGCCGTGTAAGAGCCACCCATGTGGTAAGATACGATCTAACCTATGTGGCTGTGCTTGATTCACCATGTGGCTAGGTATGATCCACCATGTGGCTTTGTACGCCCCAAATACGTGGCAAGGTACGACCTAATCATGTGGCTAGCATAGGCCAACTCATGCGGCCAAGTATAACCTATCCATACGGTCGACATAACCCCAAATCACGTGTCTAAGCATGACCCAACTCACGAGCCAAGCATGGCCCGGCTGGGTGATAATGCTTAGCCCAACTTACGAGTAAGGCTTAGCCTAGTCCATTACGTTAAGCTCCGCCACGAATGCGATGCGTTAGATACATCATCACTCCTCTATCTAGCCCGTTGTACCTCAACTTAACATATTACTTAGACAGATGTGTAGCACATATGACGGCCCAAGACTCAAGTGGGTTGGTTCATTGGGCTAGCACTATACGATATAGTCGATTTCCTCTTCCTTTATCGGTTTGAGCTCTTTTGACTAAATCAGACATGTTTGATCGGTTAAGATTAGTTTAGGGTAATTCTAGACTAACTTGACTAGTTCAAATCTACTTAACCTAATCGAGATCAATCAAATATAAATTAGACCAGTCTACGGTGATTCTAGACGATTCTATAAGGATTTAAGGTTGATTCTATTAGGCCATAAATGGATTTAAGCCAATTAAGCTATTCCAATTAGGGTTTTAGTTGATTGAAGACTATTGAGAGATTGTTATTTTAAGCCTTTATGATTTGATGAATTTAAAGGTTTATTTGAAGATGTCATCAAAATGATTATTGATTTTCTATTTTTCTTAAGATTGTGATATTGATATGATTATACCATGTAGTATATGTAACTAGGCTAATGATCTATATTGAAAGTGCAACTTGTGAAAGAAGCTACGGGCCCATCACAATGTAGAGTCACCAATGGACATAGTCTAGTAGATCATACATAAAGCATGGTCTCTTGTAATATTTGATCATACTATTTCTTGGATGCATGTGTAAATGAATAAGTGAATGTAAATGAATGATCATGGATGTTTATGTATCCCTGCCGAGGGCAAGTATGGTGATTCCCTTCGGAGATTAGCGGACCATCAAACGTGATGGTTAGATGATTCCTCCATCTGTTGTTGGGAGAAACGTGTCCCCACTTAGGCAGGTGAGGGATACCACTCCATCCACTGTTTAGAGTGCAATATGGATTATCTCCATCCGCTGTTGGGAGGAATCCATCCTATGCCTCTCCATCCGCTGTGGGAGAGTGCGCATCGTGTGATGTACGCCTTTGTTATCTAGTTATCTCGTATGTGTTGCATGTGATTGATGCATGATTTTGCTTAAGAAATTATCATTGTTTTTCATATGTTTAAGTTTTATAATAAATTGATATATTATTATTGAATTATTGATATTTGTTTCATGAATGTTAGATTATTTTTATAATTTTTCTGAGGTTCCTACCAGCATGTGTGGTTGTTGAAATATTTTTATCTTATATTTATTTTCAGTATAATCTACAATTTTACATTAGATATGAAGCTGGGTGGAAGAGACTTGTGACCTTACCAAGAAGATGTGATCTTTTTTTATTAATAAAAATATTTACTATTGTAAAGGTAAGAATTTGAATTCAAGAAAGGAGTGTATTTTATAAATTATGAATAATAAAATGATGATTTATTATATTTTATAAATTCTGGGATGTGACACTCTAATTAGTTCGACATGACTCAGATTGATTTAAAAGAATTGATATAATATATATATATATATATATATATTATTTAATTTAAATATTATTAGTCATTTAGGCTCAAAGAAATGTTAGGGATTCCAAACAATCTTGATTGCTATTTGAGCTTGCTGTAAGTTTAGCATTAGGTGTTGATTAACTTCAACTGATCCTACAAAAATTACATCGGGTCATGTCTTTTTTTTTTTTTTTAGTATGGAAGAAATGTGATGTATAATTTGAACGGTTTAGAAACCTTGTATGGTTCAGAAATGTGATATAGGATGCAAATAAATCATTAATATATATGTATGTATATGTATGTATATATATAAGTAAATACATGTGTATATATATATATATAAATGATTAATTTGCATATAATGTAAATGCTTGACTTGGAGTTTGTTGCAATGCAATGCCTTTGTTTTATGACGTTATGGGCAGAGAAAATAATGGATAGGAGCAACGGAGATGTGGCATTAGACTCTTACCATCGTTACAAGGTTACTTCTTCACTGTCATCCAACATTTTGCCTCTCAGCTATTGTGGTTTCCTTCGAATCTATCAACTTGAACTTGAGTTGCAGGAAGACGTGGCTCTCATGAAAGAGATGGGAGTGGGTGCCTACAGGTTTTCCATCTCTTGGCCAAGGATCCTACCAAGTGAGATTCACATTCCATCGACAGAATTATTCCAAGTATAATGCTTAGTTGGGTAGAATGATGCGGCTGCAATCTCACGTCTCAGATGGAAAGCTCAGTGGAGGAGTCAGCAAGGACGGCGTCAAACATTACAACAATCTCATCGACGAGCTCCTGTCAAATGGTATTCATCTCAGTACTTGTATTTCTACTTCTTGTTGCTCTCCTCCTCTCCTCGTCATCTGCTCCCAATTCCTGTAGGTTTGCAGCCCTTCGTGACCCTCTTTCACTGGGACCTGCCTCAGGCACTGGAGGATCAGTATGGTGGTTTCCTGAGCCCATTCGTCATGTTAGTGCCACATACACATCATGCTAAGCGAACATGTAGCATCACAGTGTTTCTTCTCCAGGAAGAGCTCCACATGATACCTGCTCGATGATGAATCTGTTCTTGCAGCAAAGACTTCCGCGACTACGTGGAAGTGTGCTTCAGGGAGTTCGGCGATCGGGTGAAGCACTGGATCACCTTCAACGAACCCCTGATCTTCCACCATGGGTTACGCTACAGGACAGACGGCACCGGGCCGATGCACCCCATGCTCGTCGGCAACTGCACTGCAGGAACTCAGGCAGGGAGCCCTACGTGGTGGCTCACCACCAGTTGCTCGCCCACGCCGCCGCCGTGAAGCTCTACAGGGACAAGTACCAGGTAATTAAGCAGAGCCAGCTTGGCCAACACTTGGTGTCATCACCCACCACCTCCTCACGAAGAAGATGCATGCAGGGATCTCAGAAGGGAAGAATAGGAATCACACTGACGACCACATGGTTTATTCCACTCTCCGATTCCAAGTCCGACATCGATGCTGCTCAAAGAATCCTAGACTTCAATTATGGATGGTGAGCCATGGACAAGTTGAAGCTGGTCTGAAGCACAAACCCTAACTGCTGGTTCTTTCTTCTTCTTCTTCTTCTTCTCTCGACTGATAGGTTCATGGATCCTTTAACCGGAGGGGACTACCCATTCATTATGAGGACACTTCTCGGGGATCGCCTACCGAGGTTTACCGCCGAGGAATCCAGGCTGATTAAAGGATCATTCGACTTCATCGGCCTCAATTACTACACTGCAAACTATGCTTACGGCCTTCCTCTCCAAAACCGGCGTTCAGAACTACATGACAGATTCTTTTGCCAGCAGCACCGGTAATCTATGATATGTATCAGCTACTTCATCAAGGAAGAGACGTTTAACCTAATCTTCTTCCTGCAAGTGCAGGGGTTCGTAATGGAGTTCCGATCGGTCCTCAGGTAACTCAAATCACCTCACTTCTTTGTTGGCTTGCCGTCGGCTCACCAGGTGAGAGTGTGCAGGCTGCTTCCGGTTGGCTCTACGTCTACCCGAAAGGCATAAGAGATCTCCTGTTGTACACGAAATCCAAATACAACAATCCAGTGATCTACATCACAGAGAACGGTAGGATCCATCTGCTGTGTCTTTTGATACAGTACCGGTTGAACTATTCTCATGGAGAGGATGGTTTGGCAAGCAGGTATCGATGAGGTCAACGATGAAACGGTGCCTCTAAGGAAGCACTCGAGGATGAGACGAGGGTCGAGTACTACAGGGGGCATCTGCTCTACCTGTGGAGAGCTATCAGGTCTGTGAACATGAGGTTGGATTCCTGAGCTGCCGATGTTGAAACGTGAGAGCTATTTTGTGCAGGAAAGGAGCAGACGTGAGGGGATTCTTCATGTGGACGCTGTTGGATGACTTCGAATGGAACTCCGGCTACACTGTAAGATTTGGACTCCATTATGTGGATTTCAAGGATGGGTTGAAGAGGTACCCCAAGAGATCTGCTCTCTGGTTCCGTGAGTTCCTCAGGAGATCGTAGATGATGCCACTGTCATTGGAAGAATCATGGTTTGACGCTTGCTTCTGCTTTCTTTGTCTGCAAAGAACTGGCTGTTCTTGCAGCAATAAATTGCTGTGGTGCACGCTGGAGTCTTAAGATACAATGCTGTTGTGCTTGCAATAAAATGCCACTTGTTTTCACTTTGATAACTTGATTCCCCCTCGTCGTTCATTGATAGAACAGCATTCTCGTTCCAATGGCTACCCCCACCTTGTTTTGCTTGTGACCCTCATAAGACCAATTACTTTCCTGTCCTCGCATGAACCCTCTTATCGGTTCTCTTCTTAGATGTTTTCACATGATCATTCCATGCAAGGAATCAAATTTCGACGATGGACATCAAATCATATAAATTAATATCGACCGCCCCATCTTATGATATACCAATACTGCAAAACAAATATCAAAGTGAGAGTTAATCCATTGATGCTAATGAGGGGATAACCTTCTAAAGCATAAAATTCCCTCTGAAGCCACATTCTCATGATGTAGAGAAAAAATCTCTTGTTCTTCTATAGAAATAAAACTACAAAAATTATGTCCATGATATGCAGCAGGAAAAAAAAAAAAATCATTCCAAAGAACATGTCCATGAACAAGAGATGCTGCTCAACACAAAATAATGTCATAATGTGATGTTTAATCAGTCTTTATACTATGTTGGATTACTTTGGCTCACCAACAAAACTGCCCAATCAGAGCGAGCTATCCGGTTTAAGAAAAACCAATTAAGAAAACTAAAATATTGAATTTAAAGGGCCATACAAGTCTGAGACCCTGGTGACCATGGTCCATGGATCCATGCAGACGACGCATAATCTCAGAACTTGTATCAGAAGAAACAAGATTAGTTGCAGTCCCTACAAATATCACAGACTGAGCAACTATTCATTCTAGTTAAACATAAATGGAGTGCCTAATCTCAACTGGAATTGAATTTAATTAGTGTCTACAACACTGGAATTTATGAATGAAAATTAAGGAGGGAGAAAAATCCCCCTGGCCAGCTTTAGCATCTCTTCTCTGCGGTTTAAGCTTCCACCAAACATCATCACCCTATTAATGTTTTAGATACCCAGTGAAAATGTTAACCGATTAAGTGCACCTCCATTCCTCAGTGACCAAGTAACGGATATTAAATCAGTTACTATAGATCCATGGCCAACCACGATATATAAATCTTCAACGCTTCCTTTTTATCATGATGTGGCTTTGGATTTTAACTTTGTTTCTTGGAGTCCAATGAAGCTAAAGATGTCCCTAAGCCAACAGGAGCTTGATCTTTGTGGCCTGACCCACTGGCATCAGTAGCCCCAACAGAGCCATCAGACACCCAGCCATTACTTGCATCCCTGGGTTCTTCTTGTGCTTGGCCACTCGTTGGAGCATCAGGAGTAGAACTTGAATTGATGATGTTGAGAAGTTGTGATAATGGGGGCAACGGTTGGACAGGAGCTGCATTCTGGCGAACGAGGATGCCTCTAGCTGCAGCTTTCTTCCGTGCTTCTGCTACTGCTTGAGCTGCCCTCTCATCAACTCCCCTTCCACGAAGAAGAGCCTCACCAACCACAGAAGTGTTTAGAGACTTGTTGACTGTTAAGCTGGCATTCCAAGACCTGGCTGCAGTTTGGAAAGCATGTGCCAGTTCGGGATTTGCCTGTTGAAGCAAAAGAAGATACATCAAATGCCAGATTTGCATAAGCAGCAGAATGTGATAATTAATGTGGGGATTCAGAATTGAACCACTGCAAGGATTCTAGCTCATGATTTATGGCTTGGAGAAAAGTACGAAGCAGAAACTTTCAGTAATGTGAATTTATGTCACTAGCCATGCACCTAAAACGTAACATGACTTTAACCACGAATAAACAGCATACAAATGGTCATCACTATGATAAACTGCAGAAAAATTAATGGACACCATTTGATAAAAAAAGGCATTGTCTGCTTCCACCTATGCAACAGTAGGTGCCCAGTAGTGCTAATAATAGATGGTCAGACACCATGAACCAACCAACCTGGAGGTTACAAAACAACAAGCCAATCCTTCGTAATCACTGTGTTTGTATGAAATAATCGGATAAGGCACCACAAAAAATTGCAGTTAATGCAAACTATAATATTGCATTAACTGATGGCACTATAGCCTTTTACCCTACAAATTTATAGCATCCTAAATTCCTAATTAGGAAAACAAATGCATCAACGTATGGCATTAACATGAAAGCCAAATCGTACATGTCATAGTTAGTAACTGCATATAAAGAAAACCAAAAGGTGGCAGGTAAGTTGTTTGTAAATGCCAGGACAGATGGACACAAGGCCATTCCATTCTTTGCCTATTTATAAAATTTTCATAATAGCTATGAAATATGAGTATAAGTTAGTCATCCATAACAAGGATGAAACCTCAAAAATGGAACACTACTAAAATTATTTTTCCCAAGCTTACATGATCAATTAAAGATTTATTCAACAAAATAAACTAAATATCCAGAGACATTTTCATCATAGCAGAACATAGTGCCTTGGTGGTATATGGTTTCATCTGCATTTTCAATATCAGGAAAGAACCAAACAGAACTAATGTTTAATGTCAATAAAGAAACTTCATTTAGAGATATCAGGATCAGGGGACACATACCTTCAAAATATGGATAGCCTTTAGGCAGAAGGAATCAACAGTTTGTCCTTTTTGCTTTTGTGCACTCACCTGGTTCAAAGAAAACAAAAGTGTTATAATAAAAGCATAGGAACACGAACACAAATAGAAAAAGAATGTAATGTCGAGCACTGAATAGGCTTGCAAGTGGAGCAGAACTCCCATATTCGTTGAGAGAACTGATGGCAATGCTCAAAAAACTATTGACCAAGAATACTTTAGTGAGCTAAATTGCAGCATGATGTTTAAATTTTCCTTTCATGTTCTACCAGGAAAATGGATTAGTTAAAGTCTTACCTTACTAACTTCTACTTTCCCCATTTGTTTGGTGTCATCAGAGTTTGCTTTGCTAATAGAAGGGCTAGAGCCACCTCCTATGCCTTTGATACTGTAAAGTAACAAACAGCACATAATACCTTTTTTTTTTTTTTAATCTTTTCATATCTCTTCTTGTGCCTCTTCTTTTCCCCATTCCTCATATGGTCTATAGCATAGAGCTACCTCAGTTTCAATCAAAATGTATCTACACTTAGGGCCCATGGCAGAAAACAATTTCTTGCTCAACTGTGCAAAAAATGTCCAACCTTCTGTCCTGTTTCATCTAGATTAACCTGATAACTGTTTTCTTGGCTGCCAGAACAACCACAAGCCACAATTTCGTAACTATTTGGTATTGGCTAGATCTTCCCAGTTGCATGGCACTATAATATCTACCAACATGACTATATTTATCCATTCCTACAATATAACAAATTAGCATTACATCTTTTCCACATTACAGAAACTTGCAATTACCTGCTGTTCACGCAATCTAAATGTCTCCATCCAACTTTCTGATTCTTTTGTTCTTGAATCTTCCTCTCCAAGCTGCTTAACTAGTATATCATGAGTTTTCTTTCATGCTGCCATCAGAATACCCAGTTAGTGCAAATTCTAGCATCATTCTATAAGCTAACTCAACAAGTATCACTGAAGATACATGCCTGAATAGAAAGTTTGTAGGCACCCATACGGTCAAATGCAATGGCAAGAGCATGATAACAAACTGGTCTGAATATGTTCAGACCAAGAAGCCTTTCATTCTTTTCAGAGCTTCTTGTAAGTACCGGAGAGCAGTTTCCATGTTTCCTATATCCTGGTACATCATAGCAACATTTATGAAGGTTGCTGCAACATCAGGATGATCAGGCCCTGATGATAAGCTAAGTAGAAGCAGTGTACGAGACATATGACGCAGACCAAGTTCTGTCTGATTCAGACCATGGTAGAAAAGTGCAATATTCCCATAGCTGAAATAACAAAATATCATAGACACATATTCAGATTGTGAATTAATGGTGGAAGAATATCAGATAGAACAAATGAAAAATAAAAGATAAGCCACTACCTATGAGCAGTATCAGGGTGATCTAGACCAAGGCATCGCTCATTTATAATTAGTTCTTTATGCTGTTGCACAATTGCTCCTGCGATGTCACCCGCATGATATAAAACCATTGCCAGATACCTGAGAAAGGAAGAAGCAAAAGCCACCAAGGAAAGCATGTTATAAACACTCAAGAAGCAAAAAAGAATGACAAAAACAAATGTGGTTTAATATCAGGATGAATAATTTAACAACTAACAGTGATGATTTACAAATCTTTTGTTCGTATTTCTGATGCTCCTTTTTTTAGATTAGTTTGGTGCACTAGCCTCTCTTATCTATTGATGTTAAAAGATCAAAGTTTCAAATATATATATATATATATATATATATATATATATATATATATATATGTATATGTATATGTATATATATATATGTATATATATATATATGTATATATATGTATATGTATATATATATATGTATATATATATATGTATATATATATATATATATGTGCATATGCAAAGATCAATGATTATACCGACAACAACTAGCCACATCTCGGTGCAAAGGACCTGTAATCTGCAACAAATAAATAAAACTTAGGAACTCCAAATGTAAAAAAATGATTGGAAACAAACACAAAAAAGAAAAGAGCCTACTTGCTGAAGTATGGAAAAGGCTTCAGAAAAAAGAGTGTAAGCCTCATTAAGCAGTCCCTGAACGAAGTAGCATCATATGTTACTTCAACATTGCCAGCTTGCATTATTAACACAAGCAAATGCATCGAAAAAATTTCCCGTCATTATTGGCCTTTGACATGTACCTCAGATAATCTAGCTTTCCCTGATTCCATGAGATCCTTTGCTTCTGAACATGTAGGAACCGAATGTTTTACAACAGGTTGGAGATTCAAAATATCTGAGGTTTGGAATGGAACTGAAGCACCAAGATCATACTTTCTCGCTGCAATTGTTATCCCTACCTGTTTCAAGCACAATAATTTGATAAATAATCTTATCATACTATTTTTGTAAGCAGAAGCAGTTCAAACAATTTAATAACACTAATCTTGCACCTAACTGTCCTGAGTAATTAAAACAGTATACATATAACTCTTAGATTACTGACAAAAAACTTCGAGATGGTTACAATTGTATGCTTAAGAAAAAAAAATGCACAAAAAGATCAAACCATAAACTATTAATGAAATAAACAAGAGATCAATCTATAACAACCAGAAAGTAGATTGTAGAAAACTACAATGACCAACAGTTCTAGTTTCATAATTTCAAATCAGACAACAGAGTACAAAAATAGTCTTACTGGAAAAAAATTTAGACAGTGAACTGTTAATAATTGGAGATGTAGATGTACGGTACAACCTTTTGGCACAAATTGCGTAATAACTGCCAGCTTTTTTACCCATGTCCTTGCAGCATCTGGTAATTCAAACTTGAATAAAAACAAGTCGAAACTATTAGGTTTCACAGTTTTCTTTTATGAACAGATATCACAAGTGATTGATTTACCTGATATTTGAAATTTGCAAATTCTGAATGCGAGACCATAATCCTTCAGAGGTTAAATGCATATATGATAGGCGATTATTAGTAGAAAATTCTCCATGGAGCCGTTTAATTTGACCCTTCATGAACTTATGTTGAGATTGGTGGCCCTTGGGCCTGCAAAGATCACGTAAAAAGAATAGTGTAATCAAACCATCAATAAAATCATCCAAGTTCAGAAAGAAAAATTGAAAATACAAGCTTGATGAGGATGCTTTTCCTTTTTTTAATTATGTAAGAGGCAAGGAAACAATATCATAATAAGTTGCATTAGAACAAGCAGATATCCTAGAATTACAACCAAAAATAACAATAGAGCTTCCTTTAATTAACCTAAGATATCCGAGAAACCCCAGAGCACATAAGCTGTACTGTGGAATGCCTATCCTTTGTCCCAGGCAAGATACAGAGATTGCCGAAGGCAAGTACTATGTTGGCAGCTGGTCATGGGGAACGCTTATAAGAGTTAATGCTTGGTTTGAATCTCTATTCCATTTCCAATTGGACTAATAATGAAGAATCATTTAACCACAACATGAAAGCCAAATTATCACAAAATCTAAAGTTGCTGTACAGGAGATCATCAGCTCACCACAATATCACGAGAGCAAGTATCTACATTACCAATTCCTGGTTGTTTTGATCAAGTATAAATGGAAAAAAATGAGACAATTTAGTGTCAGCATGTAGAAACCCATTAGCTTGTATGTATTTAATGACTAGCACTCAAGAGTTGATTAAGAATAGGCATGCTCTAATGCAGGTAAAACATCTAAAATATATAAAGTAATACAGATATAATTTCAGCAGCATATATTCAAGTATACACGAAAAACAGTAGGAAGGAGACAAGATTTGCCATACTTTCTTTTGGGTTTTTGACTGCATATTGTCTGAATTGCCTTTTGCAGCAACAGGTGAAACATGCCCAATAAAACAATTAAAGAAATGTGTGATGGCTGGCCCTAGATCATGATCCTCAGACTCCCTAAGTAAATCCTACAAGAGACAAATAAAAATTAACCCACAGGACATAAAGAAAATTAGCAATATATAATGGCAATGCATAAGTATTTTAGCATGCGAAATTTTATTCCTTAGCAAGATTTATAGTTAATGTGGGAGGCTCATTGTATCAACTCCTATCAAGAACAAAGGAATCCAAAATGAAACAGTAGCTATCCAATGCCTATAGCTACCCATGATACCTTGAGTACTAAAAACAGGATGTACATGAAACGCTCCTTATGCAAAAAACATTGACTGGCATCCAATGTAACTACCTTGTATGTAGATTCAAAAATTAACAATTCAATAGCTAATTAACTTGATTAAAGAGCATATGCTTGAGAGCATCAAAATAATATCAAAATACTTGCCAACAAGAATATCTACATAGCAAGAATCCTAGAAAGCTATAGATGCAACGATTTTGGCAAGCTCCAGTAAAATAATGATAAACTCATCAACCTACAGAAAAACAAAAAACACAGAAAATGTGCATTAATATGTGCATATAAGTATCACTCACAAACTCTGACATTTCAAATTCCTCTTATTAGGGGTAGAACCATGAACCAGATGCAAGGTAGAACCGATCAGCCTATTTAACAAACAAAACTTGAAAACAAAAAATCTTACTTGAGGTTTCTGTGGCAGGAATTAAAATCAAAATCAGATATCTGCTATGCCACTCAACCACTTAAGAAATCATATTAAAAAATGTTACTGTAGTCAGGTTATTACCGATATCTAATATTATATAAGGCATACTTCACCTTTCCAAAGATTCTGACCACGTCTTCTTATAAAACATCAAGTATCCATGTCACTGTGGATAAAGTAACAAAGACAAACAATTAGCTGACATGAAAAAGAATACCTTTAGGATGTGCTTGATCTAACAACAATCTCAGTGGAGCATATATCCCATAGATGAGGCAAATGCTTGACCATATTAGCTACCTGACAATAAAATAGTGTGAATCAGTATATGGAAAGCTCAAGATAAACACCAATTAAAAATGAAGCATACTTTTCCAAGATAGCGAATGTTTATCCCATGAGCATGGAGTGCATCGCTAATGTTTGGCCATCCATAGGTGAAATCTCAAGAGTGCAAAGATCTTGAACACATTTTGGGATAACCACATCCACAAGATAAGAACCAGCTTTCCTAACAACTGATTCATCTGCATTAATTTCCTAATGACGAACAGAATACAACACAGAAAGATCAAATTACTGCCAAAAAGTACAGTAAGGTGAAACCTATAGTAGACAATCAATTATGCAAGTTTACCTCTTGATCACCAGCCATTTTAAAATCAGTAAACACATTCGGATTCAGAAGTATTTTGTCAGATGAGATACCATGCACAAAAGGTGCAGGAGCACATTCTTCATCCGTATTTGAGCCGCCTTCTACAGCAACCTGCACAGAGATTTTTTTCAATCTTAGAACCATAGCAAATTTCATTTTTTTCACATAAAGTATTGAAAGAAATGATGTTTCCTACAATGGTTTTTCTTGTTAGGTATAACACAGGCACATGCCATGACTAAAGCCTGGGTATGTGTGTGATTTGACCCAGTATAAATGTGTTAATATTATGGGCACCTGACAAAGAACTCCAGCCTAATGACATACGGCAGCATAGCCAGTATGATTAATCCACACTTTAGTAAATAATTCCTGTGATCAAAGGACCTATGAAGTGAAGCATGAACATTTGCCTGGCTTAACTGCATGTGGTGGCATAGCCAGCTTAATTAACCAAGCTTTACTATGTAATTATTATACTGCACGGACATTTAAAGTGGAACATGTAGATTTTTATTTGACTTCTTAGTTATTCAACCAAATGTAGGCCAATATGTGCACATTTTGGGCAGATGGTGGACAAAGAACCAATACAAAACCAAAGAAGCTGAGAGAAGAAAGCACCAGCCCCTTTGTTTTTATGGATTTTGATATAAAGGTGAAATTAAAAGTTAAGAGGTGCCATCATAGCAAATAAATTTTCATACTAGCAAAAATAAATGTCACACAGGACATATTCAACTTAAAGAATGCACTTGACAACTAAATTAATCCATCAGCATAACCAAAGGAATCAGGAACTGATATTAGCACTCACCGTTACATCGCCACTGCTAATATCTTGATTGCATGGTGCTTCTGGAGCCTGTGTTCTTGTTCTAGCACTAGATTGTGACCTCTCTGCTGCTTCAGCCTGTATGAAATCAAAAATGATCGACTTGAGAACAAATCTCTGGATTTCATCATGAGATAAATTTTCTTAATGAAAACAATTTTACCACACAAAATGAAGCAACAAGCTCAGGCCTCAAGACACAAAATCGGTGTGCAGGTCCAATATAATTTGCATCACGGGGAGTCACTCTCATCAAATCCAAAAGATAGTGCCTAAGAGTATTGCAAAATATCAGAACATATACAATACGAAACGGCTGTCCCTAGTTGCACTAGTCTATATTGTATAATTTACATCACGGGGAGGCAATAGAATGCAACAATGAAAAAACTGTGCGGTTTTATTGTAACTCAAAAAACGGCAATCTGAAAAAGAAGGAACCTAGATAGAAAGCTGCTAAAGAACCATTAAATTCAAAAAAAATCACAAATAAAAAGGGTGATATAGAAATTGAAAAAGTCATTGAGTTAAACATGAAACATACCAAAAAGATTCAAACCTGTTGGTGCACAATCAGAAAGCCCATGTATGGACAGGTACAGCCAAATACAAGGGCATGTCCTATTAAATATTTTAGGATACTCAATTCACCTTCAAATGTATCCAAGCATACAGAGGCATCTTTAAGGCTGCAGCTGTGCCTTTTTTAATGCCTGAGTCCATCTTTGAACTATGCATGTGTTTCCCTCTAAAATAATTACACACAGAAAGATGAAGGATCCAGATATCCTAATAAACCTCCGGAAAGAAAAGAAATTAACATTTGCCTCCAGTTTTGGAAGCAAATGATCAACAGCTCTGCATTTTCAGTTTTGAGAGCATAATTATTGTAAAGAGAAAGCAATTGTTGCAGTTAAGTAACAACTTCACTGACATTCAAAAAGATTGATATTTATTACCTGTCATCACTACCCACAATACCCTTGCATTCTACTGGAGCAGCTAATTTGACAGCATTTCGACCCATCTAACACCATGTGTTCCTTCAAGTGGAGGCACTTGGCCGCCTCTACAACCTAGAAACCATTAGATGATATGTCATAAGATTGCTCATGGAACAATAGAATCAAATAAACAAAGTGATGTATGCAAATAATAAAATAAAGAATTAGAACTTGAAAGAGTCAGAAGTATACATTGATTTTACATGAAATTGTATAACTGTGAGCATTTCATCAGAATCATCAGCAATCAAATCTTTAACTGTGCTTAAACAATTTTCGTTATGAGAAAATTGAAATAGATTGATGGAAATATCTAAAGATCCTTATTATTGAAGACTATTTTACATGAATTCCAACAGCCCATCCCCCATCAAGAATCTGTGTTTAGCTTCAACCACTGGATTATTTATGCTGCTAAACCAATCTCAACTATCAACATTGCAAGGGAGCTAAACTTGATAGGCAACTGATCCAATATCCTAAGTGAAAGTAGGAAAATATAATTGTAGATTGACCTCATCCTAAATTGGTTACTTTTGCAACTATATGCAGATAAGGCAGCTAATAAGAATATCGACAAAGACATCACAAAATCAGGAAAAGGAAGGAAAAAAAGGAAATTAGGCCAAAAAGAAAAACCCAATAAATGTTAATTGACTAAAGAATATTATTGGTGACTCACCTTGGAATGAAATGATTCATTCCAACAGATCTTCTTTCCATTGTCAACAGAACCATACAGTAGGGAGTTTGATTTATCTCCTTGAAGAATACCAGGAATAATGCTCTGAAATCAATGTACACTATTAGAAAACTTGCCCAAATTTCATAGAAAATAACTTAACAAACTGAGTGTTGTTAAGAGTAAAAAGAATAATGCGGCAACACAGCCAACACATGCTAATATTGAGAAAATGGCAAACCTCATTAGCATAAGCCTCATGGGCGAACAGTGTAGTCTGTTGTATTACTGAGAAATCTCAGAATATAAAACCTCTAACTTGGCTCTGTATACAGAGGAACTATGTATATTGGCTTGCCAAGACTTTCCTATAAACCACGGTGTACAGTACGACATACAAAGTACAAAATCATAAGATCAAGAGCTCCCAATTCCTGCTGGGCTTTTCAAGAATACCCACCATGATATTATTGTAGTGTCTTTCCAAACACTTGTTAAACTTTGGGTCTTCTGTCTTTGATGTAGCCTTTCGTTGCTTGAATTTTTTTCTTTCATTCACTGGCGGAAGTAAAAGGCTTCTAAGGGATACAATACTTGGTCAACACACGGACAAGTTTAATACTTGTAAATTAGCACTCTGTACACTTTCAGATTTATGAGGCAACCCTCCCAATTGCCCAGAAAAAGGTGAGAGAAATCGTTTCCACAATTTTCCATTGAGCAATTTGAATATGGAGTACACAAATATTTTTTAACAACGGAACATAAATATCTCTATGGTGGCAAACAGAGAAAAGTAGAACAATAATTCCTTCAAGAGAAATAGCTTTAAGATAAAAAGGAGAAGAGAGAGAAGAGGTATAAAAGGAGGGTCCCCAAGTGCACCTGTGCTACCACTCTATAGCCTCTGTAATCAACTATAGCCATCGCAAGATTATATAGTCCAGGAACATCAGCTTCCTGGTAGGCTTTGGTTCCTTTCAGATCATTATTTGCAGAAGCATATGTGGCCTGCTCACTATCAGCAATCTGCACCTCAGCAGATGCATCAGTCATAAGATCTGAAACACCTTGTTTTTGTTCCTTATCTGGGCTCGTGGATATACACAGGCTGGAGTTGGCAGTGGCCCCAAACAACTTATTACCAGAGGTCCTTGCTGGAGGATTACATGATACTTTGTCCTCACAGTTCTCAGAAACATCTCTAGAGTTCATCTGAACATTTGCTTCTTGACTTTTGGACATATGTCCAAGGACAGCATCCACAGCAAAGCTGAAGAAAATGTTATTATGAACATACCTATAAAAAACGGAGCACACAAGTTTGTTAAGAAGGCCATAGAGTTATCTAGAAACATGTTATTAAAGATCAAAACTTTAAATACATGTGGAAATAAAGACAAACTGGATAAGAATGTGCTGATGCCTGATAGAAAGTGCAATAGTTGAATAGCATTAAAAGATCTTGCAGAAATAAACAGATGATTCATCATAATGAAGACTAGCAATTGAAATTTTGAAAATGCTTTATTTATTCAACACCACCAAGGTTCAGAAAGGAGTTAAAGCCACTAATAAAATAAAATGCAGACCCTTTTGGGCCAATGTTGACAGGGACATAATAAAACATTTGCGCTTGAGAATTTACAATAGCCACAATGGATTAGAATAAGAACACTAATTCAAAACCCACAAATTTCTGGTAAATAGCAGGCCAGTGATCAAAAATTCTATCATACAAACCAGTTACACCTAATATGAATAAAAAAGACACTAAAGATTGGCAACTGACATAATTTGTTATACTAACTAAACAATAATAATTGGGAGTATAAAGTTTCTCCAATTAAAGTAAATTTATTACAAACATGTTGCCTGATGGGTGGAAACAACAAAAGTTACATCAAAATGAACTTTAAATGATGGCAAATTCATATCCACCTTCAAAATCAGGCTGTAAAGTGACTCCATGATTCCTTTACATTTTGTTTCATAAGCCCAGCATCAGTAGAGAAACAAATAGTGATTCAAAATAATACATCAGACAAAAAAAATTATCATGTTTTGAATCTTTTCAATAGGGTTATTATCATGCTTCAGACTCACACGATCAATGTATAAGTTGAAAATTTTACTAGATAAAAAACTCTTTTCCCAGTCTCTTCTTACATGCCACATATTTACTACTTTGCAACAACCAAGTTATTAATATGTGACTCCTCTGCAAATTAACGTTGCAAGAAGAGTCCTATTTGAAACTCCCATGGCAAATTTATATCACTCAAAATTTACTTATTTGAAATTATGATAACCAAATAGTCGAATATTGTACATTAATGACAACTTATATAACATATATGACTAAACGAAGTGTGAGAAAGCATTTTGGGTTGCATGGTTAAAGCCAGATCAGCAGTCATTGGGCTAGAGGCCACCAAGTTGGAACAACAAACAACTGATCCCGGAGCAAATTTAGGATTACTGGTGTACAAGTTAACAGGTTCAGTAGTGAAGAGCTATAAAAGGGCGATACAAGGCCACATCTGCAAAATGATTTTGAACTATGTTTCATGCTTTGATGAGCTAGTCGAGCATTTGAGTGAGATTGTGATGCCTCGGTCCTCATTGGAAATTGGTAATGGGTGGTAAAAATAAGATTATATGGGCCTACTATCAGTAACTTGAATTATGCATTTCATGTCATAAGATCTAAGGCCTCTAGTGCAAGTTATTGGGCTACCAGTTAATAGATTGTGACAGAAATCATTAATCAGGAGTCATTTGAATCTAACAAGGTTATTAAAATAATTAATATAGCACTGAAAAACTTCTAAAGAAGAAACAACGAGTCCAGATCGTAGACTTAGAACAAATTTGCTACCCAAGACTTATTGGTTAATGGCATACATTCACATTGCAAAAGAAAAAAAAAAGATGATGCATACTAATCTGAATTGACTTACATATGAAAACACTCAGGATCTGTTGGATTAATAGGGGGAATACATCTGCTGATGACTCCTATTGCACCTTCAATTGCTGCATCAACGAAATCACAAGTCACTTTATAAAGAGCCCTTTCACGCAATATCCTGAAAAAAAACATGTTAACTTTAAAGTCAGAGAAAACTAAAATGAATATTTTGTTATACAACTTCATAGAAAACAGTTCTGAGCACAAGATCAGAAAAGAAGTTGCACCACAGAAAGGTGAAGAAGAAATAAAGAAAAAATTTAAACCTAATCCTGTGTATATATGCACTCGTGTACAAAACAAACCTTTCTTGAAGAGTCTTATGAGGAAACTCTCGACATGACTGTAATTCTTCATTCCAATCCCTCGGCATGCCGATAAGCTCACTTCCAAACGAAAGAGAAAGAGAATCTTCTGCCCTTGCTGGGTCCCTTTTATGATCTGCAAAAGATCACTGGTTTCATCTAAAAGAACTATGGGTAAAGTTTAATTGCTGAACACATAAGGACAAGTTGTTTTGCAAGATAAAAGGCACCAAAATTTGAATGATCTCCAAAATCCGCATCAAATCATGAGTTAAAGAAGACATGTTCCCACTAAGACAGAGAGGAGACAAGATTGATTAAATGAGGGTGAGAACTAAAGTAGGAACCACAAGAGTTGTTGCTACTGGTGGAAAATTGTATAAATAATTTTATGATGTATCTCTTGACAAATAGATATATTTTAGTAGCAGCCTCATCACATCCAACTCAAAGCTCACTTTACTTGCCGGTCTTTTACTAGTCAATTAGAATGACATTTTTCCAGTCCAGATTTCCTTTTGATCTATTGTCACGAACTCAATTGAAATTGTCTAAGTTGTGAGGCACCCTTGCGACAATGTCACAGATTTAACTGGAATTATCTAAGTCATGAGGCAACCTTGCGCTAATGTCGTAAACTTAGCTGGGACTGCCTTAGTCGCGAGGCACCATTGCATTATCCGTTCAAAAAAGGTCAGCCTAATTGCAACCTCGCTTAGGTCCCAAAGGACCTGTAAAAGAGCAAATTGATTAGTTCGAAAGCGAGCGACGGACAAGTCCTGACGTCTCACGAAAAGGATAATTTTATAAGCAATTCAGCAAGCACTCGGTATGCAAGAGAAAAAAGAGATGAAAGAAAAACCAAAGACTTTAGAAGGCAAATGACCAATCGTAAGACCACAAACGACTGCTATTCAGGTATTAGGCGCAATGGCAGGTTCCCATAAGCTTAACATGCAAACTTATAAATCCAATCAACGCCCAACACTACCCCAAACCCCCATCCAACCATGTGCCACCCAGGGGTTTGGTTGACGTTTCACACCCCACTGCAACATGCAAAAAACAGGCCATTTTGGGGAAGTTTTGCCCATGTTGGTGAGCAATCGCTTTATAGCACGGCAAACTGTTCCTGCTCACAGTTTTCAAGCAAAAACACACAAAAACAAGGCCAAACACGCTACCAAACATATGTACAAGCAACCAAAAGTGATGAACGGTCCATTGACGAAGATATTATGGATGCGCAACGATCGTTTATGACATTTTCCCCCACTTAAACTATCGACACCCTCGTCGACACTTGCTACTAGGTTTTGATAATTGCTTCTTCGTGTCCCAGGGCATCTTCAGGTTCCCAACTAGCTTCTGTTCAATGAAGCTTTCGCCACTTCACCAAGTACTCGATCTGTTCTGTTCTGTTCCATTGGGTAGCTTTGTCTTGTGATTTACTAAAATTGCTTCAACTCTCTTTTCATATAAGGCTCTAGTGGGAGGGTAGCGAGTTGGATCCAAATGATAAGCTTTCAAGTTGCTTACGTAAAGACATTATGAATTTTGAGCCACGTCAATAGTTGCAACTTATACAAGACATTGCCTACCCTACTGATAATTGGGAAGGGTCCCTCCTGCTTACGCACCAGTCCCCTTGTGCACTTTTTGCCTAAAGAACCGAAGAGATGCTGGTTGGAGCTTCACCAACACCAAGTCACCGACTTTAAATTCCTATGGTCATCTTACCGAATTTGCCCACTTCAGTTTTTTGGCCACCTTCTCCAAGTAAGCCCATGCAATATCTATGTTTCAGTGTCATTCCTTTGCAAAGTGATATGCCGACAGACTACTCCCGATATAACCAATCGCCAAGGTGTAAGGAATTGACAGTTGTTGTCCCGCAATGATCTCGAAGGTGCTCTTGTTGGATGCAGAACTCCACTACAAGTTATAGGAGAATTAAGCTGAAGATATTGAAATCTCGTTTGTTGGCACTCACATGGTGCTAAAGATATTACTGAAGGAGTGAATTTATTCTTTGAGTTTAGCCATCCATTTGGGATGGAGGGTTGTGGAAAAGTATAACTTAGTTACCAGCAATTTGAACTCGATCCAGAATCGTCCCAAGAATTGCGTATCTCGATCACTGATGATATTGTGTAAGGCTTTCTAATATTTTACCACATTCTTCATCATCAACTTGACCGCTTCCTCATCGAATAGCATGGGGGTACAACAATGAATATTGCATACTTTGAAAATTATTCGATCATCACAAGTATTAATTCGAGTCCCCCTAATGCCAACAAGCTTAATATGAAATCCAAAGAAATGCTCTCTCATGACCTTTCTAGTATAGGCAATGACTTCAAAAGTCCCATAAGAACCAACGTTCGTTGAATACCTAAATGTCCTCAAAGGGAATCGTAACACACTCAAGAATTCACGCCTCAAATTGTTTGCTCGAGAAACATAAACTCTATTCCCTTTAGTGTAGACAAGTCCCTCCTGAACCCAAAATCATTGTCTTGCCCTCTTTGATTAATTGCATCAGGGTTACTACCTGGGAATCATTGAACAATCCATCCCTGATCCTAGAAAGGAAGTTGGAGTACAGATCACTGAACAATCCATCCCTGATGCTAGAAAGGAAGTTAGAGTACAATTGACTTGCTTGGCCTCTGCCTTCCAATCGCATGGCATTCGCAAGCTCCACTTTCTTGCACAATACATCGACCATGACATTTGCTTTCCAAGCTTGTGCTCCATTACCATATCAAACTCAACCAAAAAGTCCTACCACCATGCTTGCTTTGGGAAAAAAAAAATTCAGTTTGGAAGTAATTCAACGCGATGTTATCTGCCCTTAGCACAAATTGTGTTCTGAGAAGGTAATCCCGACAAATTTATATACAGTGGAACACTACTGTCATCTCCTTCTAGTGCACCAAATACCACTGCTCGGTCTTGTTGAGCTTGCGACTCTCGTAAGCCACCAGGTGACCCTCCTGCATAAGTATTCACCCAATAGAGAAGCCTGAAGCATCCATATGGACTTCGAAAGGCTTCAAATAGTCCAACAATTTGAGTATCGATTTTTCCAACACAACGACCTTTAGGTCTTGGAATGCCACTTTACATCTGTCTGACCATCGCCAAAGCTATTCCTTCCACAACTCCATGAGTGGAGCTGCAAGCTTTGAGTAACCAACTATGAAGCACCGATAATAGTTGTTGAACCCAAGGAAGAATCTAAACTCCGATACCTTCTTTGGTGTTCGCCACTCCGCCACAGTTTGCACCTTCGTTTTATCCATCTAAATAGAACCTTTGTCGATTCGATACCCTAAAAATAAAATCTCTATCTGAACAAAGTAACACTTCTCCCTTTTCGTGAACAATGTGTTCTGCTTGAAAACCTTAAAAATTGTTTGAAGGTGCTCGACATGCTCCTTAAGCGTATGGTTGTAAACGACGATATCATCTAAGTAGACAACCACAAACTTGTCCAGATACTCTTTGAAGAGTTAGTTCATAAGAGTACAAAATGTGACCGAAGGGTTGGTTAAGCCGAAAAGCATCACCAAGAACTCGAACGCTCTTATACCTGATCACACAAGCAGTCTTCGCTTCATTGCCTTCAGCAATGCGAAACTACTAGTGACTCAACCGAAGGTCGAGTTTGAAGAAATGCTTCGCTTTTCCCAAATGGTCAAAGAAGTTCGCGATGAGCAAGATAGGATACTTGTTCTTTATTGTCACCTTGTTTAGGATCTGATAGTCAACACATAATCGAAGACTCTCACCTTGTTTAGAATTGCGGATGAGACCATTGTTTAGCAGTTCATCGAACTGCTTCCTAAGGTCTGCTAATTCTGGAGGGGCCATGCGGTATGGTGGTCTCGCTGGAGGCTCCACTACCGGCTCCAACTCGATGTGATGATCCACGCCCTTGCGTCCTGGCAGAGTTTTTGGCATCTCGAGTGGCATAACGTCAGTAAACTCCTTCAAAACATCCGCCACCATAGCAGATTCATGAGTAACCTCCACATAAAGTGGCTCTAGTTTTACCATAGCCACAAAAGTTAGTTCGCCCTTTCACACCCACTTCTTTAGTTGTAGAGCAGATATTTGTCGTGGGTTATTGGTTCCTCCTTGAGGAACAAGAACCATATAGAGGGATCGTCACTGTCCATCAGGCATAAGGAGTTTAGGAACAGCATTGGCACCAACCTTGTTGTGTGCATGAATTTCATTCTGAGGATCACATGGAAGTCATCTAACAGCACCGCCATCATGTTTGTGCTTCAGTTCCATGTCTCGATCTTGATGGGGACCCTCTTTGCCAACCCGGATATCTGCTAGCCTCCGAGTTGACAGCCTTCATCCAACTTGAGTACTTCTCCAAGTTCAACCCAAGTCACCTTGCTTCACGATCGGTAATGAAATTGTGGATAGCGCCCATGTCTACCATCGCACGAGTTGTTTAGCCATTTAGCTTAATGTCCATGTACATCAATTCGTTAATCCTTGCTTCGTCTTTATGTTCTACCCCACTTGAACCCGCAACGCATTCAACAAACGTATTATTCGCTAATCCCTGCTTTGTCTTTGTGAGAACACCTTTTCTTTTGCTCGCTTCCCGACTCCTTCCCTTGAAAATACTTAGATGAGCGATTTCCCGAAGATTGTTTCTTTTTCCTTGAGTCCTTCAAGGAAACAAAGTCAGTGAGCCTTTCCACAACTGCGATTGCCTAGATCACATCGGTGACATTCCTTCGATGCAATTCCTATTGTGCCCACGACTTCAGGCTATCGAGGAAGTTGAACAACTTGTCCTTCTCAAGCATGTCTTGTATGTCTAGTATCAGTGCAAAAAATTGACGCTTTGGATTGTGCTTCCTTCACTTGTAGAAAATAGCCAACTTCTCGCTTGTCGTGCTCTTCATAAGCAGCTCCAACAACTACAGAGTGAGTTTGCACTTACGAACTTGTGAATCTAATCAACGCCCAACACTACCCCAAACCCCCATCCAGTCCTATGCCACTTGGAGGGATCCAAGGTGCTGAGATGGCTAACGTTTCGCACCGCACTACAGCCTACAGAAAACAAGCCATGGCACACGAAAACTAGATCATTTTGAGATAATTTTGCACATTTTAATGAGCGATTGCTCTACAACACTACAAACTGTTCCTGCCAAGGATTGCAATTTCGGCCTGTACTGGTCTACCAAGGTCTGCTCGGTACGATACATACCAAGGCATACCGATGGTATGCCCAAAATCATTAAAAAAAGCCTTCAAAAATACCTAAAAACTAGAAGAAAAAAGTTAGATTAAGGTTTTTAAGTTAGAAATAAATGCATATCTCTTGATTAGAGTGTTCTTCCTCTTAATCCTCCCAAATTAGTCTTCTAAATTTGATCTAATCTACAAATAGTAACTTTGTTGAGTTTAGAAAAGTGAAAATGTGAGAATAAGAGAGAGATACGAGTGAAAAGAAGTTTGAGAGAGTTTAAGTGATTTGAGAGAGTAAAATGCGTTAAAAGAGGGGGGAGGAAAGGGTTTAAAAACCCTTTTCTAAGCCTCAAATGTTCAAATTGACCATTTAAAATGGGACAATCTCAACCCCGTATCGCCCGATACGAGGTCAAGCAACTGATACTGCCCAGTAAAGGACGGTCCGCGTATCGGTATCCTATCGGACCGATACATATCGCCCGTACCAAGCAATATGCATCGGCACAACAAACCCCGGTTCCTACTCACCATTTTCAAGCAAAAACACATAAAAACAAGGCAAAACCCGTTGCCAAACATATTTACAAGTAAACAAAAGTGACAAATAGTCTGTTTACGAAGATGTTCATGACACTATGACACAATAACAAGAGGGTCTCCCAGCTATATTATATTTAGATTAGCAATATGCTAGCATTTGCATTTGGAAATCAAGGTGTATGAAGATAAATGACAAATAGAAGCAAACTCTATCTTATCTAATTATTAAAAAACAACCAGACACCTTTACGCTCATGAGGAATGTAAGATTTAACAGTTAGCAGTCTGCTGATAAGTAGACTAGCATGCACAGGAGACAAGCTGATTTCAACATTTATGAGTTTAACTGTGATAGTAGACCTACATATCTAGAAGAAATACCAAAGGAAACTATACATAGAAAATTTATCTGGAAAAATAATGCATCAAATCATAGAGGAAAGCAGTAAAACAAATAGGAAGCTAAACATGCAATATGTTAATATCACTCATTACTAGTACCTGGAATAGGATATACTCCCAACCATGTATTTGGTGGCAAAAGAGATTGAACACTTTCAAAAGGATGTGTAGATGCTTTTCGGTCCAAAATTTCCCGAAAGCCTGCAACAATCCTATTCAACTAAGAATTGATAACACGTAAAACTTAGCAAAACACACACAAACATGAATTACCTTTCTTGAACTTTGAGCTGATCTTTTGCAACAAACCAATTAGAGTGCTTGTCTCGTAAGCAGGCTTTAATGGTCTAGGATCCAGAATTCTTGCTGTGCTAGAATTCACATAAAAACCACGTGTGGTTCCTGTGATGCAATACTTGTTTCCTTCTAGTGACACTACATCCATATAAATCAGATCACCAACTAATCTACAAAAGAGAGGAAAATGCCAAAGCACATCAAATTTAATATAAAGATCAAATATACAAGACTAAACTTACTTGTTATAAGTTGCTAAAAAAAGGACTGAACAAATAAATGGTTATATACATATTGTGTATCAAATTAAAATTGATTGAAACAAGACTATAATACTGCATAAAAACAAAAAACCTGCAACACATAACATCTTTACATTATCTACACTGCAAGTTGGGTCGACGAGCTCCCGAACATCCTATGGTCTTTGCGGACTACCCCGAAGACGCCCTCGGGCGAGTCCCCCTACAGCCTGGCATTCGGCGTGGAGGCGGTCCTCCCAGCCGAGTTAGTCATTCCGACCCTCCGGGTGGAAAACTATGAAGAGTCCACCTCGACCCAAGGAGTTAGGGCCGGCCTGGACCTGTTAGAAGAGCGCAGGGCTGACGCGCACATAAAGATGTTGGCGACAATCAAGTGTTGCTAGAAGCTATAATAAGAAGGTACGCCTCGACCTCTCGGGATGGGAGATCTAGTACGCAAGGCGAAGTTAGTGACCCCGCCCATTCAAGGGGCAAACTTGCACCTAAGTGGGAAGGCCCCTATCGCGTAATCGGAGTCGTCCGACCGGGCACGTTCCGACTCGCGACTATGGACGGACAACAACTGGTGAGGACTTAGAATGTCCAGAACCTCAAGAAATATTTTGTTTAAAGGCAGAATAGAAGTGTGTTAGTATTTGCCTCGGGCTGTGGAAGTTAACTTGGAAATGCCATAAAAAGGAGTTGTATTAGCCAAAATCGTCGGAATACAAAATGGGCCCCTAAAGGGAAAAGGGCATTACAAGGGTGAGGGAAGTCCCTCCCAAAAAAAAAAAAAGAAGAAGAAAAACAAAACGACTCAAGCAGCAGTGCCGGGGAGACTGTCGTCGAAGGGAACCTCGCCGGGCATGTCCACACCCTCGTCCTCGGGCAGAGACGGCGAAGGATCCTCTCGACCGCGGAGCTGGAGGGCATGCTCGAACCGGGCCAGGGCTACCTTGTACTGCACCAGACGACACCCGGCCCGTCCGGTCTATCCCGAGGAGGAAACCCTCCGACTTCTTGTAGGCCTCAACCGCCTCCCGGTCCCTCTCGGGACGGCTGCCTTCTATCGCGGCGAGGGCTTCCCGGGCGGCCTTTGCCTCGGCCTCCTTCGAAGACAGCTTCGCCGCCAGCTCTGAGGCCTCCTTTGAGCGGAGGCGGTTCTCCAGCTTCTCCGTTCGGAGAAGCTTCTGCAGATTGTTCTGCGACGCCGAGGCGGCCTCGAGCTCGGCGGTCAGCGCGCCACTTCGCGCCATGTCGGCCGCGGCTGCTCGGCAAAGAAGAACGCCTCGGTCCCGACCCCGCCGGCCTTCCACCGGGCGCACAACTCGAGGTTGCGTCACTCACCGCCACCAACCGATCGCATCGTGCACCCTGGACGATGAGGGCCGTGGTGTAGTGGAGATTCTGCATAGAAAAGAGAAAGTCAAATGATGAACAATCTACAACCGAGAGAATGCACGCAAGACGGTACTTACCCACAGCACTGACTTGGCCGACTTAGCAATGAGGGCCTCGGAGGGGAGCGTGTACAGGTCCCGAGCTATGTCGGGATGGAGAGCTCCCCGCAGGTAGCTGGCCGAGGGCTCTCCCCCAGTCCACACTTTGTCCTCTGACAAGCCGTGCCACTGGCCACCAGAGGGTCGCCGCTCCGGAAGGGACCTCACCCATTACTCGGGAAAGGAATGGCTGATCCTTCCCCGGAGGGATTCGGCACAAATCCTTCATGGAAGGGGGACGCTGGCCCTTCCCAATCGTCCCCTGGCTGGGCCCGGCGCTCTCGGCAGGAGCAGCAGCGCCCGGTCGGTCGGTCGTCTCGACGGGTGGAGCCGCAGGCACCTCTGTGTCCACCACGCCTTGGCGCCCTCTTCAGGGCGCAGTGCGGGAGCTGCCCCGCCGCTTGGGAACGCCGAGCGCTGTGGGGATGATCTGCCGGAGCGCCGAATCGCGGAACGACCGTGCAGTTCACCATCTCTCGCGAAGAGAACAAAGGTGAGTTAGAAACTTGACAAAGAATCCCAAAATGAGGCAACAATTACCCCGAGAGCCCGGACTAAGCCCGCCTCCACAAGCCACTTCTCCGACATGTTGCGGATGGCTTTGCGAGGAAGGGAGGATTACCTCACCGCCGAGGTGCGCACGCCTCGGCATTCAGTTTGGGGCGTTGTCGATGGTCCCGGACGACCACCAACCCCAAAACCCCGCCTCCTTTACGTTGAACGAAGAAGAAGCGCTCTTCCACCCCTTGTTATTGGTGGGTGCGCTAACCGGAACCCTGTCCGGCGACAAGGAAGTAGCCCCCCGACCCTTTGAAAAGGCGGAAACAGGAAAGAAAAAGGTTTCGGGACGGGGCGATATTGGCATAATGGTATTCCCCCAGGAAAGCCACCAGGTACCGCCAAGAGTTTGGGGTTATCTGTGAAGGCAAGATCCGCCACAAGGATATGCAAGATACGATGACCAGGTGTAGAGGGAGACGCAGCCCGGCCTCCAAGGCATCAACGGTCAGGGCAAACCCCTTAGGAATCGGGTCGAAGGCCCGTTGCCCCACTTCGGGGGCCGAAATGGCGTACTCTTCCGGATGGCATACCGCCACGGAGGATCCCTACCGAGGACTCGCCCAGGTAGAATCTTGGTCGTGGCCACATAATGACCTCTAGCGCACGCGCCGCTTCTACCGGAGGAAGGGCTGGAAGGGGGAGATGAGGGAAGAGCGGCGACACGGGTAGTGACAGAGGGGGAGGAAGAGGAAGAAGTGGATGAGGAGGAGGTGGAAGGAAGAGCCATCGTGTACTGACCTACAGCGGGAGGAATCGAGTGAACGGAGGCAAAGCACACCAGAGCCGAAAGAAAAAACTCGGAGGAAGGCAACGTTAGAAAGAAAGAGAAACCCCGCTGGTGAAAAGCGATAGAGTGTCGCAGGGCTTTCTATTTATAGAAAAGGGGGGCCTCGGCCTTTCGCCTCCCGAGGCAAGCGACAGCATGACGCCGCACATACCGCCCAACCGCGTCGGGCAGTCCAAACGCCGGCGGCATATTAATGAAGAGGTGACGCGTGTCCACCGCCTGTAAATAACTTACCTCCACGCCGACTTTCTCGATTCCAAAGAACCGCACTATCGCAAACCGTTTTCGGCGCGCAACGACGGTTCGGTTATCTAGGTCTTGAGCGCGCTCGACCATCGTTTTCTAGGTCTTGAGCGGCGGCCGACCATCGGTCTTCTAGGTCTGAGCGGCTCGACCACTAGTCTTGGGTCTTGAGCGGCGGCTTGATTCTCATCCTAACGGCGGTTCGGATGATACGCTTTCGCTGTCTTGCGGCGGGCTCTCGACTCTTACTACCGGACGGCGGTTCGCAAACGGGGGATTTGAGTGTCGCCTCGATCCTTTATACCGACGGCGGTTTCGGTTATCTAGGTCTTGAGCGACGCTCGACTCCATCGTTTTCTAGGTCTGAGCGGCTCGACCATCGTTTTCTAGGTCTTGAGCGCGGCTCACCACCGCTGGTCTTCTAAGTCTCGAGCGCGCTCGACCACGTCTGGGTCTTGAGCGGCTCGATTTCATCCTAACGCGGTTCGGATGATACGCTTTCAAGGTCTTGTATGCGGGCCTCGACCCTTACTACGGACGGGCGGTTCGCAAACGGGGGATTTGAGTGTCGCCGATCCTTTATACCGACAGGTTGGTTATCTAGGTCTCGAGCGCTCACCGACGCGGTCTTCTAGGTCTTGAGCGGCGGCTCGACCACTGGTCTTCTGGGTCTTGAGCGGCGGCTCGACCCTTCATCCCGAACGGTGGTTCGGATATTATAGTGTACATGGTCTTGAGGTTCCTCGACCATCGATTTTCTGGGTCTTGAGGTTCCTCGACCCCTCATCCCGGACGGCAATTCGGGTATTATGGTTTACATGGTCTTGAGGTTCCTCAACCATCGGTTTTCTGGGTCTTGAAGTTCCTCGACCCCTTATCCCGAACACTGGCTCGGCTACATGGTTTGGAGCGGGCCTCAATCCTCGGTTTTCTGGGTCATGAGCGGCGGCTCGACCCCTTATCCCGATCGGGAATTCGGTCATTATATTCTGACGACGATTGACTTCGCCTCCCAGACAATGATTCAGCCGTTGTATTACAACAGTAACCTCCGCCGAGATTTGATCGGTCATTTGATAGCAACCGGTTTCTCCGAGCACCGCCCCAACCTCAAAGATTGTCCGCAGAGTGGCTTTGAGGGGGGGGTAATGTTAGGGATATTAAATATGACGTGACACCTGGTCCTGGTCGTACACCCGGATGACGTCATCGCCCCTCCTGCGCTCCTCTACTCCCGTGATTGGATCGTCCGACGTCGTTTCGCCTCTGCTACGCCCCAACTACTCGCAAAGTTGACCACGGCACCGGCCTGCGGGGTCAAGTCCGTACCCCACCCGCAGACGTGATCGGAAGCATGCCATCCGTCCGACCTATTTAGGCCGAATGGGGAAGACAGACAAGGGGGAGGGAGAAAGGTGAGTAGACACGAAACCCTGAACACATTCCAGGGAGCTCGGCCGACGAGGAGCTAACTTGAGCGTCGGAGGGTCCGCGAGCTTTCCTCGACCCGCCTTTGCTGCAGGTTTCCTTCCCGACGACCGAGCATGGAGCTGCTTCCCGGAGGCGCCTGGCGGGAGCGGGAGCGGGAGCCATCGACGGGCTCGAACCATACCGCGACGACCCTTCGATTCCCGGATTCTACGCCGCACGCCCCAGGGTCACGGTAAAAAGTTGTTTCCCGTAACAATTTTCAAAAATCTTCATTGCATCCAATCGCAATCTAATTTAGATCATCAACAAATTTAGATAGTCATCATAATTAACATTAATCAAACAAGTGTCATCCATCATGAATCGTAATTTATACCATGTTGGATCAATCAAAATGTTAACACCATCAAGAAGCCAACCAATCCACAATTATGTCTCCTTCACATTATTATATTCATTTTCGACAAAAAATTTTATCATCGTTGTATTAATTACAATTAAAAAATAGTTAATATCATTAAAAAAATTGTACTAATCGTGAATGGACAGATACACGTGAAAGAGAATTGGACTTGTACCAATTCCAGAGGATCCGAGGCGAAAATAAATATAAAATGATATTGAATATGAAACCGAAGGAATGTGATCCAGGTGACGATATATATTATGACACAATGCATATAATATATCTTTGTTGGTAAATAAACTAAAGTACAGCATGGATTTCATAGAAAGAGTTGCAATGATCACTCACGCTGGCTTTGACCGTCTCTTGCAACATTGATATATGGTTTTAATAAGGCATATCATCAACAGTGGGTGACCGACACGCTGCAAGAGTCCCTCTCTGGTCGTTGGTTTATTGAAGGCGTGCATGACAAATGTAAGATAAGGTTACAATCGAAGGAAAATAATTCTCATTTAGCTAAGATAGTGTATGAAGTCCTATTTAATGACCTGACATCCCATGTGACATGTTAAGGAGTAGGCATATGAGAAGAATAGTTCCTTGTAATAATACGATTGTTCTGAGGCGCAATTATATCTTCTTCACAATTGGTGAGGTTTGTTTAGTCACATGATACAAATATACTGTAATGGGTATGGCAAAGCATTCATGTGGAAGCTCTCTTTCGACAGTTTGCATCCATAAATAGGGGAAGATCACTGGCTTCCATCTCTCTCTCTCTCTAGGACAAATGGCATCTGCGTACGTAGTTGTCGTCCTTCCCTTTGTGGCGGCAGTGATGGGATCACTGCGGGGAGGGGCTTCGGCGCACGGCGTCCCCGCCTCGTCTTTCAACAGCAGCTCCTTCCCTGCTGGCTTTATCTTCGGTGCGGCCTCTTCAGCTTACCAAGTAAGCTCAACAACGCATTACAGATTGATTGTGTGTGTGTGTGTGTGTGTTTTGGTGAAGTGGTTCTGATGTTGGATGCTTATGTAGTATGAAGGTGCATTCAGAGAAGGTGGCAAGGGGCCGAGCATTTGGGACACCTTCACCCACGACCACCCAGGTCTGCCATTTTATTTGATGCTTTATACTGAATGAGTGAATCAAATCGATTAAATGAGTGAAAATACCTTCGCCGTCGCCTCCACCTCACTTCCTCGTTGTGGTGGGAGCAACGGGAAGAGCGGAGGCGTTAGCAGCGAGGACGGCGGAGATCCGGGACCCCATCCGCGGCGCCCGCTTGCTCGGCACCTTCACCGCCGCCGAGGAAGGGGTGGAGGAGGAGGGGGAATGACCGACGGTAAAATGCTCCTAAGCTTTTTGTCTCGAGGTCGTTGGATTCTGAGATCTGCCGGGGATCAATCGTAGCGAAATGGAGCCCTCACCTTGGTTACCTTCTCGTCGTCTACTGCATTGTCAACCATCTGCCATGAAGTAGTGCAGGGAACAGAATCATTATTGATTCTGTTCTCAAAAGTACTACTCCGTCCGTGAACGAACGAAAGAAAGAACATGTCAGATTAATCATCTTCAAGATTTAGCTTTCTAAAGATTTCATCACTGAATCCACCGGACTATTCCAATAGCCTTTTCCAATTTATTCCTCCCACCCACCTTCTTTTTTTTTTTTTTTTAGTGTTGGGATTTTATTAGAGAGATGATCATTTGATTTCTCTTCCTATACTCCTCATTGCCACATGCCATTCTTTGTTAGGTTATTGGTGAATCCGATGCACAGAAACAATCGATCCGTGATCATCCTTTGTTTGTACTGGACTATTGATCGTGGTCGTCATCGTCCATATTTTGTCTATATGTTTGACGTGGACTCCTCAATCAGACAGAGAATAAAGATGTTCTATAAATATAACATGAATATTTAATTTAGTGTTGGTCGAACATGATATATAAATAAATATATATATATATATATATATATATATATATATATATATATATGTATGACGTGGACTCCTCAATCAGACAGAGAGAATAAAGATGTTCTATAAATATAGCATGAATATTTAATTTAGCGTTGGTCGAACATGACAGATAGATATGGTAGCAGATTTCATAACGTGGGAGAGAGTTTTCCAGGCAAAGGAAGTGAAATGATTGTCCGCATAAGGTAGTGATGAGGTCCACACTGCTCGAGCCATGTCAAATGATTGGTTTTGGGAGACGTGTTCTCATCTAGTTTTATACTTTTCAGAAACACTCTACGTAATCGATAATTTCTTCCTCAACATAAATTAATTACTATAAATAATTTTATATATTATAATTAAAGAAATAATTAAATTTAATTTTCTTAATCACGTGGATAAATCAGAAATCTTACTAATTAATTAGATTATTAATTGATTTATTTCCTAACAATTGATATGATTTTTAGGAAGTAAATAATATATATTCTATTTTTAAGTGTGAATCATTATAAATGAATGTGTATGAAAGTAAAATAAAAATAAATTTAATATAAAATTAAATATTTACTTACCTTTTGAGGAGATCTCATCTTATCCTATATAAGGGAACTCCTCTTCTCTCGTTCCTCACCAAGCTTGACAATGAGAGGATCGAAGAGAGGACTTCCCGAGGAGATGATCTCGAGAAAAGAATAATCGAGGAGAGGTAGTATCCTTTCTTTTTTTTTTATTTGGTTTGATTTATGTTTTGAAATATTGATATTGGAATTGTTATAAATTTTATGATACATAATAATATTTAAATTTTCAAAAATTTATGATTAATAAATAATGATAATTGATTCATGATATTAAAATGATTATTTGATTTATATTAATCTCTTAAGCTTAAGTGAGTTTTAATATTGATTTAACTAATAAAATTTTTATTTATAGATTAATGGATCTGTTATGGGTATTAAGTATGACGTGACACCTGGTCTTGAGTCGTACACCCGGATGACGTCATCGCCCCTCCTGCGCTCCATTACTCTCACGATTTGATCGCCCGACGTCGCTTCTCCTCTGCATCACCCCAACTACCCGCCAAGTTGACCACGCGCCCGCGAGGTCGTGCCCGTGACGCCACCCGCAGAACAATGGAAGCATGCCATCCGTCCGACCTATTTAAGCCGAATGGGTAAGACAAGGAGGGAGGAGGAACACTCCGAGAGGTGAGTAGACTCAACACCCCGACACCATTTTCGGGAGCTCGCCGACGGCGAGGATCGACTTGAGCGCCGGAGGGGTTTGGCGGAGCATCCGACCGCCTTTGCCGCAGTCTCGCTCCCGACGACTTGAGCGCAGCCGCTTCGAGGGGCCGAGAGGCGGAGCAGAGCCATCGACGGCCCGAACTGCATACCGAGACGACTCTGCCTCCCGGATTCCACGCCGCGCGCCCGGTCACGGTAAAGTTGTTTCCAACAGATTGGCGCTAGAAGGAGGGCCTCTGCCGAGGGTCTACTCGCCCGCTTTAACGACATGGACGAAAGGTCGCTCGGCCGGCACTCTACGAGGTCCCATGCACTCGAACCCCGGAGGGACGATCCCGCCGCGATCGCAGATCGCCATCGAGTATATTTAGCGACGCCGACTCCACCCGCCGAGTCGGGTTCCCCGCTTCTTCCCCGCCACGGCGAGGCTTTTCAGTGACCTTTCCCAACAGTCCAACCCCGCAAGTACCGTCTGTGCCGCCCTCCTCGCCTACTCCAGAGGCAGAGCCGACCCTCCAAAGGCCGAACCCTCCCCGGCATCATGAGGCATTCCCACCGCACCATCTTCCCAGCCTCCCGCCGGTTCAGACGGAACCCGGCTCTCAAAACCTCGACGCCCCGCCCCAACCCGAGGCGGTGTCCTCGCATTCGACAAACTTATGTCGTGCCCAAATCCGTTTCATCGCACGGCGCCTGGATGAGGTGCAAAGGGACGCCCGTAAGACCAAAGAAGAGCATAGGGAAGTGTCCCACTGGGAGTCCCCGTCACAAATGACATACGGAATACCTGCCCTTGAACTTCCGCCTCCTCCATCGACCTTTATGATGGAGTCGCGATCCAAATGGATCACGCCGCCGCTTCCGGCTCAGATGGCCCTATATGGAACCCTGACGCTTGATGTGCCGGCGCTCACCACGTTGAAAGGATCCGCCAGACGCGGGTACAAAGACCTTAAAAAGCGGACTGAATATCCTTTGAACAGCTCGCCAAGGACTTCGAGCTACATTTTTTGGCGTTTACGCGACCAAAGCCTTCTGTCGCGTTCCTCCTGGGTTTGAAGCAAAAAGAGGACGAACCCCTCTCCCACTTTGTGTGAAGGTTTACCACGAAGGTACGGGAGTTATTGGACGCTCACCCATCGTTATTGATGCAGGCGTTTATGATGGGGCTGCGACCGTCGAGGTTTTGCTGGTCCTTGGTGGAGCGACCGCGCCCATCGCGAAATGTTTCAGCAAGTCAATATGTGGCGCCGAGTCCTCGGATGTCGGAAGAAAGGAAGAACGACCGAGGGGGCATTCTACTCCATCCCGATCGGAACGACAACCAGGCGGAGTCCCCACACCGTGGACGCCGATGGGGCACCTCGACCCATACGCGCTCGCGCCGCCACCTCCCTTGAACGCGCCTCTGACGCAAATATTCCTCCGCATAAAGGAGCCGGGAATGCTCAGCCGCCCGCCCGATGAAGGGCCGACGAGCCGGCCGATCATACCCGCGTATTGCCGCCCATCGCAAAACGGACATGATACACGAGCAATGCCACGAAAGCGATAAATTGAGGAGCCGATCCAAAGAGGTCACTTAGATCGCACTTCCAAAGATCCACGGAACCATCCCCACGCCCCGGGCCCCGCCGAGCAACACATCGACGTGATTACAGGGGGGCCCGCCGCCGAGGGCATAGTGCTTCGGTCGAAGAGCTTACGCCGCGCTGCGCATCGGGAATACCACCCTCCTCCGAGCCGTAGATCACATTCTCGTGGACATGGGAGCGACGAGCATGATGACGCTACCGGGTGGTGTCGGCCCAATAGCCAACGCGCAGTCCGGCGATTATGGTCGACATCGCACCGCCGACATCCTTTATTTCGAGGCCTTTTGAAGCTTAGGTTGCCGGCGAAGCCCCGCTTGCACTGCACTCACCACCGCTTTACCGGGCGACTGATTTCACTGCTGGGCGCGGTGACCCTACCGTTGACTCTGGGATTCTCCAAGGCAAAACTCTGGTGACTTTTCCGTGGTCGACTCTCCTACCGCTGCATAACGCCATCCTCGGGCCGACTCCACCCTCAACAAAGTTAAGGGCGATTATATCCACATACCACCGGACGCTGAAGTTTCCGACCGTGCCGAGTCGGGAGGTCCGGGAGATCCTCAGAGTCCGCACGGTGTTACTTGACAGACTCTCCCGGTAAGAGAAAAGGCCGAGCAGCCCTCGAAGACCCACGCGGACGCAACGCCCGACCGAGCATCCCGAGCCGACAAACCCGGGCGTTAATATTCCACGCAAGATGACCGTCCCGGACGGATCGGAATCGCCCGACTCGATGATCAAGAGCGCACAGCTTATCGCCTCCTCCAGAAAGCACCGATGTCTTCGCCGACACCGCCGACCTCCCGAATCGATCTCGAAGTTTCTCAACACCATCCGCACATTTCTCGACCGCCCGCTTCTGTGAAGACAGACCCGCCTCGCCCTCGAGCGCCAACAGTCGGCAAATGGAAGTCGACAGTGCTCTTGGCGCTCGACTTCATCGAGGAAGTCCGATCCTCTGGCTATCCAATGTAGTCCTCGTCAAGAAGTCTGATCGAAGCCGGAGGATGTGTGTCGACTACACCGATCTAAATCGTGCTTGCCCGAAGGATGGCTTCCTTGCCTAGGAACGACCCAGTTGGTCGACTCAACCGCGGGGCACGCCCGCTTCTCCTTCATGGACGGCTACTCCGGTTACAACCAGAGCCGGATGGCCCCGAGGATCAGCAACATACGGCCTTCCATACGCCCAAGGAGCTTACTTCTACAAGGTCATGCCGCTTCGGATTAAAGAACGCGCGCCACCTACCAAAGGATGGTGAATAAGGTGTTCGCCAAAGAAATAGGCTAAACATGGAAGTATATGTTGACGACATGATCGTGAAAAGTCGCACAGGGCTGCACACCTTGACGACTTGCGGAAACCTTCTCTACGCCGAGAAGATATGGGATGCGCCTTAATCCACCAAGTGCGTCTTCGGGCGTGACATCGTGGAAGTTCCTCGGATTCATCATACACGAGAGGAATTGATGCCAACCCCGAGAAGATCCGAGCTCACCGACATGAGATCTCCAAGAACAGTAAAGGAGCTTCAGTGCCTTAACGGAAGGATAGCGGCTCTGTCCCGGTTTTTGTCCCGGTCGGGAGATAAGTGCCTTCCTTTCTTCAGAGTCCTCAAAGATCCGAAGAACTTCCAATGGACGGCAGAATGCGAGGAAGCTTTCACAAGCTCAAAGCACTTATCCGAGCTCCCCGCCTTATCTCTGTCCGCGCAGAAAAACTTACCTCTACCGGCATCTCAAAGATGCGTGAGCTCAAGATCGAAGGAAGCCCCGACGCGCAACATCCGGTTTACTACATCGCCACATGTGTTGCGCGGGCCGAGCAGCGCTATCCTCCCATTGAAAGGTTGGCATTGGCACTT
>CP097510.1:24951383-25064382 GCA_023547065.1 Musa troglodytarum
GCGGGACACGCCGAAAAAGCACCGCGTCGTTGAGGCTGACCGAGTCACCCGGACCACGTTTCGCAGCTGTCGTGGCGCGACGACATCCACCCATGTGTGCACGTTGACCCATAACCCATCTCAAGCTCTACGATAAGCCTGTAACGGAATCAACGGCCAAATTGGCGGTCCCCGCACATGCATAAGATTTCGTGCCCGTTTTATATGCACCTGTCGAAGCATGCGGCGGTAATACGGCCAAAGAGCGGAGTGGGGGTGAAATCTAGCGAAGCCTCCGACAGCGGACAAGAAGATCCAGGGGCACGGGAATGACCGTTACGACCGTTCCTTTAAGATATGGCACAAGATACGGCCACCACCACTTGCGCTCAAGTGGCATAGATTCAGTGCTCCCCACAAGCGCTGTTGGCGATCCCGCTGACGACGGGGTCCCGCCACCATGTGCAGGGCGGCGAGCGCAGCACTGCGGCCGCCGTGGATTCGTACCCTATTTTGGCCATCAGCGCCAGCTTGAAGGAGCATTCGTGACCCAAAATGATGATGACTTCAAACAGACGAGTATTTGTTCATCATTGATGCATTTTTTTATTATACGTAGAGTACAATAAAAGATAATTATATAAAATTTATCAAAAAAATATTTTTTAGAAGATGAGACAGGCGATCGAATCAAAAAAGGAATCGATTGGTAAAAGAATGCCTACTTTTCTTTCTAGGGAAGAAACAAAGCTATCATTCTCTTCTCCCCCATCTTCACCACATTGCACGTGATTTCAATAAGTGAAAAAAAAAAAAGACTCTTTCATTAAGTAAATATCACGACAAGGATTGTTTTGTAATCACCCACTACTGTAACATCACCCTTTCGTGTAGCTGAAGGCTAAAGGAAAGCTTTGGAACCATTCTTTCTGAGATCACCTCAATCACAAACGTAATCAAATTGGGTAGAAGACACTGCTCATGATGTATTATTGCCTTTTGAGAATGGAGTTCCCAGGGAGACCTACAAGGCTGAGGTTCTATTGGTATATGTAACCCTTTGCATGTTCTTTAACCCTTTTCATTTAGATGTTTATTGCTAGCTCATTGAGAAAAGTATTTTAGAATTTTCAGACTCAGTTATCTTACAACATTAGAAATTTTAGCACGAAAGCAGTCATCATAAAGAAAAGAAACTCTTGAAATTAAGCTTTGAATTTTTTAAGTTTTGATGGAGAATAACGAGTGAATTTCTCTTTTTGAATATCTAGAAAATATGAAAAACAAAGATGCAAATTTTTTGAGATTTAAAAGATGAATAAGGAGATTTGTACTTTAGTAAGAAAAAAACTCAATTTTTTCTTTGAACGTAAAAAGGGAGTGTCGAATCATGTTAGATTTTATTTAAATTTTTTGTCATATTTTTGTTTTATGTGTTGGATTCATAATAAGATGGCATGTATGCTTGCTTGAATCAGCTGATGAACGTCAGCAGGTGTTGAAATTGAATTGATTCCACGTGGATCCTCTCCAAGTTCCGACTCTAAAGAACCCTCCAATTCCCACATCTCCACCGTCCATACGTGCGATGTGTGTAACCCGGCAGGCCATTATTGGTGCCAAAGGCTAAGTTATGTTCAGATTCCAACAGCAGTTCGAGACACCCCCAAAACCACCAACAAAAACAGAGCAAATATTTTTTTAAAAAAAGTTTCCCCTTTTTCTCACGCTTTCTTTTTGCTCTATTGTTTAAAAAATATCCATATATTTTATTTTCTAAAATATAAAATTATTGTTGATTTTTGCCTCGATAACTATCATCTTTGTGTGGCCTCCTTTGTCTCACTATTACTCGTTCGTATTGGGGTGGGAACAAAGTTGAGGGCAAAGAGATGACTATAGTGTCGTTTTTATGGTATCATCTATTTAGTCCTTTCTCATATATTGTTGTTGATAGTTTCAACAAAGGTAAAGAGGATAGAGGGAAAAAAAAATAACCACAACGAGACTTATCTTCTTCTCTCTTATATAGTCCATTGTGCCAAAAGTCATGTCTTTTTCTTATACTTCTCTACTCTTTCCATATGTTAACGAGGGTACTTCTTTAATATGAGTGGCTTGGAATTCCAAAAGTGAGGAGGGGTTTGAGGATGCACTTCTTGAAGATAACATGATGGAAAGTATTTGAGACAGATGATAAGGAAGGAAATTATAACAACGACATGATTTACAATGGAGATAGATGATAAGGGTCTTAACGATGCCTCTGTATTAAGTACCTGATGGACAAGAATAAAAGTTAAGGTGACGAATAAAGGTAAGGACAAAGGATTATAATCGAGAGAGGATAAAGATAAATAATAGATGACGATAAGATGCCTTTGATAATAATAAGACATATTATACAAAAGAAACCAAAATGCTCAATCAAAAAAAAATTAAAAGCTTAATATTTTTTTTTAAAAAAAATTAGTCATAAAAACAATGAAAAGGGACACTTAATCCATCGCAGAAGCAACAACAACAACATAATAATATAAGTAAAAAAGAAAGATGATAAAAAATAACTCTATGTGGGGTCACTTTTGAGAGTGTGGATTATAAGTAATCCCCGTCACCTCCGTGGCCGATCCTGTTCGCCTTCTTCGGCAACGATCCGCGGAGAGAGAGAAGAGAGAGGGGTGTGTGTGTGTGTGTGTGTGGAGAGGCGCTCACACCATCGTCGGGCTCTCTGCTCCGCCGGAGTTGCTGCCGTTTGGCGGCTCTCGTTTCTTGTCCGGAGATATCGAGGGATAAGAGAGAGAGAGAGAGAGAGAGAGAGAGAGAGAGAGAGAGAGAGAGAGAGAGAGAGATGAAGTACGTGCTGGTGACGGGGGGAGTGGTGAGCGGGCTGGGGAAAGGGGTAACGGCCAGCAGCATCGGCGTCATCCTCAAGGCCTGCGGCCTCCGCGTCACCTCCATAAAAATCGGTGCTTGCCTCGCCTCCTCCAACTTCACGGTGATTTTTGTTCGCTTTCTGTCGGAAAGAAACGATCTTTTTTCTCTGCGGAGGTGGATCTTTGACGTCGGCCTCACCTCCATCCTTCAAGATTGTTTCTTGCCTTGCATTGCTTTCTACTGCCGAAAGAACCCTTTTCTTGCTTCTCTCCTCTTTCCGGAAAGGGGCGTCGGGATGTTGGGTCGCTTGGTCTGCCGCCTTTTCGCAGACGTTCGTATCCAATTTTTATCTGCAAATCCATTAAAATTATGACGCAACAAAAAGAGCGATCTTTGCATCATTTCCCCACCAATTCGGTGTTTATGTGGCCAATGCCAAGTCAGGATGAGAAAACGGCGACTTCTTGATCCGGTCTCCATTACCAATCAACTCTTTTCCTTGCATCAGCCTTGCGCCGACTCTCTTTTTCCCCCTCTTGAGAGATCCTTTGTGTGAGGGGATGCGCTTCTTCTTATCCCAGGAAAGAAACGGAGAAAGAAACAGGGAAATGGATATTGCGTTGTCTAAGGTTCTTCTGCACGGGCAGGACTTTCAATGGTCATCCTTTTAATTCTCTTTGGGCTCAGTCCTCGTTGATGATGCCTGCCCTGGCGCTTTTGCTTCGGCACGTCGTGATCTAGAAACCAAGACTATTTGTGGGACGACCCATATGTTTCTCATTTATTTTGTGCTTCAGTTGTTCTTCTTTCCATGTCACAAAATTTTCACCGGATGCCTTTTCTCCTTCGTGTTGTTCGATTTCTACGTACACTTTTGTTCACAAAGTCATTCCTGTGGAAGTGCAAAGACGAGCCACGAAAAATTTCTCTGTCTCAACTCTTTTCTGGTGCTTATTTTCATCAATTTCTTTTACCCCCCAAAAAAAAGGGAAAAAGGAAAAAAAATAAAAGATAAAAATGTTTTCATGTCTTTCCTCTCAATGTCCGTCACAGTGGCAATGCCGCTTAGTTTCTGTAGTTCCAGTCAAGATGGTGAAACGCTGTACTTTGTGGACTTACACAGATCCTTATCTGAACACTGATGCTGGGACGATGTCTCCGTTTGAGCATGGGGAAGTCTTTGTTCTAGATGATGGTGGTGAGGTAATGAGCACTTCAGATTTCCACTTACGTTCTATTCAAGTGTAGAAACCGACTTCTTTATCGTTCAAGTACACAGATTTCATGCCAGGAAATCTTTGTTTTTTCGCTTAGTTTTCCTTTTCTCTGATGGCCCTCCTTTTTCCCTTAATAGGTGGACTTGGATCTAGGAAACTACGAACGGTTCCTTGATATCAGATTAACCCGTGACAACAATATCACAACTGGAAAAATCTACCAGGTGCTGCTCAGTTGGTCTTTAGATGTTTATGGTCCTAAAATATTGGCTGCATTAACAATTATGTTGAGATGCGATTAACCATGCAACGAGACATTTTATCTCATCTTTGTTTTTTTCCCTCCTCATTTTGTACTGCTTTTTGCATTTTGTTTGTGAAAATGATTTATCGTCTCTTGTGGCTTGTGATAGTCTGTGATTGACAGAGAGAGAAGGGGAGACTATCTGGGGAAAACAGTCCAGGTATGCGTTTCCTGGAACCATCAACCAATTGCATGCCATAATCTGGAGATTTTCTTAGTAAACCTGAAATGTTGTTTTTCTCTCCCTTTTCTTTTTTTTTTTTGTTTGAAGGTTGTGCCACATATCACAGATGCTATACAAGAGTGGATTGAACGCGTAGCAATGATACCTGTGGATGGTAAAGAAGGACCTGCTGATGTTTGTGTTATAGAATTGGGTGGAACTATAGGTAAATGTTGGTTGTAGTAGAATATTTGATTGACTGATTTTCATCTTAGGAGTGAGAATCATTGCTTGTAGAATACTTGCATAATCATCCTAGTTTGCATGCAGGAGCCACTTTGCTTTTCATGATATTGACAGTGGCATTCTTGATGCAGGGGATATTGAATCGATGCCATTTATAGAAGCTTTGGGTCAATTCTCTTGCCGTGTAGGTGAGCAGAATCTGCAGGCACCTGTTTAACATCTTTCCTTTTTAACAGCTTATTTTGTCCTCTTCCTCTACAAATGAGGTTTCCCCTCATCTTTGAACAGGACCTGGTAATTTCTGTCTGGTTCATGTTAGTCTTGTACCAGTTCTTAAAGCAGTTGGGGGTAATGTCCATAAACCAGTTACACATTTTGCTTTGACAGAGGTCCTTTGCAACTAGTTTTATAATGATCCTATTTTCATGGATTATGTTGTACTTATATTCTTATAGAAAACTAAGCCAACCCAACACAGTGTCAGGGGATTACGAGGACTTGGGCTGATACCAAATCTTCTAGCCTGCCGCACCGATAAGGTCTCTAAGAACCTCTATCTCCTCACTCCAGCGTGTTCCTCGTAGGCTATGATTTTATTTTACTACTCCTGTGTTGATCTAATGTTCCATTTGATGCTTTTGACAGCCACTGGATGTAAATGTTAAGGAAAAACTTTCACAGTTCTGCCATGTTCCGGTAAATCTTTTAGATTCTTGTTGTCTTGTATGCCGTCTGCAGTGAAGCTGCTAGATTTGATGCTAACAATCAACAGTTTCTTTTTTCAGGTAGCAAATATCATGACTCTTCATGATGTTACAAACATTTGGCACATTCCTTTGTTGTTGAGGGTAGTGTATATTTTGTTGAAAAAACCATGAATTTCATTCATTGCTAAAGTTGTTTCTATCTGTCTTAACATCCATATTTAACATTCCACTTCATCTGTAGGAACAAAAGGCACATGAATCTCTTCTGAAGCTATTGAACCTTCGAGGGTCTGTCTGATACACAGCTCACTTACTGAATGTCTTTTATAGTTCAGCAGTTGCTTTTTCATGATGTATGGCTCATAAAGGAATTAACTTCAATTTATACAGATGTGCTAAAGAACCCATGCTGGGAGAATGGATGGGTAGAGCTAAACTCTGTGATACATTGCATGATCCTGTGGGTTCCCTTCTTCCACTTCTATTATTTTTCTATTCCACTGCAATAATCCAAAGTCTTACCACTTGAACTATCATTAATTTTTCAGGTCAGGATTGCTATGGTAGGAAAATATACTGGTCTTCCTGATTCTTACCTCTCTGTATTGAAGGTGAATGCATGCATCATATAGTAGTGTAATGTCTTTGTTCCTTCTATTTTGCCCATTAGTTGGATAGATCTGTGTTCTTCATTTTATTTGTTCTATCATGTACTTGTTTTTGTTGCCACCATTAAGAGGACCAAGATATTTAGACTAAAGCTCTTATGCTTCCTCCACTTCCATCCACTTTCTGTGATGGCTTTCTCAATGAACTAACCAAGTTTGCTTGTCTGTCACAAGCCATTGTCCTTATCTAAAGCAGTTTATTTAAATGCTTAAGAACAATATCAAGGCTCGGAAGTTCTGGATACTGCACGTCATTGATCTTTCAAGGATCTAGTTTAGCATTTCTCTCTATAAGGTTAAATTTTTTGAATCAGCTTGCAGTCTCAGTGGTCTTCATCAAAGCTTTGTAGTATAAAACAAGGGCAATCGGCAGGTAGGTAAACACTTGCAAGAAGGATTAGTGTTATGAGTGAAATTGGTAGCAAGAGGAGTCATAAAATAAGAAATTTACTTTGAACTTCTGAAATCTGAAAATTAATAAGAAAGATTTCTGAATTCCACAGAAAAATACTTCCTGTCTCTTGTTGGCTTGTGTCTTGAGTTCAAGTCCATGGGTGCTTTATATTCACTAATGCTCTGTTGGCATGTGAATCAGCAAGTTTTTAATTCTTCTTTTGAAGTAGTTAAGAAGATTCATTCCCTTAATCATGGTTTATTGACTCTAGTTGGCTTTACCTTAAGGTTTAAGTACAGCTGCTTGGAAGTTCACCAACATCATCGCCTATGCTCATGACATTTAATAACCCACTGTCAGTAGCAAGGGCCTCTCTTTCTACTTCCAACTGTCAGGTCACAAGATGGTTGACACATATGTTTGATATGACGCAGAATTTGTTGTGGTTTCTTTTGGGACTACATATGATGTGCAAAATTTTTTGTCGCCACAAATAATATAGAGTCTTTGTGAATTTCAGGTGATCTTTGATGTAATTAGGAATCATTTAATGCTCATTTCTGTCAGTTAAAAATGCATCAGCTGATTTATTTTTTTGACATCCTATGAGCCTTCCATGCTCAAACTTCAGACTTTTTTGTGAATCCTTGCAGGCCCTTTTGCATGCTTCGGTTGCACATAGAAAAAAACTTGTTATTGACTGGGTCCCATCATCTGATCTTGAAGAAATTACTGCTAAAGAGGTCTGCTGATCTGATTGTTTAAACCTTTCTCGTTCTAACTCTTGCTGAAATTCTTCATTTCAAAGATTTCAAGATTTTTCATTATACAGGCACCGGATGCTTACAGAGCAGCATGGATGCTATTGAAGGTAAGCTTGCTTCTGGTTAAGCTGTCAATCCTAAATTTTCTATTGTAGCCACGGTGACAATCTGTCATCTCAGGGTGCAGACGGCATACTAGTCCCAGGAGGTTTTGGAGACAGAGGGGTACAGGGAAAAATTCTAGCTGCAAAATATGCCCGTGAAAATAATGTTCCGTACTGAATTTGTCTTGGAATGCAGATTGCTGTCATTGAATTTGCTCGATCTGTTATGAATTTGAAGGAGGCAAATAGTACAGAGTTTGATCCGGTTACAACTTCTCCAGTTGTTATTTTTATGCCAGAGGTAATTATTAACTTTTTGCATTCTCCATCTTGTCATTCCTGGAAATGTTTCACTGCCTCATATATATTGTAATGGCAATAAGGGTTCCAAAACTCACATGGGAGGAACAATGAGACTTGGACTAAGAAGGACTTATTTTGAGGTTGCTGATTGTAAATCTGCAAAGTTGTAAGCACGAAATGACTTGACTTCCCATCTGTATAACTCAGATGATATGTTTTACTTTGGCTAGTAAAGGATATAATTATTAGTATTTATTTTGACCTTTTAAGGTATGGCAACCGCTTTGTGGATGAACGGCATCGGCATAGATATGAGGTTTTTTCCCCATTTCACTTTGTTGATTAGAGAAGTGAAATATTATACCATAATTTCTAAGTTAATTACTAGTGTCATGCTATAGTCTGTATGTAGTAAAATTCTTGTTTTGAGAATTCTTGATCATTATTTTTACAGGTAAATCCTAATATGGTTGCGGAATTTGAAAAGGCTGGTCTTGCTTTTGTTGGTAAGGATGAGACTGGAAGACGTATGGAGGTAGTCATCAGGACTTTCTTTTCTTTTCTTATTCACGATCTTCATATTCCTTTTGGTTCTTTTTAATCTCTCATAATGGTGATGCAGATTATTGAGCTGCCTGCTCATCCATACTTTGTCGGTGTGCAATTTCATCCAGAATTCAAGTCCAGACCTGGAAAGCCTTCTGCTATTTTCTTAGGTAATGCCTAATCTTGCTCTAAATCAAACCTAGAAGAGATCCTCGATTTCTTGTCAATGCTTATTATAAAGTGGTCATGTTCACTTCACTTGCCGAGCTTGCACACGAGGTGGCCTGAAAGAATATCTGTATGCTAAATCTTTACGGTTAGCTACCTAATTGAGACTCTGATGTCAGGCAATCTTTGGCTATTAGTTATCGTACATGGGACTATTACCATACTAGTTGACAAGCCAAGGGAATTAGATGAAGATATTTGTAACCTTCAATGACAAGACACGATCTTGACTGGCGAGCAGTTTGAACTCTTGATATTCTCATTTTTCAAGGAAAGAATTTTGGCCCTCTTCTGTCTCCATTGTGTGAGGTGACCAAATCGACTTTGAAAGATGGATTTCTTTGCCACTGGAGACCTTAAGCTAGAACGAGGATACTTAATTTTGAAACATATATTGCAGATCTTAAGCTAGCGAGAAGATGGGCTTGTAGATTGTATTCACTTTTTAGTAAATTTCTTTATTTATTATTCCTCTTGCTCTCTGCTAATTCTTTTTTTTCCGTTTTGCTAAAATGTGACATGACTCTTAGCTGAGATTGTTAGGGGATTCATCTGTATATAAAGAAAATGTGACAATTTGGAGAGGGATTAAAGCTTAGTGAATAGCTTCAGACCTAACTTTTCTTATCCCTATTCATCATTTGCATTTACATAAAGATTGAGCTTGAAATGATTCTCTCTTTGTAGGCATTTGTGCTTTTATGTTCGGACATTGTAATACTCACTTGTCCATGTTTTTAGATTCCGAGATATTCCTTTGTTTTGTTTTCATTTTCATCATATTAGTAGATTCAAGGAGTTTCCTTAGGGAGCTACAATTTCTGAAGGAACAACTTCAAGCCTACATATCAACTAAAATATACTTCCTTCACAAATTCTCTTACAGGACTCATAGCAGCGTCGTGCAGGCAACTGGATTCTTGGCTACATCGTCTTTTAAGCAATGGTGTATTGGCCCCCAAAATCTACCAAAATGGGAGCCTGAAGAAATCCTCCAAGAGCCTAGTCAACGGCAATTCCATTCAAACGGCAACGGCGTGCATGTCTAACGCGTAAACTGGTTTTTCCACGTGTTGTTGTTTCTTCACGATGTGGTTTTGTCATGTCAGCTTCGTCCTTCGTTGGTCTGATTTGCTCTGTGCGGTCGTCATGAGGTGAAAAGGTTCACCGATCGATGGACTGGTGCTTGTTCCAGTGTTTTAGCAAGGAGCAGCATTGTGTTCTTGCGGTTTGATTTCCTCAGGAGAAGAAGATGAATACAGCAAGGCTTTGTAAGTCGCTAGGGCTGACTGTTGTTTGACGTTTGTATGATTTGATGACTAGTGATGATGATTGTCTATAGTCCGTCTACAATGTGCTTCCTCTCTCTCTCTCTCTCTCTCTCTCTCTCTCACACGCACATATGGGGGACTGCTTGCCTAGCTTGGTTAATGGGTCCAAGGGGGGCAAGAACAAGGGCGTATCTTAGGCTCTGAGGCGCCGCTTGATCGTCATGTGGCCGATGAGCCAGTGGCGATAAGTAGACGGCAAGGAGGAGACCGTGAAGGTTAAAGTGGTGATGATAAAGGAGGCCACGGTTCGGCTGCTGTCCACTCGCCGATGGTGAAGAGTGGACGGTGGAGGATGTGCTGCCGGCCGGAAGAGCGCCGGAGACCAATGCTTGAGAGCGTGCTGGAGGATTAGTTGTTGACTTCGTTTGGAGATAACAACAATAAGAGAGTTGACCAGTTGCATTGACCGGCTACGTAGACAATGGTGAAGAATGATAAGAAATAGTTGACCAGTGGGTTCCAATGAAGTCTTGTAATATAGCAGATAATGAATGAAACAATAATGTTTTGGAGAATCAGTAGGCTGGCAAGCAGATGAATACAATTATTTGCTTTCAACTTCTATTAATTAGTTAATTAGCAACTTGCAAGAACAAGATAAAACTATCAATCAAAAAGTATGATTCAACTATTTCAATGTCAAATGATTACATTTACTGTAAAGTGCCAACTTAGTCCGAAATCATACTATAATTACTACCTAAACCAACTCACTATCTGCAAAATACTGTCATGGTTATCTGCAAAAGATCACATCTGCGGGCAGGCAGACGGCTGAAGAACTTGTTTCATTAGATGCGATGCACGTCCGCAGATTTGTTTCCTCCATGGCTTCTCTTTTAGCAATCCGCTTGCGGTGTTAAACTGCACTTTGAGATTAAAAAGGTTTAACTTAAAATTTCCCTAACCAAGGAAAGAAAACAAAGCTGAAAGTGAGATATCAATTCAGAATGGAATATGGAAATTTGGAAATGATGCTTCAGATTGTTCGCTACATTGTGGATGGAGTCCACAAATACCGGACGTCTGGGGATGAACTCTCTTGTCAATCAGCAGAAATACAAGACTACATAACACCGCAGACAAGAATACCTGTAAAATTTATATGTACCTCAGTGGTGCCGAGAGAAACGAGCTTAATTCCCTTTTTGCAAATGCCGGCAAGGCAAATGCAGCCTTGTGAATCTGCAAAGAGCAAGAACAATTCACCTGATTTAACTCCATGGAGAATAAGATAAAATCTTTACGCCATAGGCCAATTGAAACATAACATTTTCACCTATAAACTGCATTGTTGATAGAGAAGGAAATGCTGGTTCAATATACTAGAGAAACAAGAGAGCATCCATACTCTGAAATCAACCTGAGCTGATGGTGGTCGTGTCCCTGTTTCTCAGTCACCAAATTTCCACACTTATCTCACATATCTCTTTGAATAAAGACATACCGTCTCCCCTCAAGCCAGCTCTCTGCGGGGAGTGGCTTGCACGGGTTTTGTCCAAAACTGTTGGGACTTTTGGATTTTACAAAAATAGTTTTAGCCTTTTTTTTTCTTAATAGTAGCAATTTCAATACCATATACTCTATCCGGTCATCTAATGTATAAATTGAAAGTAACTCTGTCATGGATCAGGACTGAAAACATGCGGGCTCTGTCCCTTGAGAGCATTCAAGAAGCGGCATACTCAAGGATCAATAATGATTGACATACTATATCTCTAATCATAACCCATATTTGACGTGGAACTACTACAGTATCAGAATCTCTTAAACTTAAACCCTTGACATCCTTATTTGAGTAATCCAACTCAGAATTCTAGCATCATCATCAAATTTATTGGACCATTCAGATTAGAGGTATTATAATACTAAGTAACTTATCAGATATTTAAAAATTAAAATATTATTGTTTCAAATATCATTCAACATTGATACTTGCACCAAAGCAATGGTAAACATCACTGAACGTTTCAAGTATCATTTCGGTTTTGGTCCTTATACACAATCTGTTCCTGAATTTTTTTCTTTGTAAAAATTAAAACATCATTGAATGTTTCAAGTATCATTCAGGTTTTGAAAGGACACTTGATAATTGTATCAAAACGATAGTATCAAGGGAAAAAAAACATAGTTAAAATAAAAATTATGAGCCAGGAAGCAAGAATGTGTGTGCGTTTGAGACAGTAATGGTACCTCTGAATTATAGAATTTCAGCTCCTTCTTGGATTTAACAACCTCCTGTTTGTCAATTGGGTTTATTGGATTCAAGAAATTGACAGGTGGGCCATTTGTAGAGCACAACAGAAAACCAATCACACCACTGCATATTGATTTTGATCAATAATGTATTCTTAACTGAAATGTGGTTCAAGAAAATTAAGCGAATCCAAACTATCATGCTAATTTTATGTAGCTTTGACTTCTGCAAAATATGACCCTAATGGTTAAAGAGGCTTCAACATGGAGAAATGGATAGAAAAGAATACTAAGAATATGATTATTCATAAGAAAAGGTCACTAGAGCAAAACAACTGTCACCCAGGACTGAGGATCCGATTATGTCTGATCATCCTATACATCAAGAAATCAATAAAGATAGACACTAGTATTACCTGGCACACTATTACTGAAAAGCTACACACTTAAAACACAAGCAGGAATATCAAAAAAATCAAATTGAGAAGTTAGCAACAAGTAAAAAAAGTGAACATACATGAAATGAAACTTGAATTTGGTAAAATTAGATTTAGGTTCTCAGGCACAAACTGAAATACCTTCTAAATTAAAAACTGAACACTTCCAAAAGCATGCAACTGGGTCAAACTTGAAGCACTCATCAGGCTCACTAAGTATAATGAGATTAAAATTGTTTTTTGGGAACAAAGATACTCAGTCTAAGAATGTTGATGGAAAACATCAATAACAAAAAAAAGGCTACCAATACAATAAAATTGAAATACCTTCTAAATTCAAAACTGAACACTTCCAAAAGCAAGCAACTGGAACAAACTTGAAGCACTCATCAGGTTCACTAAGTATAATGAGATTAAAATTGGTTTTTGGGAACAAAGATACTCGATCTAAGAATGTTGATGGAAAACATCAATAACAAAAAAAAGGCTACCAACACAATAAAATTTGAAATTTTGGATGAACGAGGTGTCTCATGCCTCCACTATGGAACACCAAATAAGTAAAATGCCGTATAAAGTGCCATGTGGAAATGAAAAACCAAAAGTATGACATAAGTCTACCTAAGCCCAGCTTGTAGGCTTTCCCTGCCATATCATGAACTTTCCATCAAGAAGAACCTGGTGGTTTATTGTATGGTAGACGAGCAATTCACAGTTCAGAAATCATTTTTCCAAAAAATATTCACAAAAGACTTTCTAATAAATCAAATTATGGATTTTTCCTGAAAGCATAAGTAAATACCTAGGGTATGTAGGAACACTTGCCCAGGCATAGTGGACAGTGCTGAAGGTTTCACGACAAATTGAAAGCATTTCCTGAATGAGATGTGTATGTAGCCACATGCTTTCTGCCTGGTTGCAAAGAACGCCACCAGGCCTCAGGACCCTTGCAATTATCTCAAAGAATGGCTTTTCAACAAGCTCTCGAGCTGGTCCTATAATCACCAAATAGTCATGATGAAGTAAATAGGTGCACACCAACAGTTGTTGTAAAGCTCCAAAAGGTGCAACTAAATTTGCATGCAAACATTTACTATTCAGCTTTACAAGATAGAATTATAGCCAAACAAAAAGAACAAAGTTTTATCCCAAGTAAGTCCAGATTATACTCAAAGCTATGGTTAGATGTAAAACAAAGAGTTCTAAGAATGTCGTAGTTGTGTTATTCCTATTGTGTTGCCTACCTTGCAAACCTCGATATTTCAAGAGGCAGTCTGATCCTTCAGAGCTCCACTAAGCATAATTTGATCCCTTTGAGGGACCACATGGTTAGGATGAGGCTTGCATATTTCTTGTAATGTATAAAAAAGAAAAGTCAAGCAAGAATCCAAGAATTTCCATTAAGATGAACCCAACAAAAAAAATTGAAGTATTCTCTGTCAAGTGAACTTTTTAACTGAATGGAAAAATCATGAAACATTTCTAAAAATCCTAATAGCATATGCCATCCGAAGAAAACTGTTGACTACTGACAAGGATGGTTTTGAGTCCTCTCTTAAAAATCCCTAAGCAGCTAATCTATTTGTGGCTACAACTGCAGTTGCAGCAACTACTGCTATGTAATGTATTAGTATAACCAAAATATCGCTTAGACAAGCAAATTATTTAAAACCTAGAAACAAATTAGTCTATTTAACAGCCATTAAATAGCCTCCTCTTAGTGCATTCAGGCTGGTTAATTCTTCCTAGCAAACTCATAAAATATAGTGCTCCTCAAGGATTTTAATTTCGAATGATACTGCCCGTATCGAGCGGTATATACCGTTCCACTAGTAGACCGGTACGCGGGGACCATCTGGTGTCAGCTTGGCTGTGGTGAGGAAAGAAGAAGTGTCGACGGAGAATAAAGAGAAGGCACTCGAAGAAAAGGGAGAATCGGGAGAGAACCTCGACGCTTTCCGATCCAGTGCCGCCCTCCCTTAACGATCTTGATCCATAAGGTAGTGGAGACGCGACGGCTCGGTTTCTTCTTCGTCGTGTTCTGACGCCTGCGACCTTCGCCGCGTTCTTCGTCGAAAGCCGAAGGCGTCTACGGCCTTCAACGTCTTCGCCGAACACCGTAGACAAGGAGAAGATCGGTCTTCTCCTTGTTTGACGTGATGAGGAGAAGAAAAGGAGACGATGTCACTGAGGAAACATACGCTTCCTTTTCTTTTTTTAAATATGATATATATATATATATATATATATATACATATATACACACACACACACATCGAGCGGTACACCCTAGCGTACCACTCAGTACGATACAAAATTACGAACCTTGGTGCTCCTCAACCAAAACTGGTAGTAACCAACGAAACAATTGATGAGGCCAACCCTCTTCATAAAAGAAAGTTTAGCATCCTAGGGTGGACAAAAAACATATTGGATGAAATTGGCAGAAAAAAAATACCGTAAAAATAAGTTGCTATGCCTTCTGCATGTAAACAGGCACCTTGTTTCTTTTTGAGAGAAGTTGTTTGGATTTGCTAGCAACATTTATATACAATGTCTTCAAGGAAAACTATTAAGGAGATTATAAAGATGCAATAGTACATTAATTGCTACTCCATATTGCGGGCCAACATGTTTTTTCTTTCCTCTATTGTTGTTTCAATCTTTCAATCAAGTGAAAGGCAAGTATTGATAACCGAAAAACAATTTTGTCATCGGAGAACAGTTTCATACTCCCTGCAAGACTGAATTGGAAACAACTTTCTCCTGCTACTCAACCTTGCAAGACAAATTTGTACAAAATTCCTGTCTAGAAAACGTTATCAAGTACACAACATATGTGTTCTCCAAATGCACCCTCTTGCATGATTAAGGTTAAAAAAACCTCTATAAGAATGAATAAAAGAGACATGGAACAAACCTATTGGATCAGATGAATCAACAATAATCGCATCATACATCCCTTCAGGAGTATCTCGTATGAATTTAACGCTGTATGAAGACCATGCAATAGATATTCAAAATCAACATTTAGGAAGGTCAAGAGGCTAACTTCTGGAATAAAAAATATTGTAATAAAAATACATTACATATGAAGAATGACAAGATAAAATAAACTATTTCTATAAGGTGATTAAGTTATTAGAACCATAAAAGCCTAAATTTTCAGCTCACCATCATCAACATGTAGACGAACACGAGGGTCCTCGAAACCAACAGATAAATCAGGAAAGAATTTCTTGCAAACCTACAAAAATAAAAGACATATAATCAACCAGCAAAATGTATGCTAAATTATACACCAACAAGGGTATAACTCTATACATCTATGACCATCTTGTCGATTTCACATATATCGATGTGCTCCACAGAACTGTGTCTAGCAACTTCCCGAAGAACACCACCATCACCACCTCCTAAGACCAAGACCTGCAATAAGGAACTCACTAATTTTTGGTGGGAATAACACAAAGCATTCTGATAATGAAACACTAAACAGGCCAAAATTTCATGCTTTTCAAGATCGCCAACAAACAATTCAAATTGCACAACTTGTGATGATGTAGATGATGAGAAACTTCTGTTTTAGTGAAACTCTACCTGCATTGCTCTCAGACAAGGTTCATGATATTTGTAAATTATCAATTTGCATCGCATCAGATAAGACTAAACGCTTTTAGACATCAACTTAACATCCCCAATAAAGTGGTACATTTTCCCGGAGTGAAAATTCAAATATGATACTTCATACAGTATGTGAAAATTATAACTAGTTTATCAAACTTTTCAACTTAAATCTACCAAGTGCATGCATCCAAATGTGACCAGACATGCTTGATGCTGATAACATTAATTTGACAATTTTAAACTGGAAGATGCTAGAATATGGAACATTCATTTGACAAAATTCCTATATGTCAAGAACAATACCAGTAAGAAGCCAATTCATCGTTCTCCAATATGGTAACTTAAGTCACATATTTCTATACTTCAAAAGTGGAAGAAAGAAAGATTACAGAAATCCTTTCTGTGAAATGTTGGGCTAGGCAGAGTAAAAACAAGCTTTGGTGAATCTGCCACCATTTACAAATTAAAATGCACTATTTCTCCATGTTGATAGAAAAATTAATAAATTTAACCACAATCATATGATCATATCCTTTTTCTTCAAAGAGCAGTTTTTGCAAACCACATAATATGTCTACCATGAAGACTGATTCTTTAGGAAAACATAGGGATGTGTTACACCAACAGTTCCATTCATAAAACCATAGTTTTAGAAGAAAGAACTTTACCTGCACCTCCAGCTTTAAAAAAAACCCAATGGAGATAAATGTTAAAAATTAAGAACTAAATGGCGGCTAAGTAATAAATGTATGAAATTTTTTTCAGGACATGAGTACAAAAAAAGGATGGAAAATACTTCCAGTTCTATGTGCAAACAAAATCCAGTGAGTGGTCATAACAACAAAGCAACTGGCATCGTAGACTAATGTATTTATTATATTGCAAAGTAGATATATATTGGGAAAGCTTAGGTCAAGAAATTACGGTTTTTGGTGATGGAATTGAACAAAGCGGAAGGTGTGCAATCATCTCCTGGTAGGCACATTCATCTCTCTCAGTTAATTGGACAATGCCATCGAGAGCAAGTACCTTTCCGTACAATGAAGACTGGAAAAAGGATCAGCAAATAGCTAATTAGCTACATCAAACACCAAAAGAACATTATCTTTAGAAAGAGAAGTCTAATGCATTTGCTTCAAAAAAAAAAAAAAAATCAGAACCTCAAAAACCAGAATCTCTTGGAACTCTGATTTCCCCTGATACAGAATTTTTTCCACCTTTAAAGAATGTGCCTCTCCTACATTTAGTAACTCACACTCATTAGCTTAAAGAATATATCTCCAGAAAGATTTGATAGTGAAATATCTAAAGGAAAGTGTCAAATCACCATCACAAAAAATATAATATAACTTAATATAATATGCTTCAAAGAACCAATTCAAAAGGGCATTTCTCTGCAAAACGTCATTACTATTTTGAGTGTGGACTTTATTCATATAAGAGAAAGAGAGAAGTAACATAACCAATCGGTCAGTCCATCCTGGATACCAATTGGACGGCTTAGAAGCCTGGAACATTCATTTTCTTGATGGTTTTAGAACCAAAAGTAGACAGCTAGACTTGGAATGTAAATCACACTTGTTCACCAAGCAAAACGCAGCCTGAAGACACCCACATTATCGAAAACTTAATGACAAATGGTACACAACCACAAAACGCATAGAGAAGCTGAAAAGTATCAACACACACCACAGCTGAAGTGGGAATAAACTATTATGCCAACAATCTGAACTCGGAATAAACTATTATGCCAACATCGACAAAGTCCCCAAGTTGTCACAAAAGTCAACCGCTAGGCAACTGAAAAATGCACGCAAAAGCGCAGTTGCTGTTTCGTTTCAAGCGAATGCTAATTCAAAGAAGTGACAGAGACTAACCAGGCCACATGGGGTTGTTGAAGTACACCAATTCGCCGTCTGTATCTGCACAAGGGACAGAACGAGTCATGAAGCAAAACCACATTCAGAGAGATGCATTCGCTCAATCTGATCAGCACAAACGAAAAAATGGAAGCCAGTCAAAACGCAAGCACGGCAAAGGGTACACCGACCAGAGAGCGGCTTGGAGAACCACCCAGACACCACCGTCTCATGGCACGTGGCTTCGGACTCGGGAGCCGAAGCTCTCGCCTTTCTGCAGCAGGGAGGAAGATCGTCCTCCCCCAGCACCCTGGGAGCATCGGAGTCGTTTCCTGTGGCACCTTCCCCGGTCGACATCGTTCCTCCTATTCGGGGCTCCACCAGGCACCAACACTATTTATCACAAAGAACACCAAAATCAATGCCAATCACGATCGACAACCTTCCAAACTTACGGAGGGGAGCGTCGATTAGGGTTCACACCTCGCGAAGGCTTCGGAATGAGAGGAAAGCTTGGGGAGGAGGAGGCGATGTATGAGGCGGCGGCTACGCCCGTTTGGGGGTCCTTAATATTTAGATATCCAGATATACTGAAATGGGGAAGAATGGATACGTTGACAGAAGCTTTTTCAATCACCATCACACATGATGATGCGTAAATCTTACAAATAGAAGGTGAAGTTATGATAGTAATAATATATAATTATATTAGTGTAATTCTTTGTATTTTTTTCTTTTTAATATAATATAGTAAGTGATTATTGAGGGTTTCTTTGCAATCGATCATAGGAACTTGAACGGTTTCAGATGGTTAATGAGGGTGCTAATAAAGATGGAGGAGTGTGGGTTTGCTACTTCTTGGATTGTGGCCAAAGGAGAAAGGTCCGGTCCCTAATCCAGCATTAGTCATTATGTCAAATGTTGTAAACAATTGTATGCTCTTAAATATATCAGATGCTCTTTTAATGTTCATTTCTAAACCTCGTCCATCAGGTGCAGATGCTTACGGGCATGTTGCAAGTTATTGCCTCGCTCCTACCTTAGTTAGCCTAACAAATTACGTTGTCATCTTGGCCACTAATGACTCCTCAACTGTTACCGACACCGACCTCCACTGGAATCCTCACAATCAAAATGATATCAACATCTTAGGATCACCTAGGGTCTACAAAGCTGCCACTTGAAGGAGCACCCCACTCTCTAATGGTGGAGTTTAGCGCACCACTATAGCATCGCTCTGCTCTGCTCTAATCCAAGACCTAATCGATAGATTCAATGAATAACTCCCTAAAGGTCCAATGGGAGAGCTTGTAAGGTTCCTGCTAGTCATAAGTGTCCTAGAAATCAATCACGCGAGTGATAACACGTGTATCATGCTACGCACTCTTTTTGCTTATTGTAATTTATTGATATTTTTCTCACTTTATATTGCCTGTTGTATACAATGTGATGTTCATAGATCTATGCAATATGAATCAGATCATGATGAAATCACGATAATGAGATCAATTCATCTTTAAACACAAACAATAAATAATCTCGGTCATAGGTTACTCGAGAGGGGCATCGAGATAACTAGATATACCAGTGTGTTGTTTGTCTATCCATATGATAGAGGTAGTAGGTCTTATAGCTACTCGTGTTAGGACACTAGGGACAGTACAAGTGCTCATTGGAGAATGGGTTCACTAATTGATTCACTCACAAAATGCTAGATGGTTGATGATACCTCATTGTCAAACAATGATTCTGTCATCTCAGTTGTGTATTTGGTCCTTATACTTGAGACACTAAGGATGTCCTGTATAAGTACTTCACTCTTTGATATCAGACTTATAGATCTGAAAGCTCTAGATCTACATAGCCAATCACCGGAAGTGGTAGCTAACCTTACGAGAGCAATTAAGTGTCAACATAGAATCACTAACTCTCAATGTCATAAGAAGAATATCCTATGTATTCTTACATAGGCAAATTCTTGGCCAGAGTCATTTGGATTTGATAGGGGAATTTCCGGACCACCCACATCAGCACAAGGACGTCCCACGTGTACCGCCAGGTCGCACCTCCAACGTCGGGTTGGATGAGATGGCACTCGCAGGACAACCGTACCCGAAATCCCGAGATGGAGACGGATGAAGCAAGCTACTCCCGCAATCCCGTGGCGGCGCCGCTTGGCCCCAAGATCCTGGAATAGCAGCGTGCAGCATCAGTCTACTCAGTGCTACGCCGCCGCCGACACGACCGGCGTCACCCAAGGTACGCCTCGAGACGCTTATATATGACCCCGCCGCTTCGTGGGGAGAGGAGAAAAAAGAGACCAAAAGGCTGACTTGACCGTCGGAGGGGCCACGTCGGGAGAACCCCGACCCAGGCCTACTTTGTAGGAGCTGAGCTCAAGGCGCGTCGGAGGCCGCCCCAGCAAGCGACGAAGACCGGACACGAACCCGGAGATCGGAGACAGAACAAGGCCAGCCCGACACGTCACTCGGTGGCCACATCCGTTCCGTAACAGGATTGATAGAGAAAGAGTTCTCTAGGAGAATTCAATTAGAGCGATACTTGAGTAGATTCTATATGGGCCTAACAACACCATACACGGTATACGATATCTAGGATACTAGATGGATGAGAGACTATAGATATATAATAACTGAGGATAGATAAGTCTAATGAATTGGATCCTCATATATCATCTGGGGTCTATAGTGTATAGTGGCTTAGTATATTCATAGTTGATGAGATAAGTGAACAATACTTCACTAAGTCAAAAGGAATTTTAACATGTATGACTCACAATCATCTTAATATTGGGCATAGAGGGTCACACACATATAGTAAGTGTTGTGATGAGTAGAGGTTTGAATATGAGATATCCGTTGTAGCCCCTATCTTATTGGATATAAGTAAAATCCTGAATTATTGGATCTTCTAGGTGAGACTTAATAAAAGCCAATAAGAGATTATTAGATAGAAATCTATAAATCTAAGAGGTATGGATAGTTGGATGGAGATCAAGTACCCAATAGGTTATGATCCATTAGGGTTAAGTTGACAGAGACTTCTATAAATGGGAGGGAACCAAAAGAGTATATGCTAGACCCTTTTTGGCTGTCACCTTCTATTCTTCTCTCTCACTCTCCTCCTCAGTCGATAGCCCCAGTTTGGGGCATATGGACAGTAAGAAGGGTCGGTTCCTTCTTAATCATGGTGTAGTCTTTGTGGTGCACATGGAGAGGAAGATCGTGCAATGATTTGAGGAGCGTTATCACCTCACCTACAGTGTCGATCAATGCTAAAGAAGAGGACATTTGACCTCCTTCATCCTCTCTTATAAATTTGAAAGTTTTTTAGAAATATACGATCTCCCTAGGTAACACATCTTACACATATGTGCGATTTTTTTAATTTTTGTGCACCAATCTTCACACGATGAAAAGAACCTTTTTTATGAAGGAAATATGATATTTTTATTTTCTATTCTTCCATTATACATGTCATGCTCTATCAATGTTTTCTAACACTACGATGGAGAAAGAACTCGAAATCTACTACAATGGAAAAAAGATTTAAAGCTTGCCATAGTGGGAAGATCCGAGATCATGATAAAGAAAAGATTTGAAGCCCATCATAGTGGAAAAAAAAAACCAAAATCTGTTATAGCAGAGAAGGGATTTGAAATCCATAATGCCAAAAGCACAAGGTTAAGTGTGCCTAAGATATATGAGTCGAGAAAACCTAGTCTGCATTAAAATAAATTTAATACGATGGAAGTATAAAGTTAAATACACTCGAAATACATGAGTTGGGAAAACCCAACATGTGTCAAAATAAATCCACTATAGTAAATGCGTAAGGCCAAATATGCTCAAGACACATGAGTTGAAAAAACTCGATCAGCACTAAGATAAATCTACTATGGCAGAGGTGCAAGGCCAAATACGCCCAAGACATATAAGCTGAAAAAATATGATCCACACCAAGATAAATCTACTATTGCGGAGATGCAAAGCCAAATATGCTCAAGACGTGCAAGTCAAAAAACCCAACCTGTACCAAGATAAATCCACTATAACAGATGTACAAGGCCAAATACATCTAAAACACGTAAGTTAGGAAAACCCAACCCCCGCTAAGATAATTTGCTATGGTAAAGGCATAAAACCAAATGCACCTAAGACGTAAGTCCGAAAAACCCAACCCACGCTAAGTTAAAACCACTATGGCATAGGTGGAATGTTAAATGCATCTAAAACACATAAGTCGAAAAAATCCAACCTACACTATAATAAGTTCACTACGACAAAGGTATAGGGCCAAACGCGTGAGTCGAAAAAACCTGACTCGCGCGAAGATAAATCAACTACAACAGAAGTGCAAGGCCAAATGCTTTTAAAATATATGAGCTGGGAAAAATTGACCCGCGCTAAGATAAATTTACTATAGTGGAGGCGCAAAGCCTAATGCGCTTAAGATGTATAAGTTGAAAAAACCCAATCTGTGCTAAGAGAAATCCACTACAATAAAAACACAGACCCAACGTGCCCAAAACACTTAATTTAAGAAAAATCGACCCATAGGATGAGGCCCCTCTCATAGAAAAAGAGGGGTGGGTGTTATCCAAGTCATTCTCCGTCTGCCTATATATATAAAGATTTAAAGTACAGAAACGTAAGTTTCCTTTTCGTTCATTATGGCAAAGAAGATAATCATAAATTTTTTTTCCCTTTATAATGAGGAAGAAAATCCTAAACTTTTTTTTTTCTTCTTTTATAATAAAGAAGGCTATTACAAATTTATTTCTCCTCAAGGCAAAAAAAAAAAAAAAAAAATTTAGAGAGAAAAATAATTTTTTGAAAAAAACTACACTTATCAACATTTGAGGATATCATGTTACTAATTTGAGAGAAATCAAATGAGAAAACCCCAATCGACCTTGTCTTGATGCAAAAGAGCTTGAGAACACAATACTTCTATATCAAATCCATCTTAGAATCACTTTGAATAATTCTACATCTAGACTACATCAGACTAATCAAAATATCAATAATATTTTCTTCTAGTAATAAACAAAATATTTTGATATCACAAAATTATTTTCTTTTATAGCATAAGCAAACTACATCACTGTCATCCTTTTAATATATAGAAAGCATTATGGGCTGGACAGTGACAAATTAGGGATTGACTAATCAACAAAGATCTCTTTTCGACATAATGTGATCGAACGCTTGACACGATCTGTTCCAATAGCCTGCATCAATGCGTGCTCTGTGGGGATGGCAGCGAATTCGAGGAACACGACGGAGACTTAAAGGATTACAAGCTGCTGTATCAGACAGGAGGACGACGCGAGCTTCACGGGCCATAGGCAGTGCTAAACGTACATCCTGTGACGTTCCTGCACAAGATCTGCAACACCGTGCTGTTCGACAGGCCGACGAAGCGCGGCGTCTTGAACTGGCTCACGGCGGCCCCGAGGCCCAGGTAATGGTGCAGGATGGTTTGGAACGTCCCCCTGCGCACGACGCGAAGCTCGAGAGGCCCAATGGCGCCGACCTTCCTCGACCCGACGTAGCCGGCGTCGACGAAGGACAGGTCTAAGCAGTTGCAGCAGGCACGCAGGACCTCCTCGGTGGCGTCGCAGCTCAGCTCCCAGTAGATCACGTAATGTCCAGGCTCCGTGGAGGTGTCGGCATGGCTGGTGAAGTCGACGACCTCGACCTTCTCCTCCGCCAGCAGCGCCGCCGCCTCCACCGCCAACTGCAGATCCTTCTCGGTGTTCTTGTCGATGTTGATGCTCAGCACGAGGCTTCTCCTGCACACGAACTGAATCTCTGGAGTGGATGGAAGCCGGCTACCCTCACGATGTCTCCCAACCTGTATCGATACAGGCCTGTCACAGGTTGATCACTTGTTAGTGCTGAGAAGAACGAGGATACGTATCATCACACATAAAACAGAGACTAAGAACAGGAGATCGAATTTAACTTTGCAGATGATGTGATCTATTAAGTTTGACGATTCATCCCTTTTGACTATTCAAAGGGAAAAGTGACAGCTCAATACACGGGGCTTCCACCATTTTGACCATTCAAACATGTAGTTCATCAGTCAAACCAAGTCACTGTCATGAGATGCAGCTGCAGAACAGGATGGAAGCTTGTGCATACATAGTTCATCGATTTGTGCATTCCTTTCTCCAATTAGTCAAGAAATCTACAGGATTCTTGTCTCGCTGTTGAAAAGTCAACCATTCTTACACAACAGATGTGCATAGCAAAGTCAGTAATCATTGTTACTTTTCTTAATGATTCTGCTCTTAGCATTTCCATCATTGGAGTTTTTATAGCACTTAATTGCAAAAAATATCAAACAAAATAGATAAATGAGGAGAGTAGAGTTCATCAATACCTGCAAAATTGGTCATCACAATCTCATACTCTTTGCCAACTTCAACTTCAGTAAGACCAATCGGTTCAGCTTCTATATAGTGAATGGTGGAGGCACTCTTCTCCAGATCCTGAACCTCCGATTTCTCCAAAGGGATGAACTCGAAGTAGCCGATGTTAGGAAGCACCGCAAAGGTAGCCAATTCAGGCGGCAAACTGGGGTTGACATTGGCACCAATCCATCCTTCTGAAGAGCCATAGTCAGCGCTCATCAGAGGTAGGCTTCCTGCATAATGCCTCAACTTCTTCAAGTATGGCTCCATAGATCCAGTCATAATGCCGTAGACATACTTGGCATTGGGCCAAAGCTCCGGGATCACACCATACCAGTTGCTTAATCTCACACACACGTTGTGTATGGAGTCCGCGAGGCTGGGATTAGGCCTTAAGAGCTTGGAAACAGCTGCACGAATCGATGGGACGGTGATTCTGCTGGAGAGAACTCCTTCTCTGATATCTGCACACAGTTCCTCCCACACATGTTCGAATGTCCCAAAAGCATGGACTATGCTGTGTGCGAAGGTGGAAGATATGGTCTGCACTTCGTCGGAGAAGATGAGCCCGCAGAGGAGGTGGCAGTACAAGGACTGCTGGAAGTCCGGGCCAAATATGACTTCGTCGGGGCTGCAGCATTGAGACTGGATGTCCTTCATGGTGTGCTTGAATTGCTCACTCTGGAACACATTGGATGTGGCTGTTCTTGCAGTGAGCCCCCCTTTGGTCGTCACCCGCTTGCTGCTGTATATGAACTGCAGAGCTTTCCCATTGCCTATCGGATACTCTCTGCAAACGCAACAGATAATACAGGGTACGATTCAGCTTTGATACACAGTCTGGCAGCGGTGAAGTGCTCGAGCTCCATACCTGTTTCTGAACGCAAATGAAGTGCAATAAATCTGCATCGTGGATTGGAGTAGCTCATCATTGAAAGGCACAAACTTGGGTTTCCCTTGCGTGGTACCAGAACTGTGGCAAGATAAACAAGCTTCCTAAGAGCGAGGAAGAGAGGATACTGTGAAAAGGCAACGTCAAACAGAGGCGTGTCCAACAGCGCTACCTCAAAGAAATTGAAGTGATGGGCTTCCCGGTGAGGACGGGAGAAGTATCTCCGTAAGCGATTCTCTGGATGTAAGGCTCAAGATCGCCGTGAGTGACCAAGGACGCAGGCCTTGAAGCTCTCGGGGTCGGTTCTTCCTGCGAGTCCTAAGCTCTGCAAGTACTCGGCTTCACCATTTTGCTCGAGAATCCATCGGAGAGTCTCCGTCTGTTGACGCCCAGCGTCCTTTGACAGTACTTCGAATTCGTTTATCACGTTCTCGAGGCTGAAAACTCTCATCTTTCTCAAGTTAAAGGGGAGATCTCCGGGGTTACTGCTGCAAGCGAAGCGAGGATAATACACGTTTTGAGAGCAGGGAAAGGAATCCATTTGAACAGAGCATCGAATCATCGGAGACTTTTATGGGATTAGTACGGTCAGAGACTTAATCCATGACAAGATTCGAATCAGAGATCGCAGAAGCAAAGGATTCGGACGGCAGAAAGGCAATCCCATGTTCCCAGCAACATATTCCAAATCGATCAGATTAGCGGTTAAAAGCGAGGGGCCAAAAAAAGGGAAACAAAGCCAATATGAAAGAAAAAGCACAAAAAAGAGAAATTTTGGCAAAGAGAAGGAATCAAACAAACGATTTTATCAGAAAAGATAGGAACAAATGTGAGAGAAGGGAAAAGATCAATTCTTTAACTTTTTCCTGAATAGAAACCGAAGGAAGAAGGAGAACAGAAAAGAAAGCCATCTTCTGCTAGCGAAAGGAAGGCCCTTTAAAGCAGAACAGAAAGGAAGGAACACAAGAACGCGAAACCAAATCCAAGCAGACACTACCTTCGAATCAAGCAATCTCAACCAAAGGGTCTCACGAGAACCAAAAAAAGGCAAACTTAGAGCAGGCATCGGATCCAAAAGATACTCGCCTTTCGGTACCCACCACCGGTTCCACCAAAACCACTGGATCCAAAAGAACTCGGTTGCCCAAAACAGGTCGAAGTAATATTATATAAAATGGAGCACGATTCCTTTCCGGAGAAAGGCTGACAGGAATAAACAAAGCCACCGGGAACACGCAAGCGTCAAGCTCTCACCTTTGTCTCTATCCGTCTCCTTCCTCTCCGCGGAACCGCCGCCTTCGAGTTTCCTTCCTGTCTTCCACTTCCACCTGAGGAGGAAGGAGCGAAGCTTCGAATTAATAGCGCGAGGATCACGAACCGGAGCCCGCAGGAGGGAAGACGACCGCGTAGTCGCCCACTGGCGACAGTGAAACCGAGCAATTATTGCAAGCGACGGAGCGATGACGTCGCGTCATGGGATCCGGACAGCTGCGGTAGACACCGTCGATTACGAACGTTGGGACAAGCGAATAGAAGTGCTTGGGGCCTCCGCGGAGACGACACGAATCGTTAAGTTGGCTCAGAGTTAATAAGATGCTGCCACATCAGCATTGTCTTTCATGAATCAGAGTCAATTTGATTGCCCCATTAGAGAAATTAGATATATGTTTAGAATTTAGTCACTAATCTTTCTATAAATATGATCAAACTAATCCTTCTAGATATTGACTGATGTCTTAATCAAGCCTAACAAATGAGCTTATCTTTAGTCTCAAGCCTTTGGCTATACATTGATTTAGTGAGACTTGGACTTGCTAATTAGTCTCAAGTCTTCTTGCCAAAAAAAGCATGTAATTGAAATGCGATAATAGGATTTGGTTTGAACAACAGACAGAGAACTAAGAGTTAATTAGCAGTTGCTCGAATCCATTTGGATTTTGTTCTGATGATTTAAATTTTCCTTACAGATTTGTTCACGATAGTTGGTCCTGAAGATATATCTCTGGGGAGTGAGACATCACTTGGTGTATGTGGAATAAATAGCAGGCATCCACCTTGATGTAAGTCGAATTAATATGGGGACATATGTGATTGATCGGAATAATGTCAAGACATATGCATCATTGACTTTGATGTCGTTGACCTACGATGATCCACCAGAATTTTTGTGAACAAGATCTCGAAGACCCAAAATAATTTTCAGCACCAGTTAGATTCATTCTCCTAGGAAACCTGTGGCAGTATCTGTTGGGTTTCAAAGTGAATCAATTAAGTCGGATCTCGACATGCCTAACCTTACCAAGAAAAGCTTGCAGTCGTTGTTCATGGCTTTTGATGCATTTTCTCTGATTTGATAAGATTCATGCTGTCTCTTAATTTCTACGGGCGCAGCCACTGCAAGTATCGACTTCTCACTCGGTACGCAAATTGGATGGAGTATAAATGAAATTTTATTAGTTGATAGCATCTTAGTTTTCGGATTTAAAGTCTCGAGTTTACACCTCGATAAATGAAATGTTTATATATTGCTTGAGGCGTCTAATTGAAAGAATATGAATTAGAGCATACGCTCACAGATTTGGAGTCTAAGAAATTATAAAAAATAAATATATATATATATATATATATATATTCAATATTTTTTTTAGTTTTGAAATCTCCTTTATTCTTTTTGATTATCCTCTATGATGTCTAACATGGTATGTTCGATCCTTAAAGGACGTGTAGAAGTCAAAGAAGTAATCGAGAGAGTGAAATAAATACTATAAGTGTTGTCGAACTAAAGCGGCCACCAGTCGACGTGACGGGTTGGTTCGGTTCGACCGCCGCGACTGTCTAACGGAATGTGTCTCACTTTCATCATGTACTCGACGCGACTTACGCCTCAGCCAAAGAGTCATGGTTAGTTCGATCCCGATTTGGCCTCCCTTCGATCAAGTCAAGAATGTCATATACATTTTTCTCTCGAAAGCCTCCATTAGATCTTATAGATAGAGATAATAGGATTTGTAGAGAGAGAAATAATATGGTGAAGAAAGAAATAAGCTATTTAGAGAGAAAAACCTATTTAGAGAAAGAAACCCCACTTTTAGATAGAAAAATAATAGAGTGAGAAAATCTAAAGAGAGAAATAATAAAAAGGGAAAAATTCAAGGAGAGAGAAAATTTTAGAGTGAGTTCGATCCTTAAGGACGTGTAGAAAGGGAAATTCTGAGGAGAGAGAGAAATTATCTAGAGAGATAATTTTAGAAAGAATAATTACTCATAGCACCAACGAGGAGTAGTGACAACCCATCAAATAAGAAGAGATATTGTGGTCGAGAAAGTAATCGACAAGTTAAATTATAGCAATAGAAAGATGATCGACCGAATAGATTACCACAATGTTGATTAGCTGAAAGAGAGATATCAGTCGATTAAAATTTTAAATACTTTAAAAAAAGTAGATTACAGGCATGGATGATGACTTTGATACATTATCTTGAATCTCGTTATTACCTATATTTGATGGAAAAAGATTATTGGAGATGGAAAGTCATGATGCGAACTTATCTTGGATCGGAAGGTTAAAAAAAAAAAAAATCTTGGATGGTTTTAAAGATGTGATCGACAATGGAGATTTTAAATCACATTTTGAAGAATGGAAAGAAGATTTAATTTTTTAACAGAGAAGAAGAAAAAAGAGCACCGGAGCTTATCTCTTAATCAATATTATATGAAAATATAATTTCATAGATCTTTAAAGCCAAGACAAAAAGAAAAACCTGATAGATCTTAGAAAATATTTATGAAAAAGGTATATATCCTTTTATTCTATTTGAACGTAAATAAAAAAAATGTATGATACAAAACTTTAAAAAAGTGAAGATATTTTAATTAAAAAAAGAGACCTCATCAAATATAACAATTCCCCCTAATAGCATTATTATTCATGCTGAGATCGGACAAAAACAAGATTACTACGATACGGATAGCATCAATTTTATTGGAGCAGATGATTTTATTTTCATTGACAAATTTACCGAAGAATTTACAGAGTCAATAATTAAATATTCAAAAAAATGTTCTTTAATTTACGGACTCTATTCTCCTTTATTCTCCTCTATCATTTCCAACAACGCAAACCTTCATCTCAACTTGTTCAAAGAGAGCACCGAACTACATACGTGAGCTTCAATCGAAGTCGGATGGACAAGTTTAGCTAATCGATTGGGATGGTAGAGAATAATAATACACTACAAGCAATGAAGAAAGGCACCTCCGGTGTTGTAGCGTGGGCATTGTACCTTTTGTACGCTGGAGAAATATCTACCAGTGGCAGGGTTGAATTTGGTGCAGGTGTTTGGTCGATGGAGAGAGGGGATGAGAAAGATGCAAGAAGTGATATCTGCATCCCTTAGGTTTCATGCTCTAAGGCGGAGGAGGAAGACAAGGTGATGTCGTTATCCCTAGGGTGTCGCTTTTCTTTGCTCTAAGGTGGAGGAGGAAGACACGATGATATCGGCGTGAGAAAGATGCAGGAAGTGATATCGGAGTCCCTCGAGTTTTACCTTTCTTTGCTCTAAGCTGGGGGTGGAAGAACGAGAAGCTACGACGAGAGGGGCCTCGTTGCATGGTTGGACGATTCACATGCCATATTGACCAGAGAAGCTACAGTGCATGATTGGAGAGGCGACACAGGGCCCCGCGTGGCCCACCGTTGGACTTATCTCGACAAACTTGCAATCAGTTCAGAGATAGTTTGACAAAATGTTAATGAAGGCTACAGTGATTGAATACCAGTGTACGGGGCATTGTCACGAGAGAAAGCAAAGACAAAGGATGGGGTTGCTGAAATGGACAACTCACAGCCTCAACACCAATGGTGGAGACAAGAAAGAGATGTCTAAGTTCGGCTGCATTGACCTGCACAATTCTGGTGCAGCGTGAAAAGCATGTTCTATTGGGTGTTTGATCCAATGTTCTTCTTGATTCATTTTTGTCCTTTTCGAGGTGGTATAGATAGATGATCTGAAAGAGATGGTTGTAGATTTACTTCCCATTGATTCAGAAGGGCCGTTCAAGGAAGTATCTGGAGATGAAGTAATGCAAATAGTCACATACTGCCACTGATGAGGACAGAAATTAGATAGAGCGTTCCGTAACCTTGATCACCGCTACTGAGCGCTGTGCATATGGCTGAGAAGAAGCAAACAGAAATGATGTGAAGAGGCAGCAAACCAGCTGCGAAAGTTTAGATTGGAATTGAGGTATATATTTCTTGTGTTCATCTGTGAATTTATTGCTGATACAAGTTTGATGCACAGTTCATTTGGAATCAAATGTCTTCACTCGTGCACACAAAAGAAGATTCCATGTTTCTTTCAAAGTGGCAGAACCTGATTCAAAGGGAAAACAGGAGGATAAGAAAGTTCTCGTCATCTTGCAAGAGCATTTCATCAAAAATAAAATTGATTCTTGAATCGGTTTATCTGAAAGAGAATGATTCATTCTAAATATAATTAATATAATATATCTTTGGGGACTATATAAACTCATATGTTGGGTCATGAAACACATAGAGTTTGTAAAATTATAAAAAAATTTTAAGAGAAATATAGAAAGTTAAGCTTGTCATACTCATCCTCCGTTTGATACCAAAGCCAAGATTAAGCTATGGCCTCTTCCTCAAGTACCATCCAAATTCAGATTCCTAGATTGACAAAAAAAAAAAATTATGACATATGATGCATCTAAATGAAGATTCTTCTAGGCTCCCTAGATATATGAGAGTTTGTAGAAGTTGGATTTATTGAGCTAAGTTCGGCAGAAGAAGGAGCAATGGATGCAGAAATAAGAAAACAACTCAATGATAGAAGGAAGAAGGAGAAAAATGCTTTGTTCACGATCTACCAAGAACTTGATAATACAATATTTGAGATTATCGCTCCAGCAAATACTTCAAAGAAGGCTTAAGAAATGCTTCAAAAAACATTTGGTGGTGTTGATAAGATAAAGAAACTTCGTCTACAAGTTTTATGAGTCGAGTTTAAAAAATTACAACAAGGTATTTCTAAAACTATTTTTGATTACTTCTCAAAGGTCATTTCTATTGTTCATCAAATGAGATGAAATGACAAACAAATAAGTGATCAAAGAGTAATAAAAAAAATACTGAGATCTTTAGATCCAAAATTTGATTTTATTACTACTGCGATTGAAGAATCTAAATATTTAGAAAAATATCTTTAGAATAACTTATGAGTTCCCTTCAAGTTCATGAATAAAGGATTATAAAAAGAGAAAAAAATAAAACTATGGAGTAAACACTACAAACTAAGCTTACTCTTGAATACAAAGGTGAATCAAATTCTCAAAAAGGAAGAGGTCATGGACAAAGAGGAAGAGGAGTCAGAAATCAGACCAATGAAGAATCTCCAAACAATGAAGGTGGTGGAGAAAATTCTAATCAAAGAGGCTGAGATTATGGTCAAGGATGTGGCCGAGGTCGTGGACGTGATAGAAATTTTGAAAGGTCTGAAATACAATGTTATATTTGTAAAAGGTACAGACATTACTCTTTTGAATGTTATTATAATTCTAACAACCAAGGTGATAAGACAAATTTTATTGAGACAGAAAAGAACAAAAATCAAGTTTTACTGATGACATATGATAAATTAAAAAAAGATCAATCTATGATATGGTATTTAGATACTGAAGCTTCAAGTTACATATATGGTATTAAAAATTTATTTTCAAAAATAGATACAAGTTATTCTAGAAATATTGTGATATGTCTCAAAGATCAGTAAGAGGCAAAGGTAAAATTTTTCTTAAACTTAATAATGGCAAAGAGTTATGCATTTCAAATGTTTATTATGTTTTTGATATAAAAAATAATATTTTGAGTTTGGAACAATTACTTGAAAAAGATTATAATATTGAGATGAAAGATATGACTCTTTTAATTCGTAACAAGAATAAAATATTGATATCACATGTGAAAATATCAAAGAATATAATGTTTCCTCTATATTTATGTATTTTTGATCGATCAAATTTTTTAAGACTGATATTGAGGATATTTTTATATTATGACATCTTAGATATACTCATTTAGATTTTGAGACTTTGAAATTTCTAGAGAATTATATATAGTGACAGAATACCAAGAATTAATTGCTTATCAAAATTATGTGAAGTATGTGTTATGGATAAGCAAGAAAAAAAACATTTCAAAGTTAGAAGGACAAAAATAGCATGGCATCAGCTTGATCTAGTGCACTCAGATGTTTGTGGCCCTATTAGTCCAGTATCACTTGGAGGAAGCAGGTATTTTCTTGCCATGATCATAGTGGTAAAACTTGGCTTTACATATTAAAAAAAAGTTTTAAATAAATTCAAAGAATTTAAGGAGTTGGTTGAAAGACAAAGTGATTTTTGGATTAAATATTTAAGAATAGATAGAGATGGTAAATATATATCTAATAAATTTGAAAGTTTTTATAGAAACAATGGGATTTTACATCAATTCACTATGTCATACACACCTCAACAAAATGGTGTCTTAGAAAGAAAGAAATAAGACTATACTTAATATGGTCCGATGCATGTTAAAGGAAAAAAGAATTTTTAAAGAATTTTGGGGAGATATTGTTGCTTGTGTAGTTTATTTGCTTAGCAGATTTCTAACAAAACGAATTAGAAATGTTATACCAGAAGAAGCATGGAGTCTACAGAAATCAAGAGTCGATCATTTGAGATTTTTGGAAGTGTTACGTTTGCTAAGATACTAGAAGAAAAGAGAACAAAACTGGAGGATAAAATTCAAAAATACATTTTGTTAGGTTATGTTGATAATTCCAGTGGTTACAAACTCTATAATCTTATCACAAATAAAGTTGTGATGTCAAGAGATATTGAGTTTGATAAATAATAGATTTGGAACTGTAAAAGTGATAAGTAGCATAAGAAAACTATAGCTTCAAAAGAAAATAATATAATACAAGCAAATACCGAAGAAGTTTTATTGGAATCATCACCTAGATCGGCTAGGTTATGTGATTCAAGAAGTCTGATTATAAGAAAGACAAGATTGATTCAAGAACTCTATGATATGACTCGAAGGATTGATACTGACAATGATAAATTTTTTTTATTTTATTTTTTTACAGGATATGATCCATTAGCCTTTGAAGAAGTTTGTAGAGAAGAAAAATAATAAGCAATGAATGAAGAGATTCGTGCAATTAACAAAAACGATACATGGGAGCTTACTATACTTCCAGAAGGACACCAAGCAATCGGTATTAAGTGGATCTTCAAAATAAAAAGAAATACACAAGGAGAGGTAGAGAAATACAAAGCACGATTGGTTGCAAAGGGACACAAACAACAATATGGAATTGACTGTGAAGTATTCGCACTAGTTGCTCGATTGGAGATAGTAAGATTACTTATCTCCCTAGTAGCTCAAATGAAATGAAAAATTTTATAAATGGATATCAAATCTGTATTTCTTAATGGAGTTCTTGAAGAAGAGATATATATTCAACAATCCATTGATTTTATTATTCATGAACAAGAAGACAAAGTATACGAGTTAAAGAGAACTCTTTATGAGCTTAAACAAGCCCCACGAGCATGGAATTCTCGGATAGATACATATTTTATTCAAAATGATTTTTCTAAATGTCCACATGAACATGCTCTCTATACGAAATCTAACTCTGATGGAGATATCTTATTTGTATGCCTGTATGTAGATGATTTATTATTTACAGGCAATAGTAGCTCTATGATTGAAAATTTTGAGCACTCTATGAAGAAAGAATTTGAGATGATCGACTTGGGCCTAATGACTTATTTTTTTGGTATCGAAATTACACAAGACAATGGAAGAATTTTTATCTCACAAAAAAATTATACAAAGGAGCTTATAAAGAAGTTTTCTATAGAAGATTGTCACTCTACAAATACATCAATTGAATATAAGACCAAGTTGACTAAGGAAGGTGAAGGTAAATACATTAATCCAACTTATTATAAAATTTTAATTGGATGTTTAAGATATTTAATATGCACTCGACCTGATATATTACTTGAAGTTGGTTTAATAAGTAGATATATAAAAACTCATAAGATATTATATTTAAATATCGCTAAATTTTTTTTACGATATATTAAAGGAATAATTGAGTATGGGATATTCTATTCATCATGTACAAGGTATGAGCTTATTAGATATAGTGATAGTGATTGGATCGGAAGCTACGATGATCAGAAAAATATAATTGGATTTATATTTTATTTTGGTGAAACTATATTTACTTGGTCTTAAAAAGCAGTAGATCGTTGCTCTATTAAGTTGTGAAGTAGAATATATAGCAGCATCTTCTTATGTTTGTCATGTAATTTAACTAAGAATATTACTCCAAGAATTTCATATGACACAAGAGAAGTCAACTAAGATTTATGTTGATAACAAATCAACTATTGCCTTAGCCAAGAATCTAGTATACCATGAAAGATTGAAGCATATTGACACAAGATTTTATTTTATAAGAGATCATATAAAAATAAAGAAGTGGAGCTACATCATGTCAAGACAAGTGAACAAGTGGTTGATATACTTATAAAACTTTTCAAATTTAAAATATTTCAACAACTTCAAATGAAACTTGAAATGTCATATGAAACAAATTTAAGGAGGGAGAATATTGAAAATAAACTTGTTCAAATATTATAAATAAGAGAAAGATTCATTGTATTAAGAAGGAGATTCATTCCATTAAAAAAAATTGATTAAATATGTATGAAAGGAAAAATCAAAATGATTATTGATTCTTGAAGAGGTTTAGAGAATGATTCATTCTAAATATAATTAATGTAATATATCTTTTGGGACTATAGAAATTCCATATGTTGAGTCATGAAATGTATAGAGTTTATAAAATATAAAAAAATTAAAAAATATAAAAAATTAAACTTATCCTATTGTTCTTTTATTTCTTGATAACCCTATCCCTCATAAGTTTTCAACAGAATCACTGGTAAGTCTTCTAACATCTTTCTCCTTTTCTACCTATCCACAGATTTCACTGTCTAACTCACCTCTCTCTCTCTCTCTCTCTCTTGTGTTCTAAATCTTTTTCGGCAATCTCAACATCTTTCATGTGCTCGTTCCCTGCACCTGATGTGAATGCTGGACATGGGCTTGATTCAGTGGATGCCACGAAAACAACAGTAACAGATGAACAGCGAAGCATGCGGTGCTTCTGACGGCGCTGTAGACCAAAACGTGCAGGATCTGCAGAACCATTAGGAGAGATGAAGACAGGCTTGGCGGTCGAGTTAAAATTCATGTAGCCAATATATCAAACATCTACGTGGTATCTGTTCGTACGGGATATCTCAGCTTCTTTCTGTACTTATGGAATAGGATGCTTGGCGAGATAGCGAAGTAACAGCGAATGCTTCCACAACACACGGGAAAGAAAGGGAGGAGAAGTTGAAGCCCGAATAGGGGGCATGGGAGGCCCATTAAATATGGGGGTCAATGGACAGCTTTGTTTTGGTTTGTTAAACACAGGAAATAAGAACTTTTGCTTGTTTAATTCATGCAAAAATTAGATGAGAACAAACATTGTGCACATAATATTTTTTTTCTCCTTCCAAATAATTATATATAAAAAAATTTACATAAATTATGATGCAACACAAATTTTTTACTTTTCTCTTTTTTCGATAACCCAGATAATGAAATATTTAGGAAAATGGGGTAAGAATTGCGAGTGCAAAAGCAAAAATATCTAATCAAGGAAATTAATGAGTACCGGAAAAACAAATAAAAATATAGTTAAGAAAAATAAAGGTACACAATCACTGTTTTATGATAAACATGCTTTCGAATTAATCTCAATCTTGATATTAAGATTCAAACAGTATCATTCCTCCAAAGGTCATGACTTAATTGGTCTTTAACTAATCGAGAACTTAAAATATTAATTAATATAATAAAAATACAAGAAAAGTTTTTTAATCCGATCAATTGAGAATGTTTAGGATTCCTTTTGTAATGTGTTCTAAAGGGTGATTATAACTACTAAAGCTTCTTTTCCATGAGACATGGAGTTTTTTTAAAAATCTCCAACAAGAAATCACCCACAAATTATTAGGTACACATGCTTTGACATTAAATTTCAACAGGAAAAAAAAGAAGAATTTGTTTGCAAGGTTAGATCAGCAGGTGTGGATAGCAACCCACAGCCTAATCATTCATAAATCACCCTAGAATAAAGTGGCTAGAAATCCATGGCAAATTCTTGGAGTGGCCAAACTAGGGGTTTTTTTTGTTTTGGGAGAGAAAATATTAATTTTTATTTACTAATGAATGTAATAGTGAAATGATTAATATTAATAGTATAAAGAGATAGATAAAATTTTAAAAATATTAATAAAAATTATAAATAAAATTTAAGTTATTTTAAATTTAATTGAAAATATATGATATTTTACAGATTTCAATGATGATAAAAGTTTCATATAATATATTTCAAATAATTAAGAATTATGATATTATTATTATTGTTGTGAATGTAATAACTATTTTTTTTTAAACTCCACCCAGTCTCAATATACCTTTTTTTTTTCTTTTGGCATGAAATAAATTTACGTTGCTATAACCCTAAATAACTTAAAAAGGCTCCAATAACAACAAAAAAAAAGAAGAAAAATATTAAAACTATAATTCTGATCCCCATTGCAGGGTAATTTTGTAATATGATTCCTCGCCCGCGAATCCCGGTCCTTGACGGCCGTTTCCTTGCTGCCGTTATCACGGGATATGTTGCGTTAGCGGCACGTTTTTGCGCACCCACCATCGCACAACTCTTGAATCGGTTTCGACATAGTGGAGACGCGTGGCCCAACACAAACATTACTCTCATGGTAAGATAGCGGGTATTAATTCGGGCGAGTAAGCAGTGTTTCTTCGTTTAGGTTTCCGTTTACACTGTAGACGATCAAATTGACGTTGTTATGTCTCTTAACCTCCCTTCCACGGGTACAAAGGAGGCGTTGCGACTGGAACCTCGAAGGAACGGAACCGTGCGACTGGAGAAGCCCAGTCCCCTGTCCTCCACTCCCATCGCTTCCGCCTCCGACTCTTCTCTTCTAGCCGAGCCGAAGTGTCTGTAGGGTTTGATGGCGTCGGAAGATGTGGTGGGGAAGAGCACGGGAGAATCGGCGGTGACGACGATCGTGAACCTCGCGGAGGAGGCGAAGCTCGCGAGGGAGGGCGTCAAGGCTCCCGGCCACGCGATCCTCAGCATCTGCAAGTCGCTTGTGGCCGGAGGCGTCGCGGGAGGAGTGTGAGCCCTTCGGATCTCTTTCTGTTTAGGCCCTTTCTTAACTTCTTGCAGTTATCCTCATTTGTATCCATTTGCCTTTTGTTTGTCTTTTCTTTTTCTTTGCATCAGTTGGGGAATCTTGAGTTTTTGTCATACTTTTGCCTTCTTATTTGTTTCGTCATTTCCCCCTCATTGATCTTGGGTGATATCTTGCTTGGGTTTTTTTGGCCCCGACATACGTTTTCGTGCTTGCTATATGAGTTGGTCATTGGCATTTGCAAGGTCATATATATTTGCTTAATCTCTTATGGTGTTTAGATCAGCTGCGAGCATGAAATTTGATCGACTCTCAATTCCAACTTATAGTAAAGTTAGAATGCAGAGATTGTTGGAGGAGTGACCTCTCATCTTTACCAAAGTAAATACCTTAGTGATATTGAGTGATAAAATATTTTGCTGAGAGCGGTTGAGTAATAGTAAAATTTACATTGTAATAATATAGGACAAAGAATATCTAGATACTTTTATTCCTTAGGCTTCCAATATGATCATAATGGCTTATAAAGAGGTACACAACATATGGGTTGTTCACTTCGCCATGCTTTTATTTATTACCTTTTTCACTTCTTTACTTCTAAAACATATTTTATATGCTGTCCTATAGATGACAACTACTACTTTGAAACAAAACAACAGAGAATCACGATCCTTTGATGATGGACCACCGCTTTGAGCAAGGGTTTCCTATCTAACTTGGGTCCTTAGCTTGCATCACTGTATTTGTTATGAAAGATTTTCTATCTATATCAGAAATTTGATCCTTGCTTGCATCACTGTATTTCTTATCATTCTAATGACTCTATTAGTTTCAATGTAGTAGTTTTCTCTTTAATGGATTAATAAGATTTCCTATCTATATCAGAAATTGGGCCCTTCCTTGCATCACTATTATTTATCATTTTTTATGAATCTAATAGTTTTAAGGTAGTGGTTTTATCTTTAATGGATTAACATGACATTTTAATTTCTATAAGATCCTGGCCTTCATTGTAATACCTTTTCATTATATGAATGCCTTTGCAGATCTAGGACAGCTGTTGCTCCACTTGAGCGCCTAAAAATCCTGCTTCAGGTATATATTTTATTCAATTAACATCTTTGTTGTTCCTTTAATTTTTATTGTGTGGTATATTGCTGTTTTTCTTGTTCTTTCTTGTGGGTGTTTAACTTTTTGGGATAATTTATATGCAGCATGATATCTTATTTTTATTTTGGCTTTTAGAATTAGGGTGTTCTTTCCCACAATAGGGAGTGCTTATTGAAAATACATCTAACATGTCTGTCACATGATACTTGAGCAAAGCACCTATGTTGACTGATTAATATCGAGTCATCTTTTGCAAGCTTTTCTGACAGGAACTGTTCAAGATAACCATGAGACTTTTATGCATTCACTTTTCATCGATAAAAATACATTTATTTGATCCATCTTATAATTTATTTTGCTTGTTATTAATGGAACTAATTTTATGTAATCTCGTTTTTTATGAAAAGATCATCTTCAATCAAGTGAACATGCGACTTGGGAGTTTCTGTTTACAATCTTGAATTGATATGATTCTGGAGTTAATTGTGTTAAGAGAATAGTAGCTCATCCCTCTTGCAATACATAATCATCTACTTCAGGCTTGTTGATTTCATTGTTTTTACTCACAGAATCAGGAGACTACTGTGAATTTTTGCTGGAATTGCTTTTGCCAAGTGGTCATCTACATTTAGTCAATGTCCAAAATACCATTTTTCCTATCCATTATTGCATACCTAAATATAGCATTTAGTTGCAGGCTAAGTGTTATAGTGCGATGATGCCAAGAATATGCCTTATAATCATTTCTGAGCTAGCCTTTGATTGCAATTAGCTTTTTTTTTTGGTGTAATAATGTCATATTTTTATGAGCCATGACTGCTGCAAATTGTTCCATTCACTTCTTGTATTTACAAAGTATGTTTAAAAGGAAGAGTGACAATGACAGATTGATCTTATGATGCCATTTATGGTATATGGATAGTTGATAGGGTGGCTTTTTTTATGTTTGATAAGTCTGCATCCATCACGCGATTCCTTGATAAGTGACACTGTAGCCTCCATACTGAATACCATTCTAGGCAAACAGTGTCTGAAAATCAATCTTAATATTTCAAGATCTATTGGTTTTTGGATCCTTTTGGGTAATTACACTTGAATTAAAACACTGCTGTTTTTATGTGATTGGATGCAAGAGAAGCCCCTTTCTTAATGTGTTTCTAGAACCGAACATTTTAATCTTTGCTTGATGGTTGTCAGCTACATAACTGTAAATGCAGGTATATATGTCAGTGTAATGTAACTTGTCCTTTCTGATTGTGATATATACACCGGTGTTTGTTCATCAACTGGGATGTGGAAATTTTGAACAGAGATGCGTCTTTGAAGAACTCCACTTTCTTGATTTTACACTTCTGATGATATGAATTTGATTGTAAACATAGGTTCAAAATCCTCATAGTATTCAGTATAATGGAACTATCCAAGGGCTCAAGTATATATGGAAAAGTGAGGTTTTTCGAGGACTATTTAGAGGCAATGGTACTAACTGTGCTCGGATTGTCCCCAATTCAGCGGTCAAGTTCTTTAGCTATGAACAAGCATCAAGGTAAGTTCTTAGATTGCCCTTCTCAGTTTTACATTACCTTTACAAAAGAAATATCATGTTGTTTGATTTATGATTTTTTTTCTCTTTTTTTGGAAGGGAAGGTATATATCTGAATAGCATGTGATATTCAGTTTTGCTTTCTATGCTTCCATTTCCTCTATCAGCATGGGAAGCTAAAACCCTAATGAACTAGAATGTACTTAAGCTGCAGTTTAAATCTAAGTTTAAAGTTTTGATAAAATTATAGAATGTTGAATTAGGTGACTGGATTCAATTAGCAAAAACTGAAAAAAAAAGTCTATGTTTCAAGCTACATATATGACTTTTAGGCCAATATTATACCAGATATTCACAAGTGCAACATCTCCACACTAATCAACTTTTGAACATCACTCTATTTTAATTGGACTGAAGATTTGATCATATAATAGATATCGCAAACAGTATATTGTTGTTATTCTATAATTTATCAAACAGTTTGCATCTCCCTGACAAAATTTGCTGGGACAAGATCATATGGAGCATGCTATCTAACATGCTATCTCTCCTAATGTTGCAAATCAATAGATGTTATTTTGCATCTAGCACAAATTTTCTGTTGCAGTTATTCTTCTTGTTGCAAACAGGAATGCATGAATCACAAGTAACAATGTAATAATTTGGAGTTTTGATGTCGTTAGTTTAGGTTGATTTGATTGGTGATTGCAATGTCACTGGAGCAAAATTGGTACTACTGGGAGAATATAATTGGAAGAGCCTAAGGGAATTAAGTGTGAAAGTAGAGAAGATTGGGCTTGCAACCCCATTGTCCTCTCTTTTCCTCTGGGTAAAGCAGATATCGTCCATACCCATCATCCGAACTTGTACCACATGACAGATATTGTTCTCTTAATTATTTGGTGTAATTGATAATGCATGTTGTTGATCCAGTTAGATGTAAGTATGGGTTGACCTTGGATTATATAACTTCACAAGTGCCTTGAAGTTCATTACTTCATTAATTGGCATGCACCATGTTGATTGATTTTCAAGTTCAAGTTGATTGATCATATAATAGATATCGCAAACAGTATATTGTTGTTATTCTATAATTTATCAAACAGTTTGCATCTCCCTGACAAAATTTGCTGGGACAAGATCATATGGAGCATGCTATCTAACATGCTATCTCTCCTAATGTTGCAAATCAATAGATGTTATTTTGCATCTAGCACAAATTTTCTGTTGCTGTTATTCTTCTTGTTGCAAACAGGAATGCATGAATCACAAGTAACAATGTAATAATTTGGAGTTTTGATGTCGTTAGTTTAGGGTTGATTTGATTGGCGATTGCAATGTCACTGGAGCAAAATTGGTACTACTGGGAGAATATAATTGGAAGAGACTAAGGGAATTAAGTGTGAAAGTAGAGAAGATTGGGCTTGCAACCCCCATTGTCCTCTCTTTTCCTCTGGATAAAGCAGATATCGTGCATACCCATCATCCGAACTTGTACCACATGACAGATATTGTTCTCTTAATTATTTGGTGTAATTGATAATGCATGTTGTTGATCCAGTTAGATGTAAGTATGGGTTGACCTTTGATTATATAACTTCACAAGTGCCTTGAAGTTCATTACTTCATTAATTTGCATGCACCATGTTGATTGATTTTCAAGTTCAACAAATTGGTTGCAATGGTTCCACTTGGTCAGGGACAAAAGAAAAAAAAGTGTCATCTTCCTGCAAAAGTCCTTCGGCTTCACTTGACAAAGAATTCTTCTTTTGGTGGTCTAGTTCTAAAGATTACATGATGCCGATGTGGTTTCTTATCATGGCACACCAACATAGAATAACTGCATTTTTGGTCATGCACCTTTCCATGGAGCAATCTATGATTATGGTCATAGATATTTTTATGTTTTACTTCTGCTGCATAGCGCAAGACAGAATACAGGCTCCCAAGTTAGTAGGTCATCACTGTTTGATGTCTTTGTTTCAACTAGTAGCTAATGATTACCCAATTGTTTTAGATATCAGCCAAATACTGGTAGCTAATCGTCTACCTTATCCTGTCCAGGAATTGGAAAATCATGATGATCTTATTTTGAATTTAACTAGTTGATAAGTTGACAAATTTCGTCTTCAGGTGGGATTTAGATAGTGTACTCAAGAAAGACTGACAACATGGAAGAATTCCATAATTTATTCTTTTTTGTGGGTGTTGACAAGATTACTAATTAGTAATATGACCCTATTTATTTAATGATATGCCTTTTTGCCAAAACTGATCAATTCTGCTTTCTTTTCTGGAACTGGAAGTTTAATGGTTTTCCTTCTTCATGGTATGATCACATTTTATTTTGCTTTTCCTATTTAGTTTTCATCCTATCATTGCTGATGCTAGGATTTCTAACTTGTCGCAGTGGAATTTTGTGGCTTTACCGTCGGCAATCTGGCAATGGTATGTCCTACCTTTTTATACCATCTTTCTTCGAGTGAATTTGATTATTTAGCATTATGTCACTCGAAACATACCTTTTAGTAGTCCTTTTTGCTCTTTTCTCTTATATATTGTTGGCATGAACAATGTGAATGTAATGCATTAAATTTTTTTATTGGTTCTATACCATAGCTTATTGTTGTTGTTATTTTCATACCAAAATTCTACTGTGACATTCTGCACATCTGACATTTCAGGTGATATGTATGGGCAGTAGGTTGTGATTTCTGTTACCTAGATTCAATTCCTAATCACCGCCTAACACATATTAATATGATTCATTCTTGATAGCATCTTGCAGACATTTAGCATTCATAAGCAGTTATACATTACAGAAGTTGACAACTAGTATACGTTTATCCATATGGTTCTTTAAGCTTTATTCATGGGACAAAACTTTCATTTCTTTTTTGGAGCTAGCCTTAGTCCTACTTATACACAAACCTCATTTGTCCAATCTGTTTTACTCACACCTAATTGTGAAATTGTAATATTTAATTTTTGTGTCAACTAAGCAGAAGATGCTCAACTCACTCCTGTATTACGTCTTGGGGCTGGAGCATGTGCTGGAATTATTGCAATGTCTGCTACTTATCCTATGGACATGGTCCGTGGAAGGATCACAGTTCAGGTGCTTTTCCTAGTTTTTGCATATCGCGTCTTTTCTGTTGTGATTAATTCGTCTAGCCCCTGTCGGCATTCCATTAATCTCTTCCTATTGTGCAGACTGAGAAGTCGCCGTACCAGTACAGAGGCATGTTTCATGCATTGGGCACTGTCTACCGTGAAGAAGGCTTTCGTGCTTTGTACAAAGGCTGGCTACCATCTGTCATAGGAGTTGTGAGTATTCTCCAACTTCTAGAAGCATTATTCATCATATATGTCTGGCGTTGGGTAGTCTGATCTTTTATACAAAATAGCTCCTCCCCTCAAATCTGTCTGATTTATATTTTCATGTGTTTTCCTTTCTTGGATTATCACAATTATTTGAACCTCTTGCATCCTATTTATATAGTACATCTCTTTTGCAAATTTGGGGATAATAAACCTCTTGTACAAGTTTTTTGACATAAAAAAAGCTGAATTACTGTAAGTTTCTATGTTGTAGGATTGTAATGGAAATCATTTTTATTAAAAACAATAAAGGGCATATGTAATTCTTTTTTCCCTTTGCTAGAGTGCATACTCCTTCCTTCTGTTCCTTATTGCTAACAGAGCAGAAAGGCAGACATATTATGATAATTGAGACATTTCTTTATTTCTAGTGTCTTGATATGAATTACAACCATTTTGCTAAAAATTTAAGTGCTTTTATCTGACGGACATTTCGTTCTGTTTGCAGATTCCTTATGTAGGCCTCAATTTTGCTGTTTATGAATCTTTGAAGGATTGGTTAATTAAATCTAACCCATATGGTCTCATTGAAGATTCAGAGTTGAGTGTAGTCACAAGGCTTGCATGTGGTGCTGTTGCTGGAACCATTGGCCAGACGGTTGCCTACCCTCTTGATGTCATTCGCAGGAGGATGCAGATGGTGGGGTGGAATAATGCTGCCTCGGTTGTGGCAGGTGAAGGTAGAAGTAAGGCGTCCTTGGAGTATACTGGAATGATTGATGCATTCAGGAAAACAGTGCATCATGAAGGCTTTGGGGCATTATACAAGGGTCTCGTTCCCAATTCAGTAAAGGTTAGTATGCCATTGATGATTCATTCATCAGCACTGTAAGTGACCAGTTACTGGTGAAATCATCTGTTGAGGAATTAGAAACAATTTAGGTTAGTAATCATTATCTTTGTTACATTGTAATCTTGTTCTGCTTTTCTGTTGCAGGTGGTTCCATCCATTGCAATCGCATTTGTGACTTACGAGGTTGTAAAGGACATTCTTGGAGTAGAGATGAGACTATCTGATTGAAGCCAGAATAAAAGGTCGAGCTGCTAGTTTTGTACGCACTTTGGCTGCTGCTTATCATAGTTTCATTCGGAGCTCGAGATAGGAAAGCGTTCCCTCGCAATTCCTGTGTTGGTATCCAACTAGTACTTGGAGAACTGCTGGACTATTTTGTGTTCCACCGCGTATCAAAAATAAATTAAATGGTCTACAAGGGGCATGGAAGGAAACATGTGGCTCTCTCAAGAAATGTGTTTTGAATATTATGCTGTGCTGGTTGATGTTGTGCCAGGTTTCTACTTTGTTTTTCTTTTAGATGCTTAATTTTGTGATGGTTGGGCTATCTAGCTATTTAAAACATGGAATTCACCAGCTGTTTCTCTGGTAATAACATAAGCCAGTTTGCTCCTTGGTATCTATCTGTCGTGATAGGGGAGAGTTGAAAAGCTTACTAATTGTTTGCTAAGTTTGAGGATTCTCAAGGTGAATGTGTCGAATCTTTATACTCAGTATAAAGACAAGATCGGTAATTTGGATCATTGATTATTATTAAACATGTTTTTGTTGAGACGTTCGACTGGTTATTTTTCATGTATATTCATTTAATATAATAAAATTCATTTTTCAAATATAAATTTTATTTTTTAAAAAACAAATTTAGGTCCATTTAATTTCAGGTTTGAGTTCGCTTGTGCACCAGCTTCAAACTTTCTGGAATAATGAATCAACCAAACTGGTAATGTCACAAGGAACCAAAGCGTTAATGAGAGCAGGCAATGAAAACTTGTACTGGAGTTCAAGAAATCCATTGGATTATGCACGAATCGATTACGAAGGACCGATTAAACCGGTGGCTGTATTCCACACTGTTGGATCGATTGCTCTTCATCATCTACTCATTACACAGCGACGATGGCATATGGCTACATCGCTGCGCACAATACGATATCGCGCGTTGGTAGATTTGTGCGGGTGGATGTAACACAAGCTGTGCTTAGAGTAATCCCCCCACATCGAGATGCCGAACATTAACGCCAAAAAGAAGTCAGCTGTTCAAAATTTGTGCATGAGCCCTGTGTCCATCTCTTGCTACAACGAACTTGTGTTGGTCCCTGTGAAAAATAGTCGTTGGTCGTAATATGATCGAGGGGGGACGGTTTTGAGGATCTATGTCAGCTCCGAATCCGAGGCATGCCCCGACGCCCTTCGTCTTCTTGGGCTCATCATAACTGGCTGGAGCTGCAGCTGCAGCTGCAGCCGGCTCTCAGAGTTGGTTCTAAAGTTGCGCCCTGCCGGTGATACGTGTGGGGGTATCATGGTTCTTGATTTCTGCAGCTTCCCTGCGGAGAACAATTGAAGGAGAGGAGTCATATCATTGCTTTCATAATAGCAACAAAGCTGCTGTACCCTCAATTTGAGGGCATGCATAATTTCGTAAAACAAATAGCATTTTGTACGAGCAAAAGATTGTTGTAGGTTACCTAAAGGATTATTGGTCTTTCCACTAGCCTTCTTTGTTGGGGTCCTGTTATTAGATTCCGACGCCACGGGATACAGTGACCTCACGGAAGCCGCAGAGGCAGAGACCGCGTCGTCCGGCATGGTTATACTAAATGCATTCTCATCGCCACAAACCGAAGCCCCTTCGCTCCCCGAATCCGAGCACTTGTCCTTCACATTGGCACTCGTCCTCTCCCTCTCCACCACTCTGTAAGCGTACATCTGAAAGGGGATTTCTGAGACCCGAGGAACGTCCTTCCTCGCCCAGTTTGTGAATCTCTTGCACAAACTCATGTCCAGTTCAAAGTAATCCACCGGTGGCATCGGCGCATCGGGCTGGCCGTGATCAGGGTTCATCACCATGAACCGCTTGATGTACCGAAGCACTCTGCAGATGGAATTGAAGCCCGGTCGCTGTGATGGATCGCCGTGCCAACATCTCTTTGCCAGGTTGATCAGATACTTGGGGCACTGACATGGGAACGAAGGCCTCTCCCCTCCTCTTATGCTCTTGCTCATCTTGTCTCCCTGGAGATGGTTGTCTTCGAAGGGGAGTTTGCCTGTCAACAGCTCGAAGCAGATCATCCCGAAGCTGTACACATCTGCCTTCTCCGTGCACTTGGCACTGCTACCGTCCTGCTCCAATAGCACCTCCGGGGCGTACCAGATGTACGAGTGTGTGGCAGCTGCTTGGGTTGCTGTAAGCTTGGTGTTCTTCACCGGCGACAGCCCAAATCCAGTTACTTTGGCGTGCAGATAACCGTCTGGTGAAGCACTCCTCGTCTTGACCAGTATGTTTGAAGGGTTCAGATCTCCGTGGTATATGTTCTTGGAGTGGAGATACTCCATTCCTCTTGCAATCTGAAGCATGGTGTCCACTGCCACCACCAAGGGGAAGGGGACCTTTCTTCTCGTGGAGCACATCTCCTTGATGTAGCTCGAGAGATCCTTGCTCATCAGGTCCATCACCAGCAAGCACTCTTTCTTCTCTTCTTCCACAAACGAGTACATGTAATGCACCACGTTGGTGTGCGAAAGAGATGACAGGAGGAGATCTCAGGCATCAGTGGCTCCATCTCTCGGATGACATGCTTCAGCGCGAAGCTCTCGCCCATCCACTGCACTTCCTTGTAGTTGTTTCCCGACCCGAATCGTCTTCTGACTTGGTAGTCGCTGGATCCGACGAGAACCGAGCAGGGGAAGAGCTTCCCTTTGGGACACAGGAGGAGATCGGCGAGCCGGTTCTCTTGCTTCGACAGGGGCTTCGATCCTTGGCTCCTCTTCTCGGCAATCATTTCCGAGAGAACCCATCGATCTTCCCCCGACGCCGTGTCCATTCTGCTGGACAAGCCTTGGGAAGCCAAGTACAAGCTTCCCAGCTTGTGCTGGAAGAGCTGCGGCTCCATCCACTCCTTCTCGTACTTCTTCGAGAACACGAGCTTCTTCCTGTAAATGTCTTCCGGGTCGGTTCCGGTGATCTCTCCCACGTTCTCGATCGCCTCCATCACGACCGGAATGCACCACAGCAAGTCGTGAAGGTGGAAGTCGACGCAGTCGGTGTTCTGGCCGAGGGCTATGGCCTTCCCCCACCAATCCCGGGGCTCCAAGCACTGCCTCAGGTACTGCTCCCCCTCCCGGAACACCCGGTGCAGCTCCCTAAGCGGGTGCTCCAGGGCCTTCCACTTGATGAGCTTCTCCTCGAACCTCAGATGGTTTGTCATCTCCACCGCCACGCCCTCGAAGGCGAGGTCGAATGCGTCCACCAGCAAGCGACACTGGCGTTTGTTGACTCGGATCTCGTCCCGGAACACCATCATCGCCTTGATGCTTCCCAGGACTTCACCGATCTGCCGGAATTGCTCCATGACCATGCAAAGGCAGGAAGGTGGCAACTGGAATCTCTCGTTCGATGATCATATAACACAATGAAGGTCGATCATCAACGTCAATGACATAACCAGATAGATACACAAGTCAAAATCTTGATGCGATTTCGACGGGGTTTTCGATTCACATGTTCCTTCTTAATAGGAGGCTCGGTCAAATCGATTTGCCCTCTTATTGATGGCCCAATAGGCCAGTTAATGGGCCATCGGAAGGCCTATTAGCCAGATCCAATTATTCTTGGGTCGTTTCTGACGTGGCAGGCGAGCCGGTTCACAAGGTTGGACCGATTCAGTGGGGCCGAACAACGGCGTTGCGGGTTCCTCGCTTTTGCCACCCGTTGTTTTCGTCCGCCACAGTGGTCGCTATAAGAGGCGAGAGGATCCGCTGGCCAAGATGTCTCTCCCCGAAACGAGCTCGGAAGCAGCCGAGGAGGAAGCGACCCGAGGCCCATTGCGCTCCCCCATCTCTCTCATCCTCTCTGCTCCGCCCAGAGAAGGACGAGAGAGAGAGATCCCGGGGTTGTGCGTCGCTTCCTGGTCTGGTTTGCTTGAAGTGGAGGGAGATCCCGGAGGTGATGGCGGCGATCCCTAGGGCTTCGTTCGGTCTGGTGGCCGTCATGCTTCTCGCCTTGGCGATCGTCCTTCCGGCCGTCCAGGCCCAGGCTCCCGCCCCGCGCCCACCAGCGACGGTGATTTGACCTTCCTCTTGCCTCGATCTTTTTCCCTCATTTTGTGATCGATATTTCAGAAGTCAAGGATCTCACCTTTCTCCTGTCGCCTTCTTTCTGGATTTCCCCTTTTCTTCATAATTTTTTAGCTTTTAATAGTTAAGATTCAATTTTTAGCACATCGAAATGGGGTTTTCTGCATTAAGAGTTAGAATTTGCTTGTGATTTTCATGGGTGGGGAAGATGTTTGAGTCATTTCCTCCCCCACCCCGACCGACCAAACCCGCACCCACCCCCCATTTTGATCAGTGAATTGGTGACAAAATTCAATAAATCCTCAAAATTCCCTCTTTTCCCCCCAAACAATGGATTAGATGCTGCAAATATTATCACGCATCTCCTGCTACAGAGTGCATTATTGTTTTGTAGGAGCAAAAGTATCAATCATCTTCAGGATATAATCTCCATTGGACCAGCTTGATCTTGTCGTAGAAGATGTACACTATTATGTGTAGGATTTGACACGCTAGTGTGTTCTTGATTGGGCAGGGACATCAATCGACCAGGGGATTGCTTATCTGCTGATGCTGGTGGCCTTGGTCCTGACCTACCTCATCCACCCCTTGGATGCCTCCTCCCCCTACAAGCTCTTCTAAGCCTTCTGGGACCAGCATTTATGTTTGTGAGGGAGGTTGTGTTCCCCGTGCTTAGGGTGTATGTGGATGATCATGCTGTGGAATTTGGATTCTTTCAATGCAATCATCTTGCCGATCTTTCCCAAATGTTCTTGTTGCTATTGTTTATGAGTTGTAATCTGGATGGTCTCACAATGAGTAACTTGTAGTTGCAAGCTTACTAGAATTGCAGGGTATTAGCCTTCTGGTAGCAGCGTTACCAGTAGCATAGAGATGCAACTTGTAGCTGCAAAGTTACTGCTCATCGCCGCCGGAGGCAGCTGCAGCCAACTCCACTGCCCATCCGCTGCTGACGGCATCGCAGCCATTGCCCAGGCTGCGCCACCGTTTGACGTTATCTGTTAATCTGTACGTGGTTTCGCACAACTTCATTCGTCGTCCGCAATTTCGATCATTGCTAAACGTCTTCATTCACGAGTTTGGTATGTCTACGACCCGACTACGACACTCCCATGCCGACATGCAATGAAGTCGACACATTTTACTACCCTCTCATATCATGTGTTTAATACCTATACATTCGGTGGTTTAAGTGGACACATTTTAATATCCTCACGTATCATATGCATCTAACGTTCTCCATGCAATCAGTTCAAGAGAGTACACCTTGAAACCTATGTGATTCAAGAGGGCACATATCAACGCGTTTGTATGTCTCATGTGTTTATTATTCACTTAACAAATAGTTCAAGTTAGTGCATCTTAATACTCCGATGCATCCAGTACATCACGACTTTCTTACTTATATTACGTATCTGATACCCTTTATATGTGTTTTTTAATTCATCATGCTCTATTGCTCTTGCATGTCTCAAGCATTCAATAATCCTTACGAGGACGATTCACTGACATGTCCTAATACGTATCTTCTAAATTTGTGAGGGTTGTTCAAATCGACATATTTTGACACCTTCATGCATCTCAGGATATTACACCATATGCTATCTTGACATGAGATACATTGTGTTTGTGAATCCGCTTGTAGTTTCACATAATGTCTTACCTATAATTTTATCCATGGATCAACGTCACATCCACAACTTTATTTGTCGCCCATAACCTCAACCATCGCTAAATGAGTTTACCCATCAGTTCATTGCATCTTCAAGATAATTATGACACTCCAAGTCCATTGTATCTCCTGGACAACCAAAACAATTTGAGTTCACCATACCGTTTAGATGCCAACGATGTTTTCATCTTTAAGGTGCTTGCAAAACTTTCATCCTTGCAGCACTCATGCATCCAACACTTCTTACACGGACTTGATGCTCTCACAAGTCTTATTCGTCTGAGACTTCTACCTCGACTATTCAAGTTAACATGATTGTCACACTCACGCATATTATACCTTTGATATCCCTATATGGGATTCAAGTTAGCATGCCCCAACCTCTCTTTCATGTCTTACACCCTTTATGCAGACAGTTTAAATCAGCATACTCTAAATTACCCTTATGCATCTTATTCATTTAGTATACCATGGTTTAAATCGACATGCACTAACATCATCATTTTTCTTTTGCAATCGATAACTCTTGGGTAGTTCTAGACAACTTGTGCCCCAATGTTCTCATATATTTCATGTGACTAATACCCTATGCGTAGGGTGGTTTAAGTCAACATGCTTCAATGCTCTTATGTGTTATGTATTAGATTATATGACCCTATCTAATTAGGTAAGATATATTATAAATATGATTAGACTCTAATTATGATTATCGGTCAATAGAAAGAAATTTTAATCATGGTTGGATTCTTCATGAGATGACTTTGATACGAGGGACTCTCCTAATTGTTTAACATAAACTTTTTACTCTTGCTTATAAATAGATAAGATCTTATAAGAACTCAATAAAGATATGTGATATGCTTTTACTCTCTCCTATTGTATTTAGATATGTTTATTAGCACCATCCACTTCTGAAAATATATTATTTGATTTTCATTTATAATACTTAAATGATTTGTTCATATTGTCGATATGTTTTTCTATCTAATCTATTATGTTGCTTGCTTATGAGTGATGTAAGGTTGCTCATGTTTGATCAATATACCATTGTTGATAGCTTGCTGTCAACAACAGTATTCTTGAGGTTGCCAACCCAGTCATGTGCATTGGTTGCGTATGCAGTAGAAGCACCGTAGGGTGCAATAACGTTGTAATGATTACAGTAGCAACCGTATGCAAATGCAATAGTACTATTGTGTGACAGCATCTGTTAGCTGTGGCCAACGTTTCTGGATATTGAAGGCCAGCAACTGCACTAGGCAAAAGCATAGGCACAACCATATTGCCACGACTGTGGGGGTCAGTGAGTGACACGTGTGCACAGCCATGCGTGTGGCTGGGGCAACGACGTGTAAGTGGTAGTGGTCGCTTGCCTCGCGTAATGGCTAAAGAAGTGACAATTAGGTTTCCTTTTGAAAAAACATTTTTACCCCGTAGAACTTGAAGAAATTTTAATCTGTCCTTAAATTCAACTTTGATAGTTATTGATTTTTTTATTATATATTCCATGTAAAATTATAATTTTACCTTTCGAAATTAAAATTCTTTTTAAGTTATGTCCTTAATTATAAAATTAACTAATTTAATTTATTTTAATCAAATATTTTGATCGTACTTGAATATGACTGAACTTTTAACTGCTTGATTAGATTTAGACTTGATTAATCAAGTTTTCAACGGGCTCGTGGAAAGTTAATTTTTTATTTTTTATTTATTTTGATCAATTTTAATTTTTGAGTCACATAATTGAGATGATGCTTAGCCCAATTCTAGAACTGTCTAATTAAATGGGGTTAACTTATCTAATTTAGGGCTCTATGCAAAATCAAAAAAAAATATAAAATATAAATTTCTTTTCTAGTTTTCTCATATGACATATTAATAAAATTTTGCATGTGATATATAAAATTTAATTATTGCTTTTGAATATTTATTTGATTATTTGCATGCATATATTTAAAATTATAAAATAATATTTATTTTTCACATAAAGGTATGATTTATTATCATTACAATTCTCATATTAGTTTTTCTTTATACTGATTATGATTTAATAATAATAATAATTATTATTATTATTTTATTATTATTAAACTATTTTAGCATATATTAGATTAAATTTTTTTGATAAATATTATTTATAACTTATATCTTTAAGTTTTATTTGATTGAAAGAAAATTTAATGAATATTATTTATAACTCATATCCCTAAGTTATATATGATTGGTAGTTGTGTATTAGTTATAAATTATAATAAAGTCTAAATATTATTAATAATTATTATAAAATTAAGTCTTTTAGATCTTTTCTGATAATTTATCTTAATTACTTGTTCCATAGAACTTTTAGTAGTGACATCTGTGATATTTCCAACTAGCTTGATCAAAATCTAATACACCTAGTGTAAATTATATATGCTTAAAATATTATAATAATTTAATCTAAAAAAGATATGGACATTTATCAAAATGAAATGATGAAAGTATTACTGTAATAAAATAAAATAATATTAATATTTTTAGTTCTCCAATAAATATTGAACTATTGATGTTATCCCTATTTCACCTTTGGTTGAAGTATTAACATATCTATAATAAAATTAAGGACAAGTGAAACTTAAATAAGCTGACTAGTATATATGTTTAGAAAGAATTAAGATTAGAGTAGGAAGGACTCAAGAGGGTGCAATAATAAAAAAAAGTTGAAGCATAAATCATTCAAGTTTTTAAATACCTTATAAACTCATAAAAGAAAAATCTTAAGTGTTACTTCTGTAGTAAGAAAAGTCACGTGAAGATGGACTATAAAGTTTTAGTTCGAGAGGAAAAGGTATAAATCTGACTATTATATGTTTTGAATCAAATGTTATAAATTTTTTTTCTAAATGCTTGATGGATTGATACTAATGCTTCAATTTATGTTATCAATAATAGATATTCATTTTAATATGAGAACCAAAAGAATATAAAATATTCATCATTATATAAAATTATCTTAAAGTAAAAATAATAGTAGTTGATACTTATTGTTTATGCATAAAGTTATGTTCTTACAATTCTAGAAATTGTAATGTTATGTTCTTAACATAAAGTTATGCATAAAGTTATATTCATCAATAATAGATTCATCTGATGTTATGTTCTTACAATTCTAGAAATTAAAATTTTTTATTTAGAATTGTCAGGATAATATTTCTCCTTTGGTGATTATAAACTTAGTATATTTATGATTCCATAAAAGTTAACCTTTAAATTTTCTATGATGATTTGTACATAGTAATGTGAATCTTGAGTTTGCATTGATCTTCTATTGAAATATTGGAATGAAACATAGTTTCATAAAATTTTTTATGATTATATATGTTTGCATATGTAGGTCACTCTATATTTTTTTATTTTAATAGAGAGATATTTTATCATATTTATGAATTACTTGTTGAGATATGATTGTCTAAAGTCTCAAACTATTGACACATTTAGATGCATATAAATAAAATCAAAAGATAATTAGATCAAAGGGTTAAAATTATCAAATCTAATAAAGATGATAAATTCTATGATAGTTATGATGAACCGGATCATAATTTTGTTTCTTTTGTTAGATTCCTAGAAAAACATAGTATTTGTGCCTATTATGTTTTGCCGGATATACCACAACAGAACATGAACAATGAAAGGTAAAATCATGCTGCTCTTATGGATATAGTTAAGGGCATAATAAAATATTTCTTAATATGAAAAAAAGCTCTAAGGATAATTATGTATATCATAAATATGATTCGTAAAAGCTCAACTCTATCAACTTTTTTTAAATTATGGCTATATAGGAAATCCAACTAAAGATATTTACATAATTAAGATTAGAGTCTTTAATTCATATAAAAAAATTTAGATTTAAGGGTTATTTCTATGTATTTTATTAATTATCTAAAATAATCAAAGAGATAAATTTTATTGCCTTGATCATTGCAAGAATAGTTGAGTATGGTAATATAAGATTTCTAAAAAAATAGTGAATTAATAAAAGTTATAATCTTGAAATTTAATATTGACATTGAAGAGATATCGATTAATACTTTTTTATCATTTTATATTTGAGATATTATTATTTCCTAAATTACTAAATGATTTGATAAAATAAATAAAAAAAAGATTGGTGAACTCACACGTAATATTGATATCACTACTAATAATCATAATTGACAATTTTGAAAAGATCTCAAAGAGAAAGGAGATATGTTATTTCTAATTTTTATATAATGTATTTACAAGAATCAAATTATGATATAGGAATAAATATGATCTCTCATTATTTTCATAAGTTATGAAAAGTAATGGTCATGAAAATTGGTATGATGAAGAGAATAATTGAAATCAATGGACATGTTTGATAGCTCTTGAAATTGCTCAATAACTGTAAAAGAGTTTACTATATAAATATGATTCAAAGGATAATATCAAATAATATAAAAGTTAGGATTATGATCAAAGGTTTTACTCATAAAAAATGCATCACCATAACAAGATATTTTCTCTTGTTTTCTTTATGAACTCGTTAAGAATTATCATATGACATTAGTGGATTATTATAATTTTAAGTTATTATATGAATGTGAAAATAAATTTTTTGAATGAGAATATAGATTAATCTAAATGATTTATAAAGAATATAAAAAAATAAAACTTGGTATACAAATTTAGGAAATCCATTTATGACCTTAAAGAAGCCTTTAGGTAATGATACATAATGTTTTTGTGATATCATTACTTCCTTCAAATTTAAGAAAAATATTATTTATTAATATTTATATCTAAAAATTAGTGGGAGCTAATTTATTTTATTAGTCTCATATATGAATAATATTTTTCTTGCAACAGTGATCTTGATTTATTGTACAAAACTAAAAAAATTTCACCTAGAATTTTAAGATAGTTGATATGAATAAGATATCTTATGATTTTAGCATTGAAATATTCAGAGATAGATCTCAAGAATTACTAGAACTATATCAAAAAGAATATATTGATCGAGTCTTAGAGAAGTTTAATATATAACTTTATTCAATAAATGATTAGTAAATTTTTTTAATCAAAATATATGTTTTTAAAGTGACTTGAAAAAAAATCAGATAAAATAATATTCATTGCACCTACATAGTTAGAAGTCTGTCACATACTTAATTTTATATCAAATCAGATATCAATTTTGTAGTTAGAATACTAGGTATATTTTTAGAGTTACTTAAGAATGAAACATTAAAAGGTTGTAAATAAAGTAATAAAATGTCTAAAAGAGATGAAGGATTATATACTGATATATATGAAATTAGATCAACTTGAAATGATTTATATGCTAATTATATAAATTACCTCGATAACAAGAAGTTCACTTTTTGTTTTATATTTATTAGTTGAAGGGGTAATTTATAGAGAAAAATATTAAGTAATGTACTATTATATTACCAATAATAAAGCTAATTTTGTGATATGTTTTAAGACCATTAATCAATCTTTATTATTATAAAATTTTATTTTAAAACTTAGTGTAGTCAAACTTAATTGCTAAGTCACTTATAATACTTTGTGACCTATCGTAATAGTTTTCTTCTCTAAGAATGATAAATACTCTAGTAGTTCAATGTACTATAATATAAAGTACTTGATGGTTAAAGAAAAATAGTCTAAAAATAATTAATATTAATTAAGAACTTGAGTTTTATTTATTAATTACTGATCAATTTACTTGAGACTTATAATCTAAAGTATTTGAAAGAACATATTTTTATGATCGAGTTTGTGAGCAACTCATAAAAGATATGATAATACATGTTTAAGTGAATATTATAATTGATATTTTTATTTATATACTTAAAATTATATATTTCTACTATCCTGTTCACATTTATATATGTATATATTATGAGTAAATGCGATAACTAATTTACATCATATGTCAAATTACATAGGGCATTTTGGATTATATTATAAAGGTAATAATATTATGACACTGATGACATATAATTACCATGACTAGTCAAACTTAATATGACATTATGTTTATTAGGCTTATTAGCTTGTTTTATAAAATTCGTACATATATATAATATATTTTTTTTAAAAAAAATTAAAATCTAATTAAATAAAATTATTTTTAAATAAGCGTTTAGTTTATTTATTTTAATTTTAAATTTCTTCTATATCTTACCAATTAATAGACTAAGTAGTAGAATATTAGATTATGTGACTCTATATAATTATGTAAGATATATTATTAGATATGATTGGATTCTGATTACGGTTATCGATCAATAGAAAGGATATTCAATTATAGTAGGATTCATTAGGAGATGACCTTGATATGAGAGACTCTCCTAATTACTTATTATAGACAATTTACACTTGCCTATAAATAGACATGACCTTCTAGAAACTCAACGTGTATACATGATATTATTGAAAGATTATAGATCTTATATTGTCACCCTTTAATCATGTGAACTAGTCATTGAGAGATTATATATATTATCTCATCTCCCCTTAATCTCTAATTGATCACTCATAACGGTTTTAGGAAGGATGGAAAGAGAGGAAAAGACAAGTCTAGTTCTTCTTGCTGATCGACATCGCTACAACTTTCGAATATGATAATAGTATGCTGTAAATATTTTTTTTAGTAACATCGAGAAGCTACGATATCATAAATTTTGATCTATTATTATTTAATTTTAATTTTTTGATATTAAATTTTTTTACATAATAGTAATATACTATGATTTTATGCTCATGTCATATGTATTTAACATTTCTTACATGGGTGATTTCAGATGGTACATCTTGGGGTGCCCCTATCCTATTTGTGAAAAAGAAAGATAGATCCATGTTGATTATAGGTAACTCAACCAAGTGATCATAAAGAATAAATATTCCCTTCCTTGAATTGATGACCTATTTGATCAATTTCAAGGTACTCAGGTATATTAAAAAATTAATTTGAGATCTGGGTATCACTAACTAAAGATAAGAGAAAGAGACATATAGAAAATAGCTTTCAGAATAAGATACGGTCATTATGAATTCTTAGTAATGCCCTTCGAACTCACAAATGCATCGATTGCGTTTATGGATCTCATAAATATGATGTTCCACCTTGATAAATTTGTAATTATATTCATTGACAATATCTTGATTTACTTCAAAAGTAGGGCAGAATATAAACATCATTTTAAGATAGTTCTGGAAGCCCTAAAACAAGAAAAACTATATGCCAACTTAAGTAAGTATAATTTCTGGCTCGATGAAGTTATGTTTCTCGGTCATGTAATTTCGAGTGCTGGTATATCTGTTGACCCTCACAAGATTGAAGCTGTGACAAAATGGAAGTAGTCTTCTAATGTTTCAGAGATTAGAAGTTTCTTGGGTTTGGGTAGATATTATAGAAGATTCATAGAAGACTTTTCAAAAATAGCAACACCTTTGACTAGGTTGACACAAAAGAACGTAAAATTCATATGAGATGACAAATTTCAACGAAGTTTTCAAGAATTGAAGAAAAGATTAACTAGTGCTCCTATCTTGGTGATTCCTTTAGGGGGAAAAGGTTTTATAGTATATAGTGATACCTCACTACAAGGACTTTGTTGTGTTCTAATGCAAAATGATAGGATAGTTGCTTATGCGTCTAGGCAATTGAAACCTTATGAGAAAAATTTTTCTACTTATGATTTGGAGCTAGCAGCTATCATTTTTGCACTGAAAATTTGGAGGCATTATCTCTATGGACAAAATTTTAAAATTTTCACAGATCGTAAAAGTCTCAAGTATATTTTCACACAAAAAGATTTAAATATGAGACAAAGAAGATGGTTGGACTTTTTAAAGGATTATGATTTTAATATCAACTATCATCTTGGGAAGGCTAATGTGGTTGCTGATGCCTTAAGCAGAAATACTTCTAGTCTTGTAACCTATATGAATATTCAAAGGAATTCTATGATGACAGTTGATAGATTTAAAACTTAGACTTTTATCGGAGACAAATAAAGGTTTTCTTGTATGTTTGATGGCACAATTATATTTAGAAGAAAGGGTTAAAGAATGTCAAAGAAGATCCATATCTCCATATAATAGTTAAGAAAATAGCTTAAGAAGCTAGACCCGAATTTTTCTAAATCGAAGATGATTCTATTACATTTCACAATCGCTTGTGTATTCCCGAAAGCCATCCAGTAAAGATGCAATTATTAGAGGAGGCACATATATCAAAATTTAATATCCATCCCGGGACTACCAAGATGTATCGGGATTTACGCCAAAACTACTGGTGGCGTGGTATGACGAGAGATATAACAGAGTTTGTTTCTAAATGTCTGATATGTCAGCAAGTGAAGGTAGAACATCAAGTACCTGCCAAAAAATTGCAAAGAATTTCAATTCCTAAATGGAAGTGGGAGCAAGTCACTATGGATTTTATAATAGGATTACCTAAGACTGTGAAAGGATATGGCGAAATTTGAATAATAGTAGATAGACTTACCAAATCTGCTCACTTCCTCCCTACTAATAAAAAATATTCATTGGATAAATTAGTATGCTTGTATATTAAAGAGATTATTCGATATCATTGGGTGCCAGTTAGCATTATTTCATATAGAGATCCAAGGTTCACCTTTAAGTTTTGGGAAAGTTTACAAAAATCTTTGGGCACACAGTAAAAGTTTAGTATCGTTTTTCACCCTCAAACTGATGGTCAATCTAAAAGGATAATACAAACTCTTGAAGATCTCTTTAAGAGCATGTGCTTTGGACTTTTGATGGAAGTTGGATATGCACTTATACTTAATTGAGTTTTCTTATAATAATAGTTACCACTCTAGTATACAGATAACTCATTTTGAAACTCTTTATGAGAAAAAGTACAGATCACCTGGATATTGGGATGAGGTAGGAGAATAAAAACTTTTGGGGCCAAAAATATTAAGCATGACTAACAATTACTAGCTGCCAATGAAAAGCACCAAAACATGTAGGTATATATGCCCCAAAATAGTATTCACAAGAGAAATTAATTCTTAACCAAAAATGATATTTTTAATATGGTATAAAAATATATATTTCGAGTATATGCTAAAAATCAGAATCAGCCATCGGAACTGGTCCATGTCGAAAAGGCCTAATTTTATTTTGCCTAGTTCGCAAATTGGATCACTACTCTTAGATGTGCTTAGATGCTTGCATAAAAACCAGCAAGAGGAGTATCATTATTCATCACAGTTGCTTGGAACATAAACCATGTCTTTCCATAATATTATATCCACCTTCAAGGGAAAAGATGAAAAGAAACACTCAATTAAGTCTACAGAAATAAGTCGCATGCATACCTGTTCATCAATAATCATTGCAATATCTGTTGGATGAATATTCTCAACATTAAAAGAACAAAGTGCAGCCCGATGGATTGTTTCTGAAGGAGCCGGCCCATATATGTGTAAGTTGGGTATGCTGCTAAGGTGATAGTATAGATAATTCGATAGTTCCTTCTAAAAATTATGGAAAATAAACATGAGTCAGTAAATGTGGTGCCAATTAAAGAACATGAGTCACTACCCAAAAGATTGAAGATTCATGAAATGATCCAAGTGCTAGAGCAGGATAGCCATCCAACAAGTTTCAGTTTTCAAATTTTGCTTGCGGACATATGAAAGACAGACCTCTATGCCACAAAGACAGGTAGCTGACCAAGTTGCAAGTTGAAATGAGCTCTAGAAAATATATGTTAAATGTCCCAGAATAAAATCAGAGTTTCCTTAGGAAAAATACTGTAAAGTCTTTAAATCCTAGCTTAAGTTTTTATTGAGTTACACTGCCCTGCTACTATGCAACCAAGGAATCTAATTTTAACTTAACTGGTTCGCAATAATTTTCCACATATCACCATCACTTCAAATTTACTGAGTTTTGCAATCAACTTTTCTCCCTTTTCCAGAAAGCTCAGAACTTTTGTTTGCTAACCTCCCAATGCAACTTCTGAGAATGAAGTTGATTATCTAAAAAGTATTTTTATACTCAAAGTTCCCTTGCTCTATGTGGTTTTTCATTCCTCCATGTCTATATCAGATAGAAGACTGATGATCCAGTGAACTTCATTTTTTGAGAAAGTTAAAGAACTTGCATACAAATCCTACAATCCAAAGGGGTATTCTGAAGTACAATTTTGATAATTACAATAAGCACATTACTATGCTGGTCTGAATAGTACACAACAGTGGCCTGACAAACAACTTATTGTGTGCTCACTGAATTAACTTTGACTATATTAAATAAACAGCTTTAAGAAACAATTACAATCAACTAACATCGGCAATTTGATATAGTTTAGGACTTAAAAGAGAGCACAAACCTGCAATTCATAACGAGGCAATCAAGTTTCAAATAGCATCAGTGGATCTTTATGAACAGAAATGTAGGTGAAACGAACAAATTCTTTCACCACAATTAAATTTTTACAAGAGAAAGAATTAGTGCCAATTAATTTCCTCAGCAAATGAAGAAGCAGAAAGTGCTGTATTGTTCTATGGAACAATGATATAATCATTTACTTCAAAATATGACAAAGAACAAAGGCAAAAGTTAGTACCTCATACTTATGAATCCTTTGCATGATGATGCTAGACAAATAATCAATTGCTGCTCCCAAACCAACAGCTTCTCCAATAGCTGGAGTTCCAGCCTCAAATTTGCCTAAGCAGCCATCATGATAACATCAATGGCAAACATGACAATATGCAGTATATTATATTACATGACGCTGTACAAACAGTGAAAAACAGCTTCACCAACTCCATAGTTGAAATGTAATGAACAGCCCCAAAAATCCTGAAGTTTTGCATTTGAAGTCCTCTACCTAGGATTCAGTCAATCACCTTAACCAGCATTAAATTAAGAACATGATTAGCAAATAGAGGCAACGTCATGGTCTTAACACAGCAATGATACAAGTTCAAAAGATTATACATCAGCAAGCTTCTTTTTCTCCCAAGAAGCATCAATTCATAAAAAAGATATCTAGATTTACTGTTTCAGTTGTCTTGTATGTATTACAACAAGCACACCCGTTTTGACTTTCCTTGCTTCGGTTGTGTGCATGTGTATTTTCTTTTCAATTGTATGAAAAATGGTGTGTTGGCACACTCTTGTCAACCCTTCAGCATAAGAAACTAATACCATGTTGACATACATCCCAGAAGTCCCTGAAACTCAAAACCATGATCTAAATCTTCATGACTATCCGTATTTACTTGATGTTAAAGCATTCAACAATATGAATTTTTCTATTCATATAGTGTTTGAAATATTATGAATCTGCATCTATATTACACTGAGAATGCACGTTTTACTCAAAAGTGCTTAAGATTAGAGCGATACAACAGTAAAAGCAGAACTCAAACTGCCAGGAACTTGATGAGGTAAAACCTAAGAAATATATATTTGATATAACTGTGCTACAGCAGTGAATTAATCTCCTACAAAGCAAAAATTTTATCCTCATACAGCAAAGGCAATGACTCCCTATTTCTGCAGAATTATGAGCAAGTTTCTCCTTTAAAAGTCTTTTATCAGACATTGTCTTAACTGATAAGTCAAAGGTCAAAATGTCAAAACAAGATAGTTGTCACTAGCAGTTGTCAAGTTACAAGGAAGCCAACTGACCTGGATGGTGGCTCAGCATAGGTTGAATAATCTTGAAACACAACAGAAATCATTTCACCACCACCTGCCCATAACTATATAAGGTTTAACCAAGGATGCAGAACCACCCCAGGGTATCTATCATTATGAATATTAAGATATTATGTATCTTTACCTAAACATGGAGGCATTGAGGACAAGAGCTTGATTTTACCATACAAGAAACCAATGCCTGTAGGCCCACACATCTGTGAGACAAATAATACTTAAATCTCTAAATAGTCCTTTCAGAATTAGTGATAGAAGATACATAAACAAATCAACAAAAGATAACAAAAATGCACCTTGTGTGATGAGGCAACCAGGAAATCAACATCAAGTTTCTGCACATTCACTACCATGCGAGGAACACTCCGACAAGCATCCACAAGAACCGTTGCCCCAACATTACGTGACCAGACAACAATCTCATCTATAAGCAGAACAGAACCTGAAAGCATATGGGATACTGTAACATGGAAATTGAATGTTTATCTCATATAACAATCCCAATTATATCATTCCTTTAAATGAAGCATTACTACAATAGAATAATTTTTATAAACATACTAAAGTGAGTTGCAGTATCTACACCTACCCTCAACTATGCAAGCATACTTACAACGGCACAACAAAAATAAGCAGCCTGAAATGTCACTAATTTTCGACCAAGTTCTCAGATAAAACATATCCAAGGAGTTCAGGAACATGAACATCAAATTTTGGCTGGCAGACAAATTATAGTGGCCAGAATGAGAACCTCAAGAACATTTGATACATGACCACAATGAGAAGAATATACACAATTCATATGTAGGAAGCTTTCTAGCATTTTTAAGTATTCTATCACTGAAAATTTAGTTGTGCACAGCAAGTTGCATGTCATAAGCATTCCAATATCTTTCTTGCATGACACAATTCCATGTTGTGCTGATCAGTGTGCCCACTGTCATGGACCCCGATGTTGCATCATCGTTACCAATCCTGACACTAGTACTGACTTTATAGCTTATGCTTTAGGTAATTCTGACTAATTCTATTCTTTATTAGTCTGATACAGATTTCATAAACACTTTATCTTTTCTAGAGCATCAGATTAAATTATAATTAAAAAGTGACTGGATAATGTTAATGTCTCTAGATGGTTTTGATGCCAAAAAATCTTTGCAACTCAAAAATTGAACAAATTTTCTGCTTTCTTCAAATGACAGCACAAGGAAAATCACAGAATAGCTTTTCAGTTTTTTTTTCTCAATTGGATTTCTACTATTTATGTATGTCAATGCTTCATGCAAAGCCATCTATCCCAAACTCATATACAAATAAGTTGAAAAAATTAAACAAAGCTAGTTGCAAAAGAAGGATCTAACTTGCACAGGACCTACCTAGTACATTGGAAATATGATGTGCAACTACAAGCTTTGTATGCTTTGAAAGGAGTCGCTTGAACTGGTCAAGATCAGGAACCTCTTCTTTTGTCAATCCAACATACTTCAGAACTGCACCAGTCTTTTTTGCAACAATTTGCCAGGGAACAATTGCACTATGACGTTCAGCAACTGTAAGTACTATCCATAGCAAATTGAAGAAGAATAAGCATAATGGGTAAAATGTGACAGAAGAGGAAGATTAAAGTTAGATAAATAGGGAGTATACCATAGATAACTACACACAACAAACAAAAATCCATGAAAAGTGTTTAGATATAACTTTGAGGTGAGCATGAAACTAGATCTACTTTTGCAACATAACAAAAATGATTTTACAAGAACATTTGAGTCAAATGAGCAATAAAGTTACAATGAATCAGCATTTGAAGTATTGAGAAAGCAACTGAATATAAGTATATTCATACCAAGAACCACTGCATGACATTTTAGTTTGAGAAAAAAATTTATAAAGTAATAAACAACCAGTTAGACAATGCACCATGTCCCCAGGCCTCAAGTTTGATAAGCCCCACATTTTATGTTGAGCAAAAGATCATAGAATGATAAGCAACCAATCAGACCATGCACCTCATCCCCAGGCCTCAGGTTTGATAAGCCCCATGAATAGGCTACTAGATTGATAGCTTCTGTAGCATTATGGGTAAATACTATCTCTTTACAATCCATTGCATTGACAAAATTGGCAACTTTGGTTCTTGCTTCCTCATATGCATCTGTTGCCTTTGCACTGATCTCAGCAGCAAAGATAAAAAACATCTTAAATGAAAAACTCAGAAAAGCACCATACATCTTTCAGAAAGCATCTATAGTTAAAAGCAAGTACATTATAGCTAAAATCTATCTCATAACATATCTAAATTTTTTAATGCTTATCTAGTTAAGAATCACTAAAATGATCTTGCCATGCCTATGGATTAAAAAGAAAGGAACCTGACCATATATTATCATGTTTCCCTATCAATGGAACTTCTGTAAGCCAACCTCAACATTCATCTAAGCACTTAAGAAAACATTTTGTTTTGTCATATTATCATAATACAAGCTTAATGATGTAGTTATAGCCTAATATAAGCTTAGTGATGTATTTCAATTTTCTTATAACTGACTTTAATTTGAGGAACAGGAAGTTGTACCATATTCAAGAAAATGGATAATTTGCTTTAGAAACAAGCAAAAGAAAATAACGATGTCTTAATATTCTAGCTGCAGCAATAGTACTAATGCTTGTCTGAGAAGAGGCAAATCAAGGATAAAATATCTCCTACTAGGAGTACACGCTTGATAAACCAACTGTACCAGACCCTTATTAAGCTTCTATAGTCTAAGATGGTACAATGTAGAATAGTTTTACCATGCAAATACAATGATTACTTCCCAACATCACAAAATTCAAGGGGTTCTATTAATCTCTATTTCAACTTGTCATGCAGAAGGTGGTAGTAGTACCTCAGATAGTGAACACCATTGTTGGGGATGGAAGAGCAAGGAAACGATAAAAACAGAATACTACAATGCAATTAAGAGAAAATGCTCTTAATCAAGAAAATCGATGTAGTATTAAAACAAAAGGTAAGATATAGAACACTTACAAAATATTCCCAGGTGCACACACCTACCTTGCTTCATGAACTATGGTCCTATTTATAGAACCTAGTGGTAACTACCCCAACCTATTATGTCATCCATGATTGAGTTAGGTGTAGGAACTACCCTATAACTTCTAGATCATGCCAATAACAATCTAAAACATGGTAACTACTTAGATAATCACTATGAATCAATTCTCAATACTCTCCCTTGATTTTTAGTGATCAAGGGAGTATATTTGAGACATAAAATAAATATGTTTTTGAACTGGAAGTGACTTGGTGAGTATATCTGCAACTTATTCATCTGTTTCACAATACTTTATTGTTATGGCTTCACTTGCTACAAGATCCCGGATGAAATGATAACATATCTCTATATGCTTCGTTCTTCCATGAAATGTTGGATTCTTCGTCATTGTAATTGTGGGCTTGTTGTCACAAAATATTTCTATTGCTTCCTTTTGTTCTTGATGAAGATCTTCAAGAAGTCTTCTAAGCCATATTGCTTGATAAGCTGCTGATGTTGCAGCTACATATTCTGCTTCCGATGTCGATAATGCAGTTGTTGCTTACTTCCTTGTACTCCAAGATATAGCTCTTGATCCGAGACTAAAAATGTTGTTTGAAGTACTTTTTCTATCATCCAAAACTCCTGCCCAATCATTATCAGTGATACCAAATAATTTACATTTAAAATTATAAGAACACTAAATACTGTAATCTGTAGTTCCAACAATATAACGTAGAATTCTTTTAACAGCTTCGAGATGATGCTTGCTAGGGCTATGCATAAACCTGAATATTACACCAACAGAAAATGTAATATCTGGTCGAGTATGAGTTAGATAAATCAAACCTCCAACCAAACTTCTATAGTATCTTACATTTGTCAAATATGTACCATCTTCAAGTTTCAATTTCTTATTTATATTCATAGGTGTTGCAGCAACTTTGCAATTAATCATGTTAGATTTTTTAAGTAGATCCATTACATACTTTCTTTGTGAAATAAAAATTTCATCTGATCCTTGCTTCACTTCAAACCAAAGAAAATAGTGCAGTAGACCTAGATCTAATATTTCAAACGTATTCATTATGCATTTTTTAAATTCTGCCACAAAAGAGTTAGATGAACCCATATATATAATATTATCAACATAAAGGTAAACCATTAGAATATTATGTTCACCTTCTTTCTTTAGATAAATAGTAGGTTCATTATTGCTCCTCTTAAATTCATTTTGATAAAAATAATAATCAATTTTACTGTATCATGCCCTTGGAGCTTGTTTAAGCCCATAAAGGACTTTCTTTAATTTATACATCTTTTCTTCATATCTTGTAGCTAAAAAACCTTTAGTTGAGTAATGAAAATCTTTTCTTATAAATCTCCATTTAAAAATATAGATTTCATATCAAATTAATAAATAAGCCAACTCAAGTAAGTAGTTAAAGACAAGACATTTCTCATGGATTCGAATCTAGCAATTGGAGCAAAAATATCATCAAAATCAATACCTTGTTAATGCAAATATCCTTTTGCTACGAGCCGAACCTTATGCTTTTGGATACTTCCATCTACATTATACTTTGTTTTGAATACCCATTTCAACCTAATAGCTTTCTTTTCTTTCGGTAGATCCATTAGCTCCCAGGTTTCATTCTTTTTAATTGACTTGATTTTCTCCTTCATTGCTTTTCGTCATTCCTCTTTTTCAATTGCTTCCTCAAAAGTTATAGGATCTGAAATAAACAAAGCAAATGTTGAATTATAAATTTATATTAGTGATCTGAATTTTCTTGGAGGGGTTTCATTTGAAGAATCAGAATTTAAACTGTTATTGGGTGAGGTTGACGATGAACTTGTTGAAGCAAGATCTATTACTTGATTTTGTTTAGTGTCTAGTTCTGCTAAAATCTGAGTTTATGTTTCACCTTCATTGGTTTCCCAATTCCAACTTGCCTTTTCATCAAGCACAACATTTCTATTAATAATAACTTTGCCACTAACAGGATTATATAATCGATATGCTTTGGATTATAAGGAATAACCAATTAAGATGTATTTTTTAGATTTTTCATCAAGTTTGTGATGATTTTGTGAATTTACCAAAGCATAAGCAATACAATCGAAAATTCTTGAATGGCTTACACTTGGTTTCATTTCATACCAAGCTTCAAAAGGAGTTTGATTCATAATAGCCTTTGTTGGTGAAATATTCAACAAATAAACTCTTCATTAAGATACTTTCCTTTAAGCAAAATTCTTATCATTTCAACGACAGTTTGATTTTTACGTTCAGCTACACCATTTTGTCCTAGTGTATATGGTGTTGTCAATTCCCTACAAATACTATTTTCTTCACAAAAATAATTAAACTCATTAGATAAAAATTCATCACCTCTATCTATCCGAAGTGTCTTTATGGATCTATCACTTTATCTTTCTACAAGTGCCTTGAATTTTTAAAAATTATCAAATATTTTAGATTTCATTTCTAGAAAATATACCCAACTCATGCGGCTATAACCATCAGTAAACGATAGAAAATATCGACTTCCACAAAATGATTTTGTATTCATAGGTCCATATAAGTCAACAAGAATTAATTCAAGAAAATTATATGTTTTCCATGCTTTTCCAATAGGAAATGGTTTTTTACTTTGTTTGCTATAAATGCATCTTTCATATATATCAAGTATATTAATTTTGGACAATTCGAAAATCATTTCCTTTTTGCTTTAACAACCTTAAACCCTTAATGTTAAGGTGTCCATATATTAAATGTCACAAATTAAACTCATTCTTTTGAGTTGCAACAAAAGCATGCTTTTGAAACATTAAGTGGAAACATCTTGTTTTGCATCATGCAAACATTTGCTATAATCAAACTAGATTTTTTATCTTTAATAGTGCATGAATCATGATCAAATATAACTGAATATCCATCATCTATCAATTGTCCAACACTCAACAAGTTATGTGATAAATTAGGAATAAAAAAACATTATCAAGGTGTTTTACCTTCTCGTGACTTGTCTTCACCTTAATTATTCCTTTTCCTTCCACTTGGATTTGCTTGTTATCTCCAAGTCTAACCTTCAATTTGTGAGTTTCATCAATATCTTTAAACATTGATCTTATGCCTGACATATGATTAGAACAACCACTATCCAAAAACCAAATATCATTTGAGATACCATTAACTTGTGAATGAGTCATAAACAACTTATTATTTTCTTTATTTTCCTCCACATAACTTGCTTGCTTTTCTCTTTTCCAACAATCTGTTTTCATGTGACCAAACTTTTTACAATAGTGATATTGAATTCACTCTTGTAGTTTTTTATCATAATTTGATTACTTTTGTTTATCATGTCCATCAAATTGTCCTCTGCATTTTCCTCTTTCATTTTCTCTACCACGAAATCCTCCTCAGCCATGTCCTCTTCCTGTTGATTTTTTATCTTCTTTTGAAATAGAAGACTCTCCCTTAACCTGAAATACTTTTTCTTCACTTTTCTCAAGTGACCTGTTCAACCTTACTTCGTGTGCTTGTAAGAACACATTAGTTCATCAAATGAAAATGTAGATAAATCTTTTGACTCAATTGCGGTAACAACATGATCAAATTTCAGAATTAAACTTCTCAAAACTTTTGCAATAATTATATGATCATGAAGATGTTCACCATAAGATTTCATTGGACTAACAATTTCAGTCACTCGAGAAAGAAAATCTTGTACTGATTCATTGCTTTTCATGAACAAAATTTCAAACTCATGGCAAAGGATTTGAAGTTTTACCGTAATCACCCTTGATGAGCCTTGAAATTTATTTTGAAATATCAACTAAGCTTGCTTTGAGGTTGTCGCTACTACAATTCTTGAGAAGATTGTCTCATGTATAGTTTGTTGAATGAAGAATAATGTCTTTGAGTCCTTTCTATTCTCCCTCAACCTGGTTTTTTCATCTGGATCTATATATTTATTCTCTATTAAGTCCCAAAGATCCTAAGACTTGAATAGAGTCTTCATCTTGATACTCCAAAATTCATGGCATTTGCTCGAGACGATGGGAATAATGATTTGAGACATGAAATTACTATTGAAAGTTATAATGCCTAATTCAAATTGAAACAAAGCTTTGATACCACAAATGTTGGGGATGAAGGAACAAGAAAACGATAAAAACATAATATTACGATGTAATTAAGAGAGAATGCTCTTAATAAAAAAAATTAATGTATTATTAAAACAAAAAGTAAGATATACAATACTTACAAAATATTTTTAAGTGCACACAACTATCTTGTTTCATAAACTATGATCCAATTTATAAGGCCTAGTGATAACTATCTCACCTTGTTATGTCACCCATGATTGAGTTAGATATAGGAACCTTATAACTTCCAGATAATGAGTTAGATAACCACTATAAATCAATCCTCAACAATCACGATAACATTTGAAATATATGATTCGTAGTATTCTTTTAAGACCTTGAGAACAGCCGAAGGCTTCTGAGATGTCACAGCATTGTCCAAGTAAACCAAGTTGAATCCATTGACCACCTAAAGTAAATCAAACGAGTATTCAACTCAACTCTTGCAAGCCGTGGAACCGACAACAATTAAACGAACACCAAAAAGAACACAAAATACGAAACACAATGACACAGGAGAGCATGATGAACACAAGTTCACGAGGGAAACGGATACCTGATGGAGGATGGGGAAATCGGGGCGGGTGATCTCCCCGAGCGAGGGGGGTTCGCGTGCATCAGATGGGAGAGCGATCGGGGCCGCGGCGGCGGCGGCGGCGGCAGCGACGGAGTAGGAGGAGTAATTAGGGCCAAGAGTGTAGTCCTTGATGGGTGAGACGGCGAGGAGAAGGGATCGGGGTTTGGAGGTGCGAGAGAGTGGGGAGAGGAGACGCGAAGAGGACGTAGAAGGGGCGGAAGGGAAGCAGGAAAACGAGGTCGCCACGAAGCACTGCCCATCCTTTCGTTGCGACGTGGCTTGGGAACAGAGTTTGTTCGGTTGTTCGGTAGTCGATGCGGTGGGGAGGGGTTTAGGGGTTGATGTGCTACACGTGTAGCCATCGTGTTGAACCATGATTGGCGGAGACGAGTGGGGCCAGTTGGGCTGCGCTCCATTTGATGGGGTCCAGTCTAACCATGTTTGAGCGGGCAATTGAGCGTGATTGGAACCAGAATAGCGTCGAAGTCGCTTAATTATGGCCCAGTCATGGGTCACCTATTATTTGTAGTAGATTTAATTATGCCACACTTGGTGAGCGAGGCGAGACTGGGTCGGTGCAGCTGTAACAGTGCTATTAATATATTGGAAATTTGGTAATGAACACCTGGAGTCATCAACATTGACCAATTTGATTCCTACGGGGAAGATGCTAGATTTCACCATCAATACATAATTTCTTAACAAATATAAGAATATAAATAGCAGAAGATTGGGTGTCCCACAATTGCCAACAGAGAATTAATGGTTTGGTGGACAGGCGGAAGAGTCAAAAGGGATGAGGAGTCCGGAACTTGCAGAGCACGCAGAGATGACTACGTTCTGTCAACGAGGTCAAAGATCATCATGCACTATACGCCCTGTGAGATGTCGGCAGAGAAACGTGGGTGACGACAATGGACTACTGTTAAGATGTCGGCAGAGCTGCGTGGGTGACGCCCTTCCGTCGTCGTCATCCGTCCGACCCAAGCCTTAGGTCATCGCCCCGTTGTCTTCATCGCAAGTCCCTTTGCCGCGTCACTTCCACTTTTATGGATACTTGGACCAGCAGCAAATCATCTTTTGGAATCGAGGGAAGAGTTGAATACTGCTTAGTCCGTTCGCTAACTTTTCTTCTTGATTGACGCAACCCAAAATTTTAACTCTTTTTGAACTTTTTTTTTTTTGGTCGCGTGCGACTATATTCCTGATCATCGATATTATTTTTTCCATGTGTGATTTTAATTTTTTTTAATTTTTCTCTCTGTGTTTTTTCATGTGATCGGTGTTTCACTCATCTGCATCTATTTATTATTGTGGTGATCAATTTTAATTATCAATTCATCGTGATGCAATTAATTATATTTTTAAATTATCATGTTTAAAAGATGTTTTTTTTTATATATAATATGAGACTTGTGGTAGATAGGGTATATGGATTGCATTGCATCAACGATCAAGAACAAATCTATGATAATCAAGTTAGTATTTGTTTAATCATTATAAGCATAAATTTTAACACTAAGAAATTACTTTATATAACGTAAGTCTTATAATCATTGATTTAATGAAAAATATTCTTGATTTAACGAGAATATATTCTCTTTGAATATTATGTTATATTTATTAAGCTTCAATTTAATTTTATTTAAATTCTGATTTCAGATTAACTTCTACTCCTAATACTAATCCTTTTAACACTAATAACTAATTGAAATTTAACGGACAATTGCCAACGTACGGAATATAACGTTATGTTCCCACCATCACGTACAACCGTGCGTTTCACGTGACTGGTGGCATAAATCCTTCTCTCTAACTCTTAAAACCCTTCCCTACACTCCTCTTTTTTCTCCACATGCGTATCGGCTCGTGATGGTATGAAAACTTTGACTATCTTGCATAGCTAATTGTGACCAAGAATCAAATTGGCTACAGTTCTTGATAGTGTCTTTGAGCAATTATATCAAATTAAGGTATTCTATATTGGAGGTATTAGTTTCCTTCACCTAGCATCGAAAGAGATGGTCAGTTCATAAAGGTTAGGGTTGGTGTCAAAGTCAGATCAATTAACTTTGACCATTGAACGATCTCTGTCTAAATGATAAAGGACCATGACCAATGACCAATGACCTATTATATAATGGATAATTTTTTAAAACAATCTCAAGTTTCCATTATTATCATGAATGTCCATCCTGTCACCTCTATCCCATTGCGTTGTGGGCCATTATGACTATCATCACCCTTTGTAGACCAATATTATGTTGTACTAACATTTGTTTTGCATCACCATGACGATGATTTCTGCAGTGATAATTCTTGAGACCTTCCTCTTTTGATTTTTCTGACATATCTTTATCCATGCTTTCATTAGAAAAATTAAGAAAGATTTCAAATATTATCATCGAAATGATTATCATCACAAGGGTGATTCCCAATAACTTTATGATCATGAGTCTCGAGATATCTCGAACGTCCTATAACTATTAAAAAGGTTCGTAAGAGAAAACCTCATGATAAGATAAAAACAACTATGAAAGAATGACGAGATGAAAATAATAGTCGACAATATTCATATAAAAGATAATATGACAATAATTAATTATATAAAATTAATATCATATTTTTTTAAAAAATAAAGAATGATACATGAGAGTAAAGCAAACACGATGTACTTTAAAAAAAAAGAAATTTTTTTGAGGAATTTGCCTATGTAATTTTTTTTAAGAAATAAAAGCTTACTCGTGGAGAACTCATGCAATTAATAGCCTAGTGAGGAGCTGTAGGAAAAAGAGATCAGACAAAGGTGAGCTAGTCCATCAAGCTTTAACACTTTGCGAGTCCATGTTGCCCTTTATCTCCTTTTGCCCACTTGTCTGCCATGGGAAATCCTACGCGGACAAGGGACAACGTGACGTCCCTATCTCCCTGTGGCCTATGCCGGTGTATGTTGACTCAGACCGAAGATACCATGAATCCCGTCACGTCAACTGCAGTTCCTGAATCCATGGGAAGAATGCTCTCCCAGATGTTGTAACTACAGCGAGGGAAGCAGGGGAAAGGGAAACGCGCGGACTTGGTCCTCATTCCGCGTCGACCCTACACAGAGCTTGAACCGGTCACACAGTGTGAGCAGATCACCAACAGTATCAGTCTCATCAGCTAGTTGGTGTTCGTTCGCGTCAAGAGTTCATATGATGAAGCTGACATGAGTTAACATACTTCACCTTGGTTATATATGGAGAGGGGGAAAGAGGCTCTCTCGCAATCCACACCTCAAGGATATCCAAGTGCGATGGTTAAGATGGCGAAGAAGATCGAAGGAGGGCCGTCGACTTGTCATCACCATCACATGGCGATCCAAGAAATCAATCGAGCTCATGAACTGATGAGCCAACTACACGCTGTTCTTCTGCAGTTGTTTCCTGCGCAGGTTGGAGGAGACATCCTCAAGGAGATACTAACGCTCACCTCCTCAGCGCTCTCAGGGCTCCAATCCACCGGGTGTGGATCATCTGGTGGCTCCGACGACGATCCACGATGTGGCAGCGATAAGAGGAAGAGCTTGCAGAGAAGCGATAGGCCTGGTGATCATAAGAGAAGGTAATTTAATTGCATTTGTGATAGTAAATCTAGGAGAAGCAATGAAATATCATGTGATCGAACTTGTTGCAGGAGGAAGCAGGAAACGTGGTCCATCGTTACCACCGTCCCCTATGGTGATGGGTATCAGTGGAGGAAGTATGGGCAGAAAATGATCAACAATGCTAAATATCCAAGGTAATTCAAGCAAAATTCATCAAACCCAAAAACAAAACCAGGTTGGATCGTTCTTAGTTTCTGATAAAGGATGATACCATGCACACAGGAGCTACTATAAGTGCACTTACAGGGAGGGCCAAGGATGCCTTGCAAAGAAGACAGTACAGCAGGAGGATAGCTGTGCCGATCCGCCCAGGTTCAAGGTCGAGTATAGCATGCAGCACACCTGCAAAACCATCGACGCCGTCCCTTTCGTGATGGATTCCACTCCAAAGGAAGCTTCGCTTCATAGCGGCGGTTTTAGCTCAGAGCAGCATCCGTGTCTCCCGTCGGCCACTGCCGGAAACCTGATCCAGGACGAGAGCCTGTGGGTCTACGATCAAATGCAAGAATGTCTACCGCTCGTGCCTGAACCGCTCGGCAAAATGGACATGGCGTCGAGCATATTGTCTCCCACGGGACCTTGGGACTGGGACTTGCTCATGGGAGACGACGATGGATGGTAGAATGTCCAACGAGGCCGACTAACTTGAGATATCTGTAGAAGGCTCCTCCGATTGATCGGTAGTGAACATGTTTGAAGATTGCTTCTTTGTAGTTTTGACTGGCCAATGAACAATGTGTTGGTTGCAGCTTATACAGCAAGATTAATAAGATGAGAAAGCAGTTTGTTTGCATATGGTATACTTTTCTTCCTTCTATCAACATGTTCTCTGAGAAAGGCTTCCATGCATAGCATACGGTGCGTTCGATGTGAACGATATGCCAATTTCTCAGTTAGCAACTCATTCCACAACCTTCTCCTCCTACGTCAGCTGCGCCTTGTCGCAATTATTCGAAGCAGGAAGGACATCAGACTCTCTCTGGGCCTTGACGAGCCTCCTCAGCTGCTCCTCGCTCACCCCGAAGGCTGTCGCCAGCTCGGGCCTTCTAATCCCCCTTGGCACTGAGCTTGCACCAGCAAGGAACTGTGGATGGTTCCTCTTCGATGATGTTGTGAAGCCGAAGAACTCCATCGGCCCCCCCAACGGGACGCGATCTGGCAGGCGGGGTAGTACCGTGGGATCCAGAACACGTCCCCCTCCGACACCTCTGCATCCATGGCCGTCGAACCGTTGGGGAAGACGACTTGGATCGTCCCGGAGCCACTCACTATGATGCCGTACTCCGTGGCCATTGGGTTGAAGTGTGGTGCCATCATCGATCCCTGCCGACCATAGTTCGCCATGGAATGATCATGACCTATTAATCCCTAAGTCAAGCACTGACGCTGGATTTGTTCCTCCACCGATGAAAGAACGACTGCCAAGTAGCGTGTACTCCTAGTTCTGCAGCATAGAAGAGAATGTTGCGTCATGTTAAAGATATTCTCGATAAAATTAATTATGATAAAAGTATCATGATGTTCTTAATATTTTAAAAATATATTATCATAATTTTAAATCATAAAAATTATGATAATATATTATCATGATTTTATTAAATAATAAAGAGATCGCTTCCACTATGAAATGATTTAGATGAATATTTTATATTTATTATTAATTAAAAATTATATAATTATTATAAATTCATACCCACTATCAATAAAAATTTAAGCTAGTCATATTTTTTTATGGTATTAGGGCTTTATGCTCTAGCAAGTCTCTCTTTCTTGTAAACTACTCCAGGTTTTTCTTCTTCACTCTTTGACATGATCTGTAATGTCTCTTCAACAAGCAACTCATCTTATATCATTCCTAAGTGATGGTGTCATATTCAGTTTTTTTAATCTTATGAGTTATATAAATGATATTATCACTTACTCTCTATAAAAATTTAGAGAGCATAATTTTAAAGTTATTAATTCTAAACACACTTTGTAGGATGACACCATCACTTAATCTTTTCAACCTTCATCAAACTGGTTAATTCTAAAAAATTTCATCATGTCACATGTGACATGAATAATCTATCTCTTCACTCAAATTATGATGATTCAAATAATATCATAATAAGTGATAGTAAATGTCTCAAAATAACTCATACTAGTTCAATAAAATTTTTCTTTTCCTTAATTTTTTTTACTTTTCCATATTCATTGTATTCTTGATATAAAGAAGAATATTATATATATATATAATATTTTTTAATAATATTTCTATTGAATTTTTACTCTCTTCATGTATTATGAAGAATCTCAATACTAGGGCATATCTCATGCCATGATTGAATAGAGACAGAGTTATGAGTAACCAATTATTGTACCATCTTCATCTAAATCCATCTTTGCTTTGACTACCACCAATACTTTATTTCAAGAATGACATAATCGCTTAGGACATCCTTCTTTTAAGGTTTAAATCATATTATTTATTTATATAATTTACTTTTATCATCGGTATCATCTTATCGTTCATTTATTTTCATGTAATTCATACAAATGTAATAAAATACACAAGCTTTTCTACATCTTTTTCATAAGTAATTCATCTTTTGAATTTATAAAATATACAAGCTTTTATTTTCTGCGATAAATCACCTTTTGAACTTATATATTGTTGTGACTAAGGTTCTTAATAATATAATCTCATGATGGATTTAAATATTATTTTATTGATCATTTAACAAAGTATATATTGTTATTTTTCATGAAACAAAAATCTAAAGTATGCATCATTTTTTTTCAATTTTAAACTTATTGTTGAATAATTCTTTCAATGATTCATTATTTATTGTACTCTGATAATGGTGGTAAATTTCAAAAGCTTGATAATGGTGATAAATTTCAAAAGCTTCATAATTTTTGAAACTAGTAAAATCTATCATTTTCTCACCCCTAAACTCTTGAACATAATGAGACAGTAGAATGTCATCATTATTACATTATCCAAATTGGTCCCACACTCTTTACTCAGACTTCCTTATCTCTTTAATTTTGATCTTATATATTTGTTACATTAATTTATCTTATTAATCGTATTCCTAGTTCAATTGTAAGCATGATTTCAATATTTGAAATACTATTTGGATCCACTCTTAACTATAAAAAAATTATATGTTTTAGGTATCTATTATCTATATATAAAATCTTACACCCATAACAAACTGAAAATTCGATCAGAACCATGTGTGTTTTTGGATATTCTATTAATCAAAATGTCTTTAAATATTTTGATCCATTAACCAAAAAAATTTTATTTCTCGCTATGCTGATTTTGTGGAATTCAAATTTTTTTATAAATCACTTGACTTTCTTGTACCTCGACAAACTTTCAATAACTTTGTTGATTAGCTCTTGCAAATTTGAGCTGCCTCATACTATCATTCTTATTCAGGTTAAAACATCAACGCTACTTATGAATTCAAAATCTTTATCCACTTAGGACCCACTAGGTTATTTTTCATGATGAACAATAAGTTACCTCATGCATTCAGTCACCCTATTAGAGTATCATGGAATAGGAGAATTCACAATAAGGTTCAATTTTAGTATCTTATATTTTAAATTCTTCTTGTCCAACACAAGATATCATTAATCCTACACCAATTCATTTGATGATTACTAAATCCAAACTTCAAGTCTTTAAATCAAATAAATATTTCTTTCTTTCCATAAAACAATCTCAAAACTTTATTTTTGAGCCTTCTACTATCAACCAAGTCTTAAAAATTTTTGAACAATGAGCAACAATATTTGAAGAATATAATGCATTATTACATAATTGCATATGAGACTTAGTCTCATCTCATCCAAGTCAAAACCTTGCGAGGGCAAATGAATTTTTAATATCAAATAAAGTTTTGATGGGTCCATTAATAAGTACAAAACAAGAATTGTTGCAAAATGATTTTATCAATGTCCAGTACCATGACACATTTAGTCTAGTTACAAAATCAATAATAATTCATATTATTTTATATTTTACCTTATCTAACAATTAGAGACTTCAATAGTTGGATATGAATAATACAATTCTTTATAGTCATATTCGAGGATATATTTATAAGGCAACCTCTAGAATTTATTGATCATAATCTTTCTCGATATATTTGTAAGCAAGCCCCTAGTACTTGGTATCATGAATTTCGAACACATCTAATTTTAATTAAAATTTATAATTCTTAATTTGATAATTTATTATTCATTTATTCTCATAAGGGCATAATCATATTTTTAATTAATTTATATGGATGACTTAATTATTACTAATAATAAGTTAGTAATAATTTATCAGTTTAGTTAATAGCTTGGAAACAATTTTTTTTATCAAAAATCTTGGTCCCTTAGATAATTTTTTTGGTGTGCAAGTCATCCACATTATAAATGATTTTTTTTCTTCTCAACATAAGAATATTCATAACTTTTTTTATCACCCCAAAATGCTTGAGGTCAATATTATTATTATACCAAACTCTTTAAGTATTCTTTTTATCTTATTGGTAGTGCTAATCTTAATGACACCATTGAGTATAATCAAGTTATTGATAGTTTACAATATTTAGCATTCACTTGTCCGAACATTGTATATATAGTGAACATGTTATTTCAATTTATATATAGGCCTACTTTCAACTATTGGATAATTATTAAACATCTTCTCTAGTATTTAAAGGGTATGATCATGGTTTATTTCTTTGAAAGGACTTTTTTTTTTTGCTTCATACATTTTTGAATGTCAATTGGGCTGATAATAAAGATAATAATGCATATACTTGTTGAATCTCGGATTTTGATGATGAAATTAATTGATGACTTTATAATCTAATCTGCATTTTGAGTGATGCAGAACTAGTTTCAATCATGGAAAAATGATTAAAGCAAGGGAAATGAGACGTTGAGTCGAAGTGGAACATTTCAGAAGATTAGATGTCGAGCTGGAGGATTGGTTGACGTATCAACAGAAGGCTTCATGCCATGAGTTCGGGCATCGGGCCAAGAAGAGTGAACATTATGCCAAGAAGATCAGAGTTATAGTGGTCAACATGTTGATTGGGCAATAGGTCGCAAGAGAAGATGATACGCCAAAGGATCAGATGAAGTGCTTATTGAATCTTGGATTTTGATAATGAAACCAATTGATAATATTAGTGATCTAACTATATTTTGAGTGACGTAGTACTACTTTCGATCAGGAATAGACAATTAAAGAAAAAAAATCAAAGTTGGGATGGAGGAGAACATGTTAGAAGATTAGACGTCAAGCCGAAGGATCGATCGACATATCGGTAGAAGGCTTCGGATAATGGACTTGGGCATCAGCTAAGAAGAGAGAAATTATACCAAAAAGATTGGAGTTACGAAGGATAACTGTCGATTAGGCAATATGCCGTAAAAGAGGACGATACACCGAAGAATCAAATGAAGCATCGATGGATCAATGACATGCCAGACAATGTTTGATTGAGCTTTGTAATAATTATCTAGATCGAAGTAGGTTTAAGTTTAATTGAGTTGAAATTGGGCCAACTCAATTAGGGGCTAATTGAGCTCAAGTGTAAGCTATTTTGGGCTAAGTGAAAGGCCCAAAAAATGACCCAAGAGGTGGGTTAAGCGGTATCACTGCCAGAACAGGTGATGGAACTACCGGTGGCTCGGTCTCCAAGATACAATCTCCAAGACTATGTCAGGCAGTGGTACCGACAGACTAGGCGGTGGTACCGTTAGTACCTTAAAGACCGAGGAGATTCAAATTTTGTCTCTAAGTCCTCTTGAGACCTATAAGTACCCCTTTCATCCTTGGTTAGACTATATGCCAACTAAGAATAAAAAGAGAAAAAAATTTATTATAATCTTGACAGAAATCCTCTCATCTAGCTCTAAGTCTTGATCAAGTTTAAGAAAGGGGTGAGTGGGGGTGTAATAGTTCTCTCTTGAACCTGTTAAAAGGAGAATTAAGTTGAAAAGGTAGTTAGTCTTCGCTTGGTTGAAAGAAAACTGATAGTGACAGCCGGTGGCCTCGACGAAGGAAGAATCGAGAGTGGACTGTCACACACTTAGCAAGAATTGCCTAAGTGGTGAGGCACCCTTGCGGCAAGCCACCGACTTAGCTGAAATTGCCTAAGTCAAGAATCACCTTTGCGCCCACTTCGATCAGACTTAGCTTGGATTGCCTAAGCCTTGAGGCACCCTTGCGATATAGCAAAGGGTCAGCTGAGCTGCAACCTCGTACAGGTCCCATAGGACCTGTAAAAAGAGAAGTTGATTAGTTGTTGGAACGAGCGACGGACAAGTCCCGACGTCTCGCGAAGAGGGAAGCTTTACAAGCAATTGAGCGAGCACTTGGAGTGCAAGAAAGTAGAGAAAGAGAGGAGGAAAACAAGGACTTTAGAGGGGTGAATGAGCAGCTGCAAGTCCGCAAACAACTACTCCCCAAGTGCCGGGCGCGAAGGCAAGTTTCCGTCAAGTTGACGTGCAAACTTGTGAAAGTGTTCAACGCCCGACACTATATGAAGCCCCATCCAGCCATGTGCCACCCGGGAGGTTCCAGGGTGCTGAGATGGCTGACAAAATTTTCGTAGCCGCGAGCTGCAGAAATCAGCCCGTGGCACACGAAAACGGAGCTGTTTTTGGGTTTCTGGGCAGATGCAGTGAGCGATCGTTCTGCTGCGCTGTAGCTGCTGTTTCCTACATTTTTACAAGGAAAAACACACCAAAACATGACAAAACAGGCTACCAAGAATATGTACAAGCATGGGCAAGTGACGAACGGAACGTTGAACGAAGTTGCTGCGAGTGTGCGACGACCGTTCGTGACATTCTCCCCCACTTAAGCTGTCGACGCCCTCGTTGACACTCTTTGGTAGGCTTTGATAGCTGCTTCTTCATGTCGGAGGGTGTCTTTTGGCTCCCAACTGGCTTCGGTTTTGGGAAGTTTCTGCCACTTCACCAAGTATTCTCGACTCCATTGGGTAGCCTTGTCCTGCGATCTGCTAAAATGGTTTCAACTCGCTTCTCGTAGGAAGCTCTGGTGGGAGGTTGACGAGTTAAAATGCCTCAAGAAGCATCTTGCGGATCGAAGTGGTAGGCTTTCAAGTTGCTGGCATGGAAAACATTGTGAATCTTAAGCCACGCCGGCAGTTGCAACTTGTAGGAAACATTATCCACCCTACTGATAATTGGGAAGGGGCCATCATACTTGCGCACCAATCCTTTATGCACCTTGTTTCTAAAGAATTGGAGTGACACTGGTTGGAGCTTCACCAACACCAAATCACCGACTTTGTATTCCTGGGGTCGCCTTCCCAAGTCTGCCCACTTCTTCATCTTTCTGGCCACCTTCTCCAAGTAGGCCCACGCAATATCTGCATTTCGATGCGATTCTTTTGCCAAGTGATACGCAGACGGACTACTCCCTGTATATCCAATGGCCAAAGTGTGAGGAGTCGACGTTGTCCATGATGATCTCAAAGGGGCTCTTGTTGGATCTGAGCTCCGCAGTTGTAGGAGAATAGGGCTATGTCCAACAACTTCACCCAATCTCGTTGGTTGGCACTCACGTAGTGCCGAAGATATTACTCTAGGAGCGAGTTTATTCTCTCAGTTTGGCCATCCGTCTGGGGGTGGAGGCTTATGGAGAAGTATAGCTTCGATCCCAACAATTTGAACAACTTGGTCCAGAATCGTTCCAGAAACCGAGCATCTCGATCACTTATAATATTGTGTGGGACTCCCCAATACTTCACCACATTCTTCATCATTAGGTTCGCCGCTTCCTCTGCTAAACAGTGTAGAGGTGCAGCAATGAAGGTTGCATACTTCGAAAATCGATCGACCACCACAAGTATCGATCCGAGTCCCCCTACTGCCGGCAAGCTAGATATGAAGTCTAGAGAAATGCTCTCCCACGGCCTTTCTGGTACAAGCAACGACTCTAAAAGTCCCACCGGCTTCCGTTGCTCCACTTTATCTTGTTGACAAGTTAGGCACGTCCGAACATATTCCTCCACATCCGTCCCCATCTTTGGCCAATAGAAGGCCCTCTCCATGAGAGCCAATGTTCGATGAATACCCGGATGCCCTGCCCAAAGGGAATCATGACACTCCTTCAAAAGCTCATGCCTCAGATTATTCACCCGAGGAACATAAACTATATTCTCTTTGGTGTAGATGAGTCCCCCATGGACCCAAAATTATCGTGCCTTACCTTCTTGGATCAATTGCATCAAGGTTACTGCTTGAGGATCACTGTACAGTCCATCCTTGATTCGGGAAAGGAAGTTGGATTGCAACTGACTTGTTTGGCCTCTGCCCTCTAGTTGCAAAGCATTCATGGCCTCTACTTTTCGACTCAAGGCATCAGCTACGACATTTACTCTTCCGGGTTTGTACTCCATTGCCATGTCAAATTCCGCTAGGAAGTCCTGCCATCGTGCCTGCTTTGGGAGAGTTTCTTTTAGTCCGAAAGTAACTCAAAGCGATGTTGTCCTCGCATACAATTCGCGATCCGAGAAGGTAGTGTCGCCACTCGTAGCGATGGATCACCTGTAATCTCCTTCTCGTGCACGGATACCGCCGCTCGGTCTCGTTGAGCTTACGGCTTTCATAGGCCACCGGATGGCCCTCTGCATAAGTACTCCCCAATGGCGAAGTCAAGCATCTGTATGGACTTGAAGGGCTTCCCATAGTCCGGCAATTTGAGCACCGGTTCTTCGAATGGCGACCTTTAGGTCTTGGAATGTCGCTTCACATTTGTCGGATCATCTCCAAGGCTGCTCTTTCTTCAGCAACTCTGTTAGTAGAGTTGCGCGCTTCGAATACCCCAGTATGAAGCGTCGATAGTAGTTCACAAACCCAAGGAAGGATCTCAGTTCAGGCACCTTCTTTGAAATTTGTCAGTCCATAACTGCTTGCACCTTTGCTTTATCCATCTGAATAGAACCGTCGTCGATCCGATGCCCCAAGAATAAGATCTCTTTCTAAGCAAAGTAGCACTTCTCTCTTTTACGAATAAAGAATTCTCCCTGAGAACTTTGAAGATTGTTCGAAGGTGTTCAATATGCTCCTCAAGTGTTCGGCTGTAGACGACGATATCATCCAAGTAGACAACTATAAACTTGTCTAGATACTCCTTGAATAGCCGGTTCATAAGAGTACAGAATGTGGCTGGAGCATTGGTTAAGCCGAAAGGCATCACCAAGAACTCAAACGCTCCATACCTGGTCATACAGGTAGTCTTCGCTTCATCACCTTCAGCAATACGCACCTGCCAATATCCCGACCGAAGGTCGAGTTTCGAGAAATACTTTGCTTTGCCCAGTTGGTGAACAAGTCCGCAATAAGAGGGATGGGATATTTGTTCTTCACTCACCTTGTTAAGGGCTCGATAATCGACGATAGTCGAGACTCCCATCTTGTTTCTTCCGAAGAGAACCGAGCTCCGAATGGTGCTTTGGAACTACGAATGAGACTACCGCTTAGCGCTTCATCTAATCGCTTCGAGCTCGCCAACTCAGAGGGCATGCGGTATGGTGGTCTCGCCGAGGCTTCACTCCTGGTTCCAGCTCAATAAGATGATCCACGCCTCTACGTGGTGGCAGAGTTTTCGGCAACTCAGGTGGCATAACATCTTCGAACTCCTTCAGGACATTTGCCACCGCAGCAGGTTCTTTACGGGTCTCCCCATCGAGTGTTTCTAGCTTCATCGCAGCTACAAAGGTTAACTCTCCTTTGCGTACACCCTTCTTCAGTTGCAACGCTGATAGTTGTTGGGGATCCTGGGTTCCTCTTCGAGTGACAGAAACCACACAGGGGTTGTCACCTCCCATTAGACATATGGAGTCTAGGAACAGCATCGACACCAACTTTGCTGCATGCATGAACTCCATTCCAAGAATCACTTGGAAGTCATCCAATGGCACTGTCATCATGTTTGTGCACCCGCTCCACGATCCGATCTTGATGAAGACTCCCTTTGCTAGCCCGAGATTCGCTTTAGCCTCCGAAGTTAATCGCCTTCATCCGACTTGGGTTCTTCTCTAAGATTAACCAAGCCGCTTTGCTTCTGGTCGGCGATGAAGTTGTGAGTAGCACCCGTGTCCACCATTGCTCGGTGGTTTGGCCATTGAGTCCGATGTTTACGACATCACCACCGCTTCCTCGCTTTTGTTGCTTCGCTTCGTGTTCTCCTCCACTTGACCCCGCAATGCATTCAATAAACGCATCGCACTCCATTCGGGTCCTTGCGACTTTCTCATCGCCGCTGCCCGACTCGGAGCTACTCGAACTGAGGGCAACTGCCTTGCCCTTGTCTGGCTTAGGGGGTTTGATGGAAGCCGACAAGGCATTGAGTGCCTGTTTTTGCGGGCACTCCCATACACTGTGTGGTCCTCCGCACAAGAAACATCTCCTAGGTTTTGAGGCCCTGCCGTTTGAGTTCAGCCCCTTATGGAAACTCTTCTTCCTTTGTTCACCCCTAGGTTCCTTCCTAAGAGGGTGCCTTGGTTGGTGATTTCCGTGGATCGCTTCTTCTTCCTCGGGTCCTCCAAGAAGCAAAGTCGGTAAGCCTTCGTGGTTGCAATTGTTCCGATCACATCAGTGACATTTCGTCGATGAAGTTCCTGTTGAGCCCATGGCTTTAGGCCGTCAAGAAAGCTGAATAGCTTATCTTTTTCAGACATGCCTTGAATGTTCAACATCAGTGCAGAAAATTGCTTCACATAGTCCCGAATGGAAGTCGTTTGGTGGAGTTGTCTCAACTTCCTCCTTGCGACGAAACTCGTGTTCTCCAGGGAATTGAGTTCTTAACTCACGCTTCAAGTCGTCCCATGTGTCCACTCCGACCGACCTTGTTGAATCTCTTCCCAACGGGTTCTCCACCAAAGCTTTACATCACCGTTCAGATACATAGTCGCTATCGAAACTTTGGTGTCCTCAGAGTCTGGCCTCGTAGCTCGAAAGTACTATTTCATATCAAATAGAAAATTCTCGAGCTCCTTCGCATCTCTAGCACCCCCATAACAATGTGGGTCGGGTGCCCTGAAGCTTTGTGTTGGCATAACGCGGGTGTTGCTTCCCCCCGCATTCAACGCCCTTGTGAGCATTGCCACTTTGGAAGTGAGTTCCGTCACCATTTCTTGTAAATGTTGCACGGAGTCCTTTGTGTCATCCATCAGTCGGTCGACTAAAGCTTCAACCTTGTCGATTCGGGATTCAGCTTCTTCTTGCGAGCTCTCTACGCCAAGAAGCCTACTTTGGCCTTGGTAGAGTTCATCCAAGCTCGCTTCAAGAACATCCAAGCGGGTTTCCACCGCTGTGACCCTCTCTCTATGGCTCTTTCTTCCGGTTGGCGCTCCAGATTGCGCCTCCTCCGCTCGTGGCGAGCAGCCCACTTCTCGCTCCTCATGAGCGGCTCCTGTAGCGTAAGAGCGAGTTTGCACATGCAGCCCTCCTGTAGCTACTTGGGGTAACATTCCGACTTGCCCCATCTTACTCGATTCACCACGCTGTTTCGCCATGGCGAGATTGCGAAATTTCTTCGCTGCTTGCTCAAATTGCTTGCCTGCTCTGATACCACAATATCACGCACTTAGCAAGAATTGCCTAAGTGGTGAGGCACACTTGCGGCAAGCCATCGACTTAAAGAAGTTGCCTAAGTCAAGAATCGCCTTTACGCCCGCCGATCGGACTTAGCTTGGATTGCCTAAGTCTTGAGGCGCCTTGCGACATACACGTCCGCAGGGTCAGCAGCTGCAACCTCATGCAGTCCGTAGGACTGTAAAAAGAAGTTGATTAGTTGTTGGAATGGCGGCGGATAAGTCCCGGACGTCTCGTGAAGAGGAAGCTTTACAAGCAATTGGCGAGCACTTGGAGTGCAAGAAAGTAGAGAAAGAGAGAAGGAAAACAAGGACTTTAGAGGGTGAATGAGCGGTACCAAGTCCGCAAACAACTACTCCCCAAGTGCCGGGCGCGAAGGCAAGTTTCCGTCAAGTTGACGTGCAAACTTGTGAAAGTGTTTAACGCCCGACACTATACTGAAGCCCCATCCAGCCATGTGCCACCCGGGGGTTCCAGGGTGCTGAGATGGCTGACAAAATTTTTGTGGCCGCGGGCTGCAGAAATCAGTCCGTGGCACACGAAAATGGAGCTGTTTTTGGGTTTCTGGGTAGATGTAGTGAGCGATCGTTCTGTTGCACTGTAGCTGCTGTTTCCTACATTTTTACAAGGAAAAACACACCAAAACAGGCTGCCAAGGATATATACAAGCATGGGCAAGCGACGAACGAAACGTTGAACGAAGTTGCTGCGAGTGTGCGACGACCGTTCGTGACAGGACGTTGGTCGGATAACCGAACAACTATAAATTGGTTCGCCTTTACTTTTTTGTCATTTATCATTCTGCAAACCACTTTACCTGCTCTACATCACTCACTTGTAAATGCTTTCAAATTAAACATCTTTCTGATATGAACTTAATCATCGAACGAATCTTTTATCATACAAGTTTTTCAAAATCAATAATTTTTTATCATTACACTAATTCACCCCCCCCCCAATACCGGACTACGTTCCTAATAACACCGATGAACCAATGATATACCAGATAATATATGATTCGTGCTTTGTAATAATTGTCTGGATCGAAGTAGTTTTAGTTATAATTAGGTTAACTTAATTAGGGGTTTATTCGGCCTAAGTTAGTCTATTTTAAGCTAAAAGAAAGACCCAAAATAGTAACCTAGAGCCACATTAGGTGGTGGAATCACTTGAGGCTTAGTCTCCAAGACACAATCTCCGAGATTGTGTCAAGCGATGATACTATCAGATCGGGCAGTGGTACCGCCTAGCACAAGAGGTGGTACCGCTAGTATGCTGAAATCTCGAGATGTTTAAACTTTTGGCTCCATTTTTAAAGTTATTTAGGATCTATAAATACCCCAACTATTCCCGCTTGGAATAATAAGAAAGTAGAACAAAACTATGTTATTCTAAAACTATAAACCCTGTTAGAAAAGTTGAGTTCCCTCCTCCATATACTTAGAGGTTGTTTTAAGAGAGAGTGTAAGGAAACACTTATAAAAGAGGTTATAAAGGTTCTCCTAAACCTGTGAAAATAAGAAGAGGATTGTAAAAGGGTAGTTGATCTTCAACCATTGAAGGAAGATCGTTAGTGGACGTCAGTGGCCTCGACGGAAGAGGAATCGAGAGTGGATGTAGATCACGACGACTAAACTACTATAAACACCAGTATGCTCTCTGCTTTTTTATTTACTTTCAATAACATCTTATTTAACTGTAAACTGTTTTACTTACTCATTATATTCATAAGAACACTTTCAAATTTAAATGATTTTCAATATGAGCTTCTATCGAATCGAACATTTTTATCGATAGCACTAATTCACCACCTCCCATAGTGCCGAACACTATTAGTACTTATCTCATATTTCTTAATCACAATCCAATATCTTAAAATTTTTTAAAAAATAATACTCTATTATAAGATTTTCTATGGAGATCGAGCGATTGCTTTTATAATAGTTGAACTTTATTGGGTTCATTCATTGCTATATCGACTATTTATTAGATAGTCTAATCCTTTATTTATATATTATGATAATATCGACGTAATATATTTATGGGCTAATCCTATATTTAACTCTTGATTGAAGCATATAACTATCAATTTTTATCTTGTTTATAACAGTTCAAAATGGTGAGTTGTATATCTCTTATGGCTCATCTTCTAATGCTTTTATCAAGTATTTGTCTTATCTTCAATTCCTTTTACTTCAATCTAAGATTAGCATCTTTAATAGAAGCAAAATCTCATACGAGCATATTAGGAAAGATATCATTAAGAAAAATAAATCATGATAAAGTTATTATGATCCTCTTAATAATTTGATAATATATTATTAAGATTTTATCAAATAATAAGGATCCTAATGTAAATATGATCTCCTTCATTATGAAATAATTTATATTATTATTAACTAAATATATATAACTAGTATACTTTTTTAATCATAGTTTATAACCTTATATAAATTTATATTCACTATAAATAAAATCAAACTAGTTATTTCTATTACAGACCATGTGCGACTTCTGGGCCTTTGTATTGACGATCTAGAAGGCTGGATCCGAGGGGGATTTCGTTGAGCTTCCTCTGCACCAACTCGTCTTTGCTAACACTTCTTCTCGCATGGCTAACTCCACTTGCCGGACTTCACGGAGAGAACCCTCCAGTTCTTGTTATGGGCTGACTAACTGAGTACTGCCTGCGTCATTCTTCATTCATTTCTCGTTCTAACAATTGATCATAAAGCTTTAATAAATATTTTTTAAATCTATATAATAATCTATATGCGATATGACTTTGAAGGTGTCATTGGAAAAAAAACCTTGCCAGTATCACTTAGGCTCGCATCCAGTCTTAATTATTTATTTTTTTTAAAAAAAATACTTTCAATGATAAAACTACCCATCGACATTTGTTTCCTTGTTATTAACTTACAAATTTCCAAGCCAAAAGGAAAGAAAAAACCAAATACATCATAAACCGTGTAATTTACATTATGAATTTTGAATCAGGAGTCCATGTCAGCAAAACCAAGGCGGCTTCAGCTCGCTACGATGTCCACCGCAGCACCATCTGCCCGATCGGATCGGTCTACCGCCTCAGCCCCATCACCGGTGCCATTGCCGAACAACGATCGCCGGCAAGTCGGGCAGGAAGAGTGCGACGCGAGCCACCTGTCGATGCACCCCACGTGAAAGGCATGGTGGCACTCGGGGAGCACGCGGACCGTCTCGCCGTCGGCGAAATCACCCAGACATATCGGGCAGTCGGTGGCCGGGATGTCGGCTCCCGAGCCGTACACTGCCACAGGGAGGCGGCGGAGCGCCCGCTTCTTCAGCCTGGCCTGCTCGGCAGCCTCGACCGCCAGCCGACGCCCGCACCGCAGCGTGCACCGCATGATGGAGTTCAGCCCGAGCGCGAATACTAGAGCGCAGAGGAGTGCCGCGAGGATGATGACCATGCTGGTGTCGGAACCGCCGCCGTGGTTGTCGACGACGGGCGGCCTGGTTCTGTTGGCGGCCGGCGACGTATCAGCGAATGCGCCGAGAAGCCGGGGCATGGATTCCAGAGCGCGGCAGTGAGACCGTACGGCGTTTGGTCCCTGCTGCCAATGGTGACAGTGAAGCGAATGGAGCAAATGATGCAGAGCAGAGAGAAGGAACTTTTGTTCTCTCTTTTGAGGTCTCTCTCTGAACACTCTTCCGATAGCTTTTTGGGCTACAAATGTTGCAAGGAACCCAAAGAGGATGGGGACACATAGATTTGAGTTACAAGATTTAGCCTCACTGACACTTGGACTGAGTTACAAGAGATTGGTAAATGCTTAACTTAAGTTTGAATTAGATTGATGACCAGATGCTTAACTTGAAATTAAGTATTTTGGGTCAATGGATATACTGAATATAATTAATTAATCAGTTGTTTAGCACTGAAAGACTTCAGATGATTATCCAAACCAGAGGATAAATTATGGATACACTACTGTTAACTTAAACATTGGGTTCAACAAAGTTAGTGTATCAATTACCTAAGATTATTAGGCAAACAGTTTGGATTCTCTCTTCTGATACCTGCAGCACATATTCTGCAAGCTTTCAATTCAGAACCAACACCTGTCATTGCACTCACAAGGAATCAGTGCACATTAACTTTTCGATCTCATTTTTAGCTGCAGAAGCTTCTTAAAGCAATGCATCAACACTTATTTCTTTGCCTCAGAGAAGAGTAAAGCATCCCAGCAGACAATTAAAATAAGTTCCTTTGCCTGATAGAGGACTAAAGCATACCAGTTATGTCTCTGCTGTGTCATTTTCTCTGACTGCATGATTGGGGAGTGTCTGATGTTTCTGATGAATAATAGATTCTTTTCTTCTGCTCTTTCTGTGCCTTTGGCATGTCTATTTCTAACATATTAAGATCCTATCAATGCTGTCCACTTGTCACCGAGAGCACCATGGCATGTGAAAGCAAATAGGTGTTTGAGATCTTGTTCCTGCTTAAGGATCTTATGGTCTATAGGCATGAAAGGAACAACATGAATCACCACCTCAGTTGGTTCTAATATTCTAGTGAATAAATAGTAAAGGCTGATGACATATCACTTTGTATTTTCCAGCAATGGTTCTAAATTAACCAGCCAGTCTTCCAATCAAATTGAATTATGATAAATGATATCAAAGACGATCTAACATTATATATGATTTTAGATTTATCAAATTGATGAATAAATTATTCTATTGGATGGACTTGTGACAAACAAATGTCGTATATCGTAAAAAAAAATTGACTATTAAAAGACAGTAAGATTAGAAGACATATCAGAAATCACTATTGGACTGAATATTTTATACACTATAATTTAATTAATTATGGAACAGCTAAGATATGACAATTCAAGCACTTCCTCATTCCTAATGTTGGTAGATTCAATTACCATTAGAACTGAAAGCTGACCAAACCTTTGCCAAAATATTCCATGGCAGTTAGGCAACTCCTCCTCTTCCTTTTTCTTTTTTCTTTTCTCTTCTAGCTTTTTGATGTTATATGTGATAAGATGAAATGTAATTATAAAAGTGCATTCCAATTAGTACAATATGAGGTCTATTTATATAGATTAGGACGAAGAATTTTTCTCAACAAAATAATGAGATTTCTTTATACAATTGGAGAAATCTTATCTACTATCATGCCCCCGCAAGATGGTGCCCTCGTCAAGGATGCTAATCTTGGACCGATGTAATGAAAATAGTTTACGGGCAAAGGCTTCGTGAGTGAGTCTGCTAGTTGACTAGTCGTGTGTACGTGAGAAACACGTAGTTGATGTCGGATAACTTGATCTCGCACGAAGTGAAAGTCGATGGCAATATATTTCATACGGGAGTAGAATATTGGATTGGTGCATAGGTAGGTAGCTCCGATATTATCACAATAGATTGTAGAAGTAGAAGTGGAGTTGATGTTAAGTTCCTTGAGTAGATTTATGCCCTAGTTGAGTTCTGCAGCAATAGTAGCGATGGCACGGTGTTCAGCTTCAGTTATAGATCGTGCGATTGTCTTTTGCTTTTTACAACTTCAACTGATTAGATTAGCTCCAAGGAAGATAATATACCATGATGTGGATGTTTTATCATTAAAGTTGTCTGCCCAATCAGTATCGACAAAAGCATGGAGATGAAGTGGAGAGTTTTTACGGAGAAATAGACCATGATTGAAAATCCCTTTAAGATATCGCAAGATTCATTTGACTGCAGACCAATATGTAGTAGATGATCAATGCATAAATTATGATATTTTATTAACCACAAATGAAACATTTGGACAGGTGAGAGCTAAGTACTGTAAGGAGCTAACTACTTATTGATATTGAGTAGTAGGACTGCCATCACATTATTTGAGTGATTCAGTAGTATAGAGGGGAGTTATAACCTCTTTTGCATCATACGTATTTGTCTTTGATAATAAATCTTGAATATATTTTTTTGTGATAGGAAGAGACCTGAAGATGTATATGTTGCTTTCACTCCCAAAAAGTAGCTCAAGGTGCCTAGATCTTTAAGTAAGAATCAATCTGCTAATTGCTTGATGAATACCTGGATCTCTGTAGGATTATTACCTATGACAATAATATTATCTACATATACCAAAAGACATATTATGCTTCCATTTTGTTATCGTAGAAATAATGATGTATCAGACTTGGAGTTGATAAAGCCTATTGAAGTTAAAAATGAGCCAAGTTTATTGTACCATGCCCTTGGAGCCTGATGAAGTTCATAAATAGTTTTTTGTAGTTTACAAATATGTCTTGGATACTAAGGATGGATGAAACCAAGAGGTTGCTGCATAAAGACATCTTCAGTTAAAGTCCCATGTAAAAAGGCATTGTTAAAATCCAATTGTCGTAATTGGCAACCTTCAGTAATGGCCAAACTTAGGATAAGTCAGATTATTGTGGGTTTAACAACGGGATTGAATATCTTAGTGAAATCAACACCAGGTTATTGATAAAACCCTTTGGCGACTAGTCGTGCTTTATATCTGGCAACAGATTCATCTGGGTTTCGCTTAATTCAAAAGACCCACTTATACTCGATAATATTTTGTATGTGATTAAAGGGTATAAGGGTCCATGTTGAGTTATGGATAAGGATATCATATTCTTCACATATGGCTTTACACCCGTGAAGTCATACGTCATGAGTAGCGAGTTGCCTTGCTACGATAGCTATAGCGGCGAGGAAGAGTAGTAGAGGAGGTATGCTCACTGTTAAGCCGGAGCATATGCTTGGTGCAACACCGTTGCTGAATCTAAGCCATGGGCTGAAGGTGCAGCTTGGAGGAACAATTCTGGAAGATTTGACAAATAAAGTAGAGAGTCAACGAAGAAGCTAAAATTGTTTGCTTTATCTTGTAGCAATTGGATCTTAATCGCCTCCTAGAGCGTCGCTACAATCTAATTGTCTCTGGAGAGTAGCAAAGCGGTGAGGACGAGCAGAGAGCAACCTGCAACTAGAGGATCATAGTCATCGGAGGAAGAAAAGCAGCAATAGATCTCAGTCGAGATCTGTTAGCGAAGAGCTCTTCATTGGTGGTCAGTGAGGAAGAAGGTGATGGGAGGGTCAGGGGTGGGCGCAGGGCGTAATGCTGGTGAGCGCAGCACTAGGGACACTACAACAGGAGGGAGAGCTTGGTGAAAGCAATTAAGTAGGTAGATGTGGTCATCTCCATAGTGGGGTTCATGCAGACAGCAGATCAGCCAAAGATCCTAGATGCCATTAAAGAGGCCGGAAACATCAACAGGAGGGAGAGAGAGCGATGGTGACAATAGTAGCAATAGCAGCAGCTCAAGAAAGAGGTCTCCCGAAGATCGACTTCACCGGCGTGGGCCAAGCCAACACCAAATCACCTGGTTGGGAGCTTGTGTGGGAGCGGGTGATGCAAGCGCTTAGGTTCTACGACTGCTTTGAGGCAGTGTAGGACCAGGTTACTCCCCAGCTCTGTGGCTCAATCTTGGAGTTGGTCGCCGAGGAACTATTCTTGCTACCTCGCTACTGTGATTAAAAGGGTGATGCAGCACCTATGCCTCTTTTAGAAGTGTTGTCCATAGAGAAAAGATGAAGAATGAAAGATATAGTAGCAGGAGGATGCGGTCGGTGACCGACTTCAGAGCCACTGCAATAAAGAAAGCGATAATTGCAAGATGACCATCATCATCTCAGAAAGGGAAGGGGAAGATGCCGAGAGAGTGAAGAGGATTCAGAGAAGACGTCAGCTTCATCATAGTCTGCAACCTGTAATGAATGAGTAACTTTCTCTCAAGTGCAGGCTCCTTGGTAAGGAGGGAGCTGAGGACAACGGAAGCAACGTGACATAGACAACATCGGGCTTGTGATGGTGGGCACCAACCACAACAAGCTTGAGAAGACTCGGAGAGAAGCGATTGTAGTCGTTGGACTGCTATAGAAGAGCTTACTCCAGGCAAGAGGCTCTGATACCATGATAAGATAAAACGTAATCGTAAAAGTGCATTCTGATTAATATAATATGAGGTCTATTTATATAGGTTAGGAGAGAGAATTTTCTTCAACAAAACAATAAGATTTCCTCGGAGAAATCTTATCTGCTATCAATATGAAAGGCAATTAAGGTTTATCATCTTGCAACCTTGAGATATAACTTTGTGAGACTCTGAAACAGAGTTCACTGTTGACAATCTTATTTAAAGAACACAAGAATGAGGAGGTAGTAATCAAGAGACTCACCAGACATCATACATGTCAAGACCTTCCTCTGCTTCATGATGTTAGAATCTGATGTTGCCTGATATGTTATTGCCATGGCTTCAACAAACTGTAGGAAATTTGACATGAGGTCTGCTAATAATGCAAAAGGATAGGTTCAACTCCCAACAAGAATTTGGGAATTTGCCTTTTATTTGATAAGGAAAGAAAGGAAAAGGCCAACCTCCTGAGATATAAGAGTGCAAATAGAGAGAACCTTGGAACCTTTCATAGGAAGATGTGATTGTTGTTGTTCTTTCATGTAATTTCATTCAGATTAATTTTTTCCTGATGTGTTTTATCTTACCTATAATGGTTGTATTTGTTGTATTTTTTTCTTTTATTTTCTCTCGCATGAATTTATGAAAAAAAATCTCTTTTAGGTGTTTTTTGAAAAGTCTCTCCTATTTTCAGAAGAAGATTTCTATTGATAATCTATTTTTACTATTTACCATCTCATCTTCTTAATTCCTCTTAATATTCCTAAAAGACCTTTCAGCTTGTCGCTTAATTTTGACAATTTTTCCAACTCCTTCCATACACTTTCTTTTCTTCTTATTTTTTTAATTTTTATTTTCTTCTTATCCTTCCAATCATTGAAGTATCTTTGTGATACAAAATGATTAAAAAAACAATCAAATGGGATAATATAGATCAAAGAGGAGGATGTGAGAAAATAATTTTTTTTATGTTTGTTAGATTGCTTAAATATTTTTAGGGTTTAAGACATAAAATTATAGACTCTGATATTTTAAGCATTTTATAGGATAGTTCGAATGATATCTACTTTTAAGTTGGTCTACATAAACCCAAAAGATGTCATATTTTGAGTCTATAATTAGTAATTGATGGATTGCAGATAATAAAGATATTAATTGATAATTGAGGGATCACATTTAATAAAATTATATTTTATTATTTTTTAGGTGAATATATCAAGTCAATCATTCATCATTTTTTCCTTCATTTTCTTATGAACCAGTTCATAAGGTGAACAAGTTTAGTTATAATTTTTTTAAAACATTATTATAGTATTTTTAATAATATCAAAAAAAATATTATACAGTATTTTTACAGTTCGATCATGATAGGGCTAAAAGCATGGATTAAAAGAAGCTCATTGGCACTTATTCCTTATTGCCTCTGAATAAAATGCTTTGTTCCAATTTTAGTTAGGGTTTGTAAGTCGGTATGTAATAATGCAATATCAATCAAACTTCTCCACCCCATTCCATACTCTTCTTGTGTCATTTGGTTAGTTGAGTTGGTTGACATTTGAGAACAAATCCAATCAAAATTTAGTTTAAGTATCATTATATCATAATCAAAATGATAAATTATACCGATCTTAATGGTAGATCCAAGATGGACGAGTTGAGCTAACCTAATCCGTCTTGAACGAGAGATATCACTCCAATCACAATTATGGACGAAAAAAAGTAGTGTGTGAGAGCACCAATTTCCACTCCTCTCCCCCAATGGTCTGAGTAGAAGATTCTTACCAGCCAAAGTGGAGAAGAAATGATCGGCGTCGTGAACATAACTATATGCAATTGCTCTCACACCGAAGTTGCCAACATCAAAGATTGATGTCATGATGAAGAAGAAGAATTGTGGTACCAAAGTTGGCATTCCTATTGGAAAAAGGTGACCGATAGTTTTACTATAGTATTAAAGTCATCGTCGATTGGTGATGAGATGAGACTTTCACTGTTCAGATAAGCATGAGAAGCAATAAACAAACTTGATGAGCTTTACGTGATGCATCAGTTCTTTAAAAATAATAATTATAATAATAATAATGATAAAATGGATGAAGAGGAGACGTGTCTTGTAGTGTTGGGATAAGCACGAAGACCACTCAACTCGCATGATGATCTCACTGATGCATCATTTTCTAAGATTAGAAAAAGCACATTATATTGGTAATAAAGAATTGCGAGTAGACCCTTAAAATAGATAGAAAAATATATGTAATTATATAAAGTTATAAATAAAAAATTTTAAAAAAATATTTTTTAAAAATAGTAAAATGATAAAAAAAAATTCATATCATTGATTGTAAAATAAAACATTGTATATCAAATTACAATAAAATCATTAAACAAACCGATAAATTTTAAATAGCATGTCAAATGCTAAAATATTAATATGTTTAACTAACATTTAAAGAAATAGTTAAAAACAATAAATTTTTTTTAAAAAAAGCAAGAATTATGTATATGTTTCCATTTAATAATGTCCACCAATTTCATGCTTAAACCCCTCATTTTGACTACAATAATTAATTTTAAATAAGATAAGTCAAAATTAAGTCAAAATCTCATTAACATCTCCAAGAGCTTCACATGAATTTAGGTATTTTAAGTTTCGTATGACCTTAGTTATGATAGTTTTGAAAGAGGTTATACTGATTTTTAAGAAAAGAGAAAATTAGTGTGATCTTATTAAACTTTATTTCAAACTTTTATAACTATATGAAAGGTTTTTAGGCATGAGATCTATGAATTATTATAAAACATCAATGCGAGACAATTTCAATCTTGAATGAGATGAAATCAATGAAAAAGGTCATTTTAAGTTATAAATTTCTTCTAAAACCACCAAAATTTATTTTATAACCATCAAATGATTTTTTGGTTGATAATTTTATTGTTTTATTTAAAATATTTCAAAAAAATATTATTTAAGCAATTATATGATATTTACTATGTTATTTCTACAGTATTTATATATTTTTTGGTTTTCAACATAAATTGTATATGATTTTTTTTAATATAAGTATATATATATGTTAATATTATTTAATTTTATTAATCATTATGAGTTTCCAAATGTTGGGTTAGGTTGCATAGATCCAATTGAATCAATTGGCTCAATTATATTAGATCGAAAAAGATGAGAATAAGAGGTAAATATTGGAAATGAGATACCCGCAGAAAAATAATAATATAAAGAATTCACCCATAACATGACATGAAAACACTGCCATTTTTCAAATAATGCTCGTTTTTATGGGTTTGTCCAAAGACATGCAAATGGGCACAATTCACTGCTTAGAGTATTATTGTCTGTATCATAAATTAAAAGAAATATAAATCACTCAGTTATGCACAGTTGATGAGAAAGAATCACGGCCGTCCGATTCCCAGCAGCAGAACTAACTAACTAATCCTGACTGTACACCGACGAAGACCACTGGAATTTGCTTTAATCTTTCGATTATGAGACGGTGGTGGACGGCGCCGTGATGCTCATCTCCGAGTATCTGGCCGTTCGTTCCGCCTCCACTGCTGCCGCCCACCTCCGGCATATACGCGCCAGCGCCGCCGCCTTTCGCCTCGCGCGCTCCGTCCCCGCCTCCATCAGCTCCCATATTACCCACTCGATTCCCGGCACTGCCACTAGCTCCGCCACCACCTCCGCGCCCGACTGCCGGCACACCTCCACCAGCGCCGCCGCCGCGCTCTCCCTCGCCCAGTCCGACCCCCGTCGAAGCACACCCACCAGCTTCGCCACCGCCCCCTCCGCTTCCGCCACCGCCTCTGCTCCTCCCTTCTTCGCCACCGCAGCCAACACTGCCACGGCCTCCTCCGCCGCCTCCGGCTCCCCGGCGACCTCCAGAGCCGCTCGCACGACCCCGGCTTCGACCAGCCGCCCAGTGTTCTCGCGGTCCCCAGCGAGGCCCATGATGGCCGCCATCGCGTCCTTCTTCGCGTTGGCGGGGCCCACCCGTGCCATCTGCAGCAGCAACTCCACGACGCGGGGGTGCCGCCCGAGCCGCCGCCGGTACGAGTGCACGGTGGTGAGGCTGAACACGGTGGCGGCGGCGTTCTCCTTCGCCCGCCACGTGGCGCCCTTCGCCAGGATGTGGATGAACAGGTCAACGGCGCCGTCCGTGTGCATGATGCGCCGCTTGTTGGCCTCCATGATGGACAGGTTGAGCAGCGCCGTTACGGCGTTGAGTTGGAGCCCCGCGTCGTCCGACTGGAGTAGCGGGAGGAGCAGGGGGATCGCGCCGGCTTCCGCCACAAATGCGCGGTTGTCGGACCCGTGCTTAGCTAGCAACCGGAGCTCGTGGACGATGCGGATCGCGGCCTCCGTCGACGGCGCCACTGCGAGCTCTCCCACAGGAACGACGCCGTCATCCTCGCCGCCTCCAGCGCCGCCTTGTTCGTTCCGGCTAGGGTGGTAATGTCACGATCGGCAGGCTTCTTGTTGTTGCTTGTGACGGGAGCGGTGGCGGTACGATCAGATGCGTCGAAGGGGACGTTGTTGTCGTGGCACCACCGGACTATAAGATTCTTGAGGGCGCGGTTGGGGACGAGCTCGAGGTGGGCGAGCGGCTGGCCGGACTTGGGGCAGGTGGCGTGTCCGGAGCCGATCCACCGGACAATGGGCTCTCGGTCGTACGTCTGCCCGGTGGCCACCACCACCGGGTCCCGCATCAGGTCCAGCGATATTGGGCACCGGAAGTCCGCCGGCACCGTGATGTTCTCCAACGCGGAGGACGATTGTTTACCTCCTGCGGCGGCAGATGAGTCAGACCTCGGAATCGAGGCGCCGAAGAGGACGCACTTGGCGTAGCGGAGGATCCCAGCGTGCGCCACCATGACGGGCGCGCCACCTATGGTCGGCGGCGCAATCACCGATATCGCGCTCGAGGCGGTCGATCTCACGGCCGCAGCTCCTGGAGTCATCGAGGCCGAGCCGCAGGAAGATCCCCTGCAGTGCGTCCCGATCGGGTACCGCCCCTCTCTCGATTCCAGCGATGAGCTCGAGGACGTCCCGGCGGAGGGAGAGAGCGGCGGGTTCGACGGCGGTGGAAGAGCGGCGGAACTGGCGGAGGAGGAGGCGGACGAGGTCTCTCACATCCTCAGAGACCGGAAGCTCTGCCAGTGGGAGGATGTCAAGCAGGGTGGCGAGGTCGACAACTTGCTCGTGGAGCTCGGCAGCGAGGCGCTCAGCCCGGAAGAGGTGGAAGGCGCGGCTGCGGCCGGAGCTGTCGTGAAAGAGTGCCTTGACACGGTGGAAGACAAGAAACATCTCGCGAAAGCAGAGCGAAGCCGAGCGCGGCATAGCAAAGTCGCAGCTTCGAGTGTGCCGAAGGAGCTCGAAGAGAAGAGAAAGCTGTTTGAAGTTGCGGGGGACGGAGGAGAAGTTGGGACCGACGCGGAGCGAGGCGTGCCACGATGGGGGCGGTGACGGGGAGACGTCACGGGAGAGCTGGAGAAGGTGGCGGAGGAGGTCGGGATCTGGGTCGGGCGGGGAAGGAGGCGACGACGAGGGACGAGGAAGGGGACGACGGGAGGGGGAGACGGCCATGGGGACGGGATTGGGTGCCATCGATGGTGAGGGGAGGGTTTCTTATATGTTGGTTGGCTTCTTCCTCTGCTGCTGCTGCTTCGTAACCGTGTGTGCTGGTGTCGTCGCGTCCATGGCTGGGTATGAGCTGGGGAGATGCAGAGGAGACGAATGCGCCGCTTTCTTTTCTGTTTCTTTCTGTTTTATTGCAGCAAAATATGGATGTCGGATTTACGCCACCCAACCGTCTAATTACCGACTGCCAATTATTCTTTTTCTCTAACCATAATTAATTATATCTTTCTTGATATTAATTTACACTAAAAGGTGTCTCATTGGTTGTTGTCGTCTCTTGATTCGTTGGTCCGAGTGGGGCTCCCACGCGCAAATCGCGGTGTGTCAAGCCATCACAGCTTCTCCTACGTTTGGAGACGGGCGGAGGAAGATGGGGGAGTCTTCAACGTTTACTACTTAATTTCCACAGCCCAATAAAATCGATTTGAATACTTTGTTCCATAGACTTGGAACACAAACCGTGACCACTTGCAGCATGACAGAGCCTCGGGGGTGGGGATGAATGAACGGATGACGGAGGAGGTCTCTTAAGAAGATGTGTATGGTATCAACACCGCCATGTGTGACCATGTTCTCTGTACCTGTGTTGGCCGTCCATGGTTTTAGTCTCTGGCTCTGGATTCATCCTATGTAGATAGAATCTGGAGCCTTGAGCTGAGCAGATCTATCATGCATGCAGCTAAACTGGAACAGGAAGATATTCCATTTAAATTAATGAGGGAACAGGGGCCGGTCGAGAAAGGGGATGTGGTCGAGTGGTTCGCACGTCTCCATCCTCTCGAGCTGCTGCAATCTAATCCCTTGGCTACACGTCTCTGACAAAATCCAATTCAGACACACAACTGTAGGTTGAACTGCTGTTTTGCTCCGTCCCAATGACCAAACATTGAAGGTGAAACAAAAGCACCATTTCCTCGATCTATTTACATAAATTGATCGGTAATTTCTTATGTTCTCTTTCCATAGGAGCTCACACTTGACAGGAAAAGAAAAGAAGAGAACATAGACTGTACAAAGATGAAGCTCGTGCAGTCTTCTGAATCAAATGAAACAAGGTGAAGCTCACGCGCAGCACAGGGTCTCTCATGTGGGCCTCAAGTTGTCGAACATGGAATCCCACCTCATGGCTCCGACTGCAGGCCCCCGGTAGCCGTCATCAGCAGCGGCGTTGCTGTTGCCATGACAGCCGCGAACCATCGGGCTAGCGCTGTGGGATCGAGACTTCGGCAGATGGGCGGCGACGCTCATGCCGCGGTCAGCGATCATCAGCCTGCCCTGCTTCAGCAGCGCCAGCTTCGCCTTCCTCCTCATCGCGGCCCCGCTCCAGCGGTCGCCGTACGTGGCGTTGGCCACGACCAAGATCGCGGGACTGTTAGTGCAGCCCATCGCGCGGACATACCTCGTGAGGCAGTTCTTTGACTTCCTGATTACGGCAGCGAGCTTGGCGACAGGGAGCGGCGTCGCCCTGCCGTCGTTCTTGGCTAGTTTGAGGATCTCCAACCTGTGCTTCGCCACGGAGATGCCCATGCTCTGGAGGAAGTCATGGTCGAAGTAGGCTGTATCCTCCGCCTCCAGCTCGTTGTCCATGAACAGGAGGCCATACTCGTAAACCAGCGATGGCTCGAGGCTGGACTTGGAGAGCCAGGAGTGCCAGTCCATGATTCCGTGCTTCTCTGTGGATTCAACTGCTGCTAATGGCTTTATAGGGAAGCAGAGGAGGGGTGGAAGTGTCGAGCTCTTCTGTAGTCAAGCTGGTGGGCTCATCGGATTTGGTTTCTCTGAATTCACATGCAGTGGAAGCATGCACGGCCCCTCTATGAAGACACAAGACTCAGAATCTCTTCATGTGCCTCATAGCAGTGAGCTCTTCATCATTAAGGCTAGACGAAGAGAACTACGTGAGAATAATGACCCCACATGAAATGAAGCTACATGATGATGTTGGTCATCCTATCCCTACTAGCTTAAGCTTTAATCTTGTGATGCTTCAGTTTCCCCAACACAACAGTGTATCAATCATAGCAGGAGGTTTAAAGTGCAAGACAACATTGATTGCAACTTTGTTTCATTGTTTATGCTACTCATAGGAGCTCGGCAAAACTTCCCCAAGGAAAAGAGAATGATGGGACTGAAGCTGTAATCACGGCATGAGAGAAGGAGAGTGTTGTGATGAAAGGGACAGAAGTGCTGCCTTGCACTGATGAAAGGAAGCAGACAGCAACTCCATGGCAGATGCTTCTCATGCCTGCCCATGTTCTCTTCTTCCTCGCACCCGTGACAAGATTGGCTTGGCATAGAATGTAGACAAACGGAGTTGCAGTTGATACATCACTTAGGATACCAAAGTGTTCCGAGGCCCCATTCTCAATTATTGCAGAATTTGGCGTTGAATATATAGATATCATCATATCTATCACAGAAGAACCTAAAAATATCCGAGGTGTTTTTTCTCTATAAATTTTTTTTTGGGGTGAATGTTGTATTTCTTCTGTTCAAAATAATTTGATCAAAGGAAAATGATTAACCTGAAAGAAAAATTTAGGTTAGATAAAAAATAATTTGACCAAGATAAGAGTTGGACTATTTTTCCTAGTATTAGTTCTTGCCAGGTAGTGGCAATCATATCTTAACAATCATCTCTTAAGATACAACAATCACTTCTTACAATAGTAACACTCTGAATGACAAGAATAGTGAACTTCATATCCCTTTCTATTCACTCTTTAATCTTTGTCAAATGAATGAATGCAAGAATGAATTTTAATTTTTCATGGAATGAATACATGAGATAACGTCTGTTTATACATATTGAAGAGACTAATTATGGTGAAAAGATATTAATATTCAAATGAAATGATATGATTATTCAAGTGAAAACTCATATCTTTTATGGTTAAAAGTCATATCTATTTGCTTGAAAGTATATGTCTATTCGAATAAAATTTTATTCATTTAAAAATAATTTTAATATATGATTTTTAATATTTTTTCTCATCATAACTCCGAGATCATATTTATTTGTAGAGCAGCCAACCATCATTTTTAGAACTTTCTTTCATACTTAATATTGATTGTCTAGGAAATTTTGATTTATATTTGTAATTAAAAATACTTACCAACCCTAACACCTAACACACTAAGCACAGAGTATATTTGAATGAGTATAATCTCATCAAATAGTTAATATAACATGTAATACAACATTGGCCTAATTTCATATGAAATTTTTCTAATGAATTAACTAATACATAAAGAAGGTTCAAAGCTTATACTTATATGAACTAAGAAAATAAAAATCAAATATACTAAGAAAATTGCATATATTGTGAGACGCAATAGTAGGAACGTATAGATATTTGACATGCCACTAAATTCAGTAAAAAAATTACTAGAAATATAAAACTGATAAATTCTTAATAAAATTAGTAAAAGGTAAAAATATTGCTGTGAATAAAAAGTACTTTACACAGTGCAGTTTTAGTGTCATTAATAAGTTCGACGCAGTTCGCGTTGGGTGGGCGATTTTTTTTGCGCTTTTTACCAAGCCTAATTTAATAGTCTGATCGAGGTACCCACATTAGGTCTACAGGGGCCCACGTCACTCCATTCGTGGAACAGGTAGGAAAGTGGGTATTAATAGAAATATTAGTTACACGCGATCTAACAAAAAAATCCTGTAATTCCGCTGGGTTATCGGCACGCAGGTATCCGTTTTCAATAGTGACCGTTGATCTACAGAATCTCTTCGCATCCAACACAGCTCTAAGTACAAGTTCCAAGAGGATATTACACCGGATCCGTCACGCGTTTACGTCAACCAGTGGGTTTCTGATCGTATTCCGCTTCGACTTCTCCCTCCCCTCCACTCACACCTATTTAAGTCGATCGATCGATCTCCTCTCAATCGTTCCCTTTGCCCTATGTATCCTTTCTGGGTTCTCTCGTAGAATTATCTTTCGACTCAAGTTGGTGGTTGATCTTCGTTCGTGGAGCGATTCGATGGAGAGGATTAGGAGAGATGCTCACGCTGGGTCTTGGTACACTGGCAATGGTGAGTTCTCAATCCGTTGTACTCGCGAGAAGATTATCTATGATTCAACTTTTAGTCAGTCATGTATCATTCTGATGTGCGTTTACGTCGTTTTGCTGTATAGGTGGACATGGAATCTGACGTGTAATTCAATTGGCTGTGTTTTGAATACTTTTGTTTACATTAGTCAGTTCTTTAAAATCTTTGGTTGGAATATTATGTTGGAGAGAACAAGTGGTGCATAGATTTGATCGGGATTCTAATGATAAGAGTGTCTGATTGATATCTTTTAGCAGCGAATTGGGATTATGGGGTGGATTTGATATTTCGATGCCTCTAACTGTATTGGAGGTTATATAAATTGAAAATATGTAGCATGATAAAATACCTGAAATTTATTGGCAATTTATCCGCCAATGTGAAGTCTTTCAGTAGCCAAACTATGTATGGTTGAGAGAACAAGTGGTCATGGACTTTGATTCATCAGCCTTTGTCTCAAAGGATTCAACTTTCTGAATGATTCTTGGAATGATACTTGATTGGATGAAACTTTATTAATGGGCAAATTGAGAATAAACTTATGATAAAAATGGAGAAAGGATAAATTGTGGTTTGAGGAAATTAGATGCAGGCCAAGGATTATTTTCCATGAGGAGGATGATTGATACTTGTGAGAATTGAAAAAAAAAAAAAAAGAGAGAGAATGTTATTAAGAAAATTAGTCAGTTTGTACTAAGAAATGTATGGGGCACAGTTTCAACTTCCAATAATTAGAAAGGTAGCGGAGTAGTTAAGATAATTTTGAGGATCAAAAGCAACTTGAAGACTGTAATTTAAGCTTCAGAATTTCTTTTTTAAGTATGCCTTAGATTGGTATATCTTGATGTTCCTTGGCACAACTTGCCTTCAACTAGAATTTGCACTTAGTTGAAGCGAAAATAACCTAAGAATTGAAAAGAAAAGCCTGAAAAGGTGCTGTTATGAATATTTTCCATGATGTATTAACTCATATGACATTTGCCAACTTAAGACTATCTAATGTAACTTTTCAATTGGTTCAATTGATTTTTTAGTAAAAAAGAACATGTTTAAGATGTATTAATGTGGTTGAATGGTCAACATGCTTGATGTTTTACTCTGATAAAGTGTTGATGCGTTATTTCTCATGTATCCTTGTTCTTTAAAAGACTGACAAATTATCAAACTACAATAGAGAACATCAAAAACTTCTACTAATGGGAAGATCAGCAAATGTCCGATTAACAAATAAATAAATGAATAAAACAATGCACTGCAGCAACAAATTCGATAATAAGCACGCCTGTGGAAATATATGCTTCCAACTGTATCTTGTAATACAAACTAGATTCTTAGAGATTCGATCAGATGTTATGCCAACAAAGTCAATGTCAAGTTCTGTTTAGAAAGATATTCTGTTCCTGTTATATTGTTTTTAAAAGATTGCAAATTTCAGCATTTGCATCAGAAATTGTGTTCATACGATACTGTATCTTTTAAAGAAAACTGACAAACGTGTCATGATAAGTTTGGCTTTGAGACAAAAGAAATCCTCCTTTTGCAATGCTAATTTTTCTTTTCTTGTACAAAGCCAAATAGGTACATCCAAGAAGATAAGCTACTTAAAGTCTTCTGCAGGGCTAAACAATAAATCAGAATTGTATTTCATATCTAAGGCTTAAATGACAATGGAACGAGTTACAGCCAAGACTATTTTCTATTGTTTGCAGGTTCGCTCTTTCATTTGGTGAACAAGTAAGCATAACCTGACAAGGTTTTTTGTTTCTGGTTATGATTCAATTGCTTAATCCAAAAGAACCTTGAGAAATTTCTTATTAGAAAGGAAAATTTACTCCTATGATATTAGTTTATGATTTTTTTAAATTTTCTATGTTGTGCCTCCCTGAATTCTTATGCATAAAATTTTAAGCTAAGCTTTTTAAAATTCTTTGCCTTTGATAAAGAATCTTTATATGGAGGAAAGAAAAAACAAAGTAAATAAAAATTATACAGTTAACTTGGAGCTTATCACAACAAAGAAATTATTCACAAGAAAAATTTTCTCTTCTGATGAGATCCTGATTTGCCAGCCAGCAAATTGGATGAGGAACTTGATGGGTGGCTTAAAGCAACTGGGCTGACTAAGTCTTCCAATGTTAGAGGCATCATTGCCCCGTAAGTCATTATATATTTTGTAGATTTTGATAATGTAATCACATATTGGTTTGATTCTTTTATCAACTTTGTGTTACGAATGCAGGCATGCTGGATACTCATATTCAGGTCGTTGTGCAGCATTTGCATTTGCTAACATTGACCCTGCAAGCATGTGAGTTGAATGGTGCTTTTCCTTTCCATGATCCATGTTGCTTGGACAGTCAAATATTTTCATTCTTCATAAAGCTGAAGACAGATACATCTCTACCTTGGCATTCAATCTATGTGTGGTATTATTGATTAATTCCTAAGATCAAAATTGGCTGAATACATTTAACATCATTTAAGACTTTGCAAGAATAAAATTATGTAAGAAGAAATATTGTGGTCCTATGTTTTGATCTTTTAGTTACTTGTTTCTACATGCATTGTGGAACTGCATCTTCTACAAGTATTATAGTCCTAATGAATTATACTGACATATTTGTCTGCTAAAGATTCTGATGCCAATTTCATTTTGTAAGACCTGGTAGTTAAATGACAATGAGAGAAATACTTGATAGTCCAAAAAACACCTTGTCTAAGCTTTCCAAGATCTTAAGTGCTTGGTCAAGGTTAGACTTAGCCAATGGGTAAAACTCAGTCTTGCCTAGGGACTTAAATGGCATACTTCTTTTTGGTAAAACTGACAACATATCACAGTTGTGTCCAAACTGCAAATGCATCAATATCCAGTACTTCTATTGATTTTCTATATAATATCCCAAACTGATAAGGATTTGAAAACTTGTTCATTACAAGGATTTCCCTGGTCTTATTATGGGCGATGGAGGATTTAGGATGAATGTGGGGCACATGTTTGGTGGAAACTTGTATACAAATTTTGAGGGTAGCCTGAAGTTGCCTTGAATTTTAAACAATAGCAACTGTTCCTAGACCATGACACTAGATGGTCGATAAATGAAAGAACATTTTATCTAAGCCTTAAGAAGTAAAGATTCTTCCAATAAAGAGTTTTTACTATGCATTTCACCGGTCTGGATACACAGAAAAGCTATGCATAGCGACTTCAGCAACACTCTCAAATTCCAAGAGATGATGGGCCTATGCATAGTTTACAGGCCAAAAAGAGTATTGCATCATTTTAACTTTTTCCTGTAAGACCTGTATTCTTGAGTAGGCATTTTTCTTGACAACCCAGGTCTCAGAACCATGTCCTATTTGGTCTTACCATGCATGTGAATTGTCTTCTAAATGTTTATATAAATTACACAAAACATACCTTAATAAGCAAAGTTTTCACATGGCTATCCTTTTGTCCTCTGTCTGAGATATACTGTGTTGATGAGCATGTTGTGTCTGTGTTGTTTTTGTGCCCATTCTTCAATGTCAGAACTTGGAAGTGCCCATTACTATTAGTGACGATCAAGGATAGTTAAAGGAATTGCATATGGTAGATCATGTACCTTTAAAAATGTTTGTCTGCTGTCCTACAGCAGAAAACAGAGCCAAAGTGGGCAGAAGAGAGGATTTATGTGGATGATGATAATACCGTGGCTTATTCCTTTACCACTATTGCCACACCCCTTTCAACACTGCTAAAATTTCTTTTCTTCTCAGTTGTTGTTTAGATGTAATTTGATTTTTATCTTCTTTCTGTGGAAGAGAAGCTTATCTGTAATGATAACGAGCAAAACTTGCACTGGAATGACATGGTTGAACTAAGGCACTGAGACATGTAAAATGGTCAAAAAATTCATTGGTGAGAATGTTATGTTTTTATTATGTTTGTGGCACATTGACAGTTTGAAATGGTGCTGAACTCCCCTTGAGAGAGTTGCAATATAGTTTACAAATTGTGGCTAATTATGCATTGTCTGAACACTTGTGTTGCGAAGCTTTTGCTAAAATTTGATTTCTTTTTTTAGTAGCTCTTAAAGAGTGGAAAAGAATGCCCACTTATATGTCCATTCTCATTAAGACTTAGTCATTGTCCACATCTATTTTACTATGCAGACTTGCAACATCTGAAGATTGTGTTATTTTGAGTTCTATTGTAGTGTTGTTGCATTTTACCTTTGACTAATTGGCACTAAATCTGCCATTCCAGTTCACGAGTATTTCTACTTGGTCCTTCACACCATTATTACACTCCTAAGTGTGCCCTTACAAGAGCCACTATATACAGGACACCTTTGGGTGACTTGCCGGTTGATTTGGAAGGTACATCATATTTGACTGAAGAGAACATTTCACTCTTTACCATTTTAATTTTGTGAATTTTCAAACATTCCTCAACCTGCTTGAAGAGTTTCATCTGAATAACATGCATCAAATAATCTGGAAGATTACTTTAGTTCTATCAAACAATGTCCCTTGTTGCAAACTTACAACTTGAAAATAGGTGGTTTTTTGTACTTTATATCAGTATCATATAACAAATAATGAATCTCCTTGGAGTTTATATATGAAATATGGCATGTTTACCCCTCTTTTCTATTATCAGCTTTCCAGTGGCGAATCCAAAATTAAGTGTTTATTATCTTTTGTTGTTCCTAGTCAATGATGAGCTCCAGGCTACAGGAAAGTTTGAACTCATGGATCTTCGTGTTGATGAAGCAGAACATAGCATGGAGATGCATTTGCCTTATCTTGCTAAAGTATTTAATGGGTATGTATATCACAAATTTAGATCCATCTCGTGACATGTGTTACTGATTGTCACTCTTTCTCAATGCAGTTATCCTGTTAAAGTTGTACCTATTTTGGTTGGTGCCATTAATGCAGAAAATGAATCCATGTATGGTCGACTGCTCGCCAAGTACGTCGATGACCCTAAAAATTTCTTCTCAGTATCATCAGATTTCTGCCACTGGGGATCTAGGTATACCAATGTACTTCTATAGTGATATTTTTTTGTCACTTATCGGTTGCATTTATCTTTTCTATGTTCTGATTAATTAGCAACATCTTTGGTCTTGTAAGCAGCTAATGTCCAAGACAGTATTTGTTTGTTTTAGATCTGATACTGTCTTAATTTAATTCTGTGTTGAAGAATGACTTCATCTTGAAACAGCTGGGAACTTTCCTATAATCTTGGGATTGGAAAAATGCTAGGGTGTGTCATGCAAAAAGACCATGAATGGATTACAATATTAATAATAGAACAGATGATCTTCTCATTCTCTGGCCAAATCTGAGAAAGCTAGAAGGCTCATGTAGGTTTTGGGAATCAAGGGTTGTCTGTATTGTGTGATGTTTTGGATAAAAACTGTGTAAGTAAAATTTGTTGCAAGCCTATCAGCTCTAAACTCTGATGAACTTAAAAGAAATGAAATCTCTCTGCACTATATCATTGATCACGACGATGAACCATCTGGGTTAGAGAATCTAGTGATGATTACAAATGGGTTTATGCTTATCTCCTGGCTTGATTGCTATTAGGTTCAATTACACACGCTATGATGCGAAGCATGGTACCATCTACAAATCCATTGAGGTCCTGGACCATATGGGCATGGATATCATAGAGACTGGGGATGCTAATGCGTTCAAAGGGTATCTACAGCAATATGGAAATACCATCTGCGGCCGCCGCCCTATTACTGTTTTCCTTCATGTAAGAGTCATATTTCTTCTCTCTTCTTATTTTCTAGTCTAACGACAACCTCTACATGATCTTTTGTTCAGATGTTAAAGAACTGCTCCACAAAGATCAAAATTGGTTTCCTGCAATATGAGCAATCCAGCCAGTGCAAGAGCACGCGGGACTACAGTGTCAGCTACGCATCAGCTGCTGCGAAGATGGAGAGTTGATGCAGCGATGCTTCTGACCTTCTGTTTCCTTGCTTCTATTTAAGCCAAGTTTGCTCTGGTCTGTCCACTTTGCTTTAGCTTTTGCTTACATGCAGTACATGTTAGATTTGCATTTAGTTAGCAGTTGCTAGTTGTGGCTGGTAATTGACCCTAACTTTAATGAAATGTGCCTGAGTTCATTTCTTCATGTTTGGGTTACACTAATAGCAAAGGGGCTCACCGGATATAGATGATGTCTTTGCGAGTCCCATTATTCCTTTAATGATACGATGTTTCGTTTGTTGAAATGTTGAGCCTATTTGATGTGTATATTATTGCAGGAGTCATAGATCTCATAGAGTCAACATGTAAGTATTATTTATACCATTTGTCGTAATATTTTTTTTTATTTTTTTGAAAAATAATAATCCTACATTGATATGATAAAAAAAATTGAATCGGTATGGATAAGACACTTAAAAGGAGACCAAAGTAGATGAATATAGAATGATGATAAGTGCTTTCTTTTTTCCCTTGATCATAATTTTAAAAGTAACATAAATATCCTTAACATAAACATTAATAAAGGTTTTAATGGATGTCAGTTTGAATAATCTTGACTATATCGTAGAATCCAAGTAACTTTATTTAAATCCATTGGTCATGCTGATTATCCAAGTACCGATTCTCGTATTTTAACAAAACTGATCGAATAAATGGATTGATTGGTTCGTGCTCCAAAATGATTCGATGCACATAACTATTATGTGTATCAAATTACTTAATGTTATCACAAATAGAGAGAAGTTAATATTACATCTATTATTTTGTTATAAAGCTAAACAGTAAAAAAAAATCTAAATAGAAGTTCTAATCCGAACGACAGAATACATATAAAAAGTGATCGATATCTTTTTCTGATCAACAATTCAAGGACACAGAGATCCATGCCATTTTCAAACTTTGACTTCTATTTCAGATACAGATAATGTATCCATATGATAACACCTTATTGTCCTGAAGGAAATAAACAAGTTTAGAAAATCTAGAAAAAAAAAACTTGTGTATTTTATTTAAAATTTTCGATTATATTTATTTGTCAAATTTAGGAAATATCAAAAATGGAGGAGTGAGAAAAAGATTTCCACAACTTTCTGTAGTCCCCAGTTAGATACGGGTGGGAGGTAGTTGTCTTCCATCCAAATCAGTCCCATAATTGACAGGCGGCGCCAGCCTGCCCTCATAATGCCGAATCCGCGTCGCGGCCCAAAACCCTAAAGTATCTGGGATCTTCTTCCACGTATAACTTTTGTAAAAACTTTACAATTCCACCTGGAAGCCGTCTGTTCACAGGATCCTTACTCCCAACTTGACACCTAGACGGATAGATCCCTGGATCGTACGATGGCTTGGAAAGGATCCTGACCGAAACCCTGAGCGCCCAAAACCTTCGTCAATGGTTTTCTGCGTCTCTCGAGAGGGGTAGCTCGAAGAAACCCTGATAGAGATCTTGCGCTGTGGCTTCGCGTTGAAACTGGTCTCTCTATCTCCCCGCTTCCTCTTCTTCTCTTCGACCTGGGTGTGATTCTTCTCCTCCACCTCCTCTTTCTTTCTTCTCTTCTACGACCTCGGTTAAATCCTTCTTTTCTGCTGCTTTTTCTGGCTGCTTCTTATGGATTTTGGTCCCTGGCTTGTAGATATGGAGGCGTTGTGCCAAACCGAGAGTGCTGGAGCCTCAGCTCTCTGCTCCATAATGGAATTCCTCGTGGTGGAGGTTGTTTTGGCTGCGGAAAGGTCTCTCCTTTTGCTTCTTCTGGAGGTTTGGGTGCTCTCCCTCTTTATTTTCTTTCCTGGTTTCGTTCTTTGTTACCAGCCTACTAAAGTTGACTATATGATGATTGGAGTGGCTACAGTGCCTTCCTTAGTGTTGAGCTACATAAGTAGGGAGGGTTTTTTAGCTTATCTCGGCGCTTAATTGTCTGAGTCTGAGTTCTTTAAGTTAATGGTCTGAGCATGCGCCTTTGGCATGTTGATCTACGGCATTCGTTGGTTTTGAGTTGTATTGATGGGGAGATTGTAGCCTTTTTCTGGTGTATTACTGCATGGATTGTTGTTGGCATAAAAATGCGATTTTGGACTGTTTGCAAGTAGCTTAAGAGGATATGTATACTGTTGGGCTTTACTGGTTAAAATAGTTTCTGTCCTCTTTTCCTCCATTCATGCGTAGCCTGCTTTCAGATTTGTTCACTTTATCATCCAGTCTCCGGATCTTTGGAAGAGCGATGGGTTTGCTCACATTGGTGGCAGTTATATGGTTGGATGGGCTGAGGGATTGCTTTGCTCTTTTTTTTATAGCTTTGACATGTGTTGGAATATAGAGATATGTTAATATGTAGTTTGCGAACATACTTAAGCAGAATTAGGGCCTTTTGTGTTTTATGAGTTACACCACTCCATGATATCTTAGTTTTTGTAGGTGGTTGAATCTCTTTTTCCCCTAAGAATTAGGTTCTCCACATTTTTCCACAATTACTTCTCATTTTCTTTTCTGCTTTAACTCCTGAAGCTAGGCTTTGAAGTGAAGGATGCCCTGTTCCACCCTTTTTTTCATTTTCATCCTTGCTATTTTGTTACTTTAGTAGGGCTTATTTTCAAACTTGTTACTTGTCTTATGTATAGTGCACATGATAATGCATGTTTGTCGGTTTTAGTGTAGATAACAGTACCTAAAATAACAAAGGAAAAAAAAAAGAAACTACATTGTAATTGAGGAGTGCATAAACCTTGTTATGGGCTTGGAGTTGTTTTTGGCTATAAGTGCTTGTTATAGTCAAATAAAAAAGTTCTTAATATCTTGAACTAGTTGGCTTCCTATTTTATGCCAAAATTGGAATTAGCTATGTTTGTCCTTATCAATATCTTTATGATTTCTTGCTTCCTCTATTTTGAAGTCACATTTAACTCTCTGCTTGATCTAAATTTGCATTATGGTATACTTTAAGTTCTATCATTGGCCATATTCATCACTTCTTTATCAGCTACAGGGATGATTTGAGGTTTTTGATCTTAACACTTCTCTGTTTTCTCCTCTTATTTCACGGTTGACATTTCCCACGTATATTATAGGCATTAGAGTATGATAAGATGTTGGCAAAGATGAAAAAGTGAGTAGACATCAAGAAACTATTCTAGTTCTATGTGTGCGAGAAAGTTGGTCTTTGTTGTTGTATCTCTCTAGGAAAAGGTACATAATAATGGGGGGTTGCTTTGTTTAGATTGGGAAACTCATTTAACAGCTTTCATGAGTCTGCTGGACAGAGTATCTGATGAGTACAGCAAGTTTTGGATTTGCTGGAAAGTGATAGGAAAACCAAACAAAAAAATAAGAAAGTCCAGATAGAGAATAGAATAATAATCTCTCTCTGAGACACACACACACACAGTGTGGCCAACAAAGACATCCAATACAACAACCTACTCTAGGATTGTAGAAAGGGTTTAAGTATATTTGTAGGGGTTTCTAACATCAGGTTTTTTATTAAGCTTCTAAAATTAGGTGTTTTGTCCTTCTAAAGTTAGTTCCTGGATTTGAAGCTGGTGGGCTGTATGAGTTGATGTTTTTTTAATTCTGTGCATACTATTTGAGGAGCATACTATTTACGGAATTTTATTTTTTTCTGCTATGGCTGTTATATTTTTCTATTTTGTACATCAAATATCTAATTTCATAGTAAATGTCATGCAATACTCATGATTCAATTAGTTATTTCCATGAATTGAACTGCAGGAAGAGACTGCTACTTATGGTTGTTAGTTGTAGCTTGGGTTTTCTTACTCTCCACATGTTGGGGTTTATAATTTCATCTGCCAGATGTTTCATTTTTTTTTTGTTCTTATTTATTGGATCCATCGAAATCCATGTGTCTTTGTTCTGCATCCCTTACTAACATGATAATATAAATCATATATCCGATGCAATTTATGGTCAATATTTGCATTTTAGCCTTTAGTCTGACGAGTGTGGGACATGAGCCGCATGAGTAGTTTTCTTGAAATGGTTGTTTTTATTTTTCTTTTCAAGCTCGTGTCAGACTTTATTAGCAGATAGCTGATTCAATGGC